>JAWNLM010000183.1:1652500-2252500 GCA_035042345.1 Drosophila fungiperda
TTATGTTGCCTCAGACCCAAAAATTGAAATGAGAGTTGTTATTTGCACTGGGCCACAAATTAGAGTGGGTGTGCTTGTGTGTGTGTGTGTGTTGCTGTGCGTGGGTGCGTTCCACACACACAAAAACACACACACACACAAATCAAAAACTTTTACTTACCCCTGCCAGAGTTTGTTCGTAGTCTATTAAATGCTGGCACACGCCTCACATACAGCTTATATTCAGTGCTACGACCAACACCACGCACCACCCACAACCCCCACCACCCACCGCCAACCAGCCCAATCGCCCTTGTGGCCTAAAAAGCACACGCATTGCTAAGTAAGTTCATTTATCTATGGGTTTCAAATGTTTTTGTCGTTGTTGTTGTTGTCTTTTAACTTTTGCTTTTGTTTTTAGCAACATTTTCATTTTGCTGTCTGCCCTGTAGGAAATTTAAAACAATACTTACTTAACTGTAGCAACATTTATTGTATAAACAGCATAAGAAAGTTGTCCAAAAAGTGGCTAAAACACAAAAAAAAAAAGAAAAAAAGAAGGAAAACTGTGAAACAGGCAACGACATTAAGGCCAACACCAAAGCTAAGCCAAATAAACTAACACTGAGAATGGTATAGATATAAATTGCCTAGGACTGGTGAATGACTGTGGGCTGGGGGACTCTGCGGGGGGTTGGGGTAACGGCAAAAAAACACGTTGACGGAAACTACTTCAAATTTCGTCAACAGCAACAACAACAATAACAACAACAAGAGCAAAACGCTGACTGCTGCCACTCAACACGGATCTCAGTTCACATTTTGTATGTTTGTTTTCATTTGCTTTTTACTTTGCTTTTATTTTTTCTTATGCTTTTCCTTTTTTTTATGCATTATTGGGCGCAGTTTTCGGCTGAGTGCTTCAAGAGTGTTTGTCACTGTGCGTTTATGCCTCTGTGTGTGTGTGTGTGTGCTTGAGTGTATGTGTGCTTGAGTGTTGCTGTGTCTTTATTGCCTTAAGTAAGCAATTTGAAATTTGAGCTTTTACACAACAATGACAAGAAACAACAACAATATCAAATAACAAAAGCAGACAACTTGGTTTTGCTGCTTGGTTTTGCTGCTGCTGCTGCTGCGATTCTGTTGCCAGTTGATCGAAATAAGCTTGCAACATTGCTTGCGTGGCGCTTTAAGAGTTAATTTGACATCAAGCTAAGATCAGGCTGCAACAAAATTCAATTGCAAATAATTAGAATAAGAAAATGACTACAATTGCTGTCTGAATAGTCACAGAATCAAAAACGACTGCAGAACAACTTGAATGGCAATTCAAGACCCGAACAATTTTTAATTACTATAATTAATGCGAGCCGACGAAAGGCAAAAGACGCAAGACGAAAGAGAGAAGGAGAAAAAGAGAAAGAGAGAAGAGATAGAGAAAGAAAGTGAAATAGATAAAGAGGGTTGGCATTGCTGGCGTATTGCCAGATGCCTGAGCACAGCAATACTTATTTGTATGTATATATGTATATCTGTATGTATATGTGGGGGGGGGGGGGGCATGAGGCAACGTTAAGCGACGTACAACATATCGTATATTCAATTCTCGCAGCATCCGACGTGCGCTCACGTTCCGCCATTAGAAGAAACGCAAGGAAAGCGAAACGAGACGCCAAGAAACTACGCCAAGAAACTACGCCCGGCAACTAAAGTCATTTGTGTATCCTGGCTTGTGCCACGCGGCAGACAGACAGCAGAGAGTAGACAGAGGACAGAAGATGAGGCGTCTTCCTCTTTAGACGCTCATCCCATTTGTCATGTGCCGCCAGAACACACAGCAACACACAAATATAATTCATTTAAAGCAGATAAGGGAACATATATAAAATTAATAAAATGGCTGAGTTTGCGACCTGCATATATATATATACATATATATTTTTACACACCTTTGTATATATGTGTGTGTGTGTGTACCACTTGAAATTAAATTGTCGCACAGGCGTTGAGAAATAGAAATCGACAACAGATAATTGATGACCTCATAATGCAAGCAGTTTGAGTTGGTTGCAATGGATTAATTTTGGAATGCAATTGAAAGCTTAAGACACGAAAAACATTTCTATTTTTCCCAAGATTATATCAACCATGCTTATATTAAGATTCCAAATGCACATTTCAACTTAGTACTCAAATGATATATATAATATTTTGTTTAATATTTTTTTTTCACTAATCTTCTTCAGTAATTTTCAAATATTTATTTATCCCAAATCAATATTGTGTTGCTGATGCATAATTTAGATTAATGGCAATAAAAAAAAGAAAACAATTTCCCATTTAATTGGATTGTACATGACATTTTGACAATGTAGTCGACATGGCTGTTTTTGGGGTTCCTTAGGCAAGTGCAATGTATATTTATAATAATGAGAGAAATTGCATGTGCAACGCGTCGTATGCGCAATATGCCCTCGTTTCTCTTATCCGATTTGTTTACGTGTCGGAATAACTGATATACCAAGGTAATATCTATATATTCAGCTATCTGTGTATGTGTGTGTGTGTGTGTTTGAATTAGCACATGTACGTGTCACATTTAGACAGCGTCGCGATATCATCGCATTTGCACATGACAAATGCAAATAGCTACAACGGACAGCCATGTTCCGAGTGGCAAGTAGTAGTTGCTACAATCGAACCCTGAGTTCTTGCTCACATTTTCAGTAATTTGTTCATATATTATTTTGCCCTTTGGCATTTTCCGTTTTTGCCATTTGCCCTGCGTCTAGTCTGAATCACATTTGTGTGCACAGATTTGTCAAACGACTCTCACATTTTAAATATGATATTGATGATAAGAAAAATCAGCTTTTACTCTCTTTATATTGCTCAATAAACACTGATGTCTGTCTCCTACTCTGTCTCTCCTAATCTTTCCCACTCTTTTCGCCTCTTGTGGCACATGGACCTATTTGTACTTATGACTCGATAATTATCGATTATTAATTGCTCTCAATCTCTCTGTCCATCTTTTCTTTATGAATACAATCATTTTGATCTTACTAATTCGACAAATATCGGCTTATACTTGTGACTTTATCTAAATTTAATCTTTAAGCCAACTAGAAAAAAGATTTGTAAAAGTATAAATATTTCGATAAGTATAAAATACCTCAATTTCTTTTTTTTCTTCTCAATTTTCCAATATTCACGTGCCTAAGTATCTAAATCATAGAAATGTTTCTCTACACTTAATGAACGCGTACAGTTAGGTATATATCAGTATATATTTTGGGAAAGCATAGTACGGCACAACGCTTATCGATAACAGCATCAGCTTACTTCTCTTTAGGCACTTAATTCTCAATTACCATTGGGGAAAATATTTCGCAATGGGCAAATGTTTTCCGGCCAATGGTCCGCAAAAATTTAAGCTCAAATTTTGTGTACAAATGCCCCGAAGTGCAAATGAAGGCCACAACTTGCACACACACACACACACCTCTTACAAACACAAATACATACATACATATAATAAAAAGCAAACAAAATAATAGGGTGAGAGAGAGAGAGAGGGGGGGGGGGAGGGCGGGTAGAGAGAGAAAGGGAAAACGAAAAGAGAAATGCCATTGGCGCTTTTCCTTTTGTATTTTATAAATTGTGTGAATTTTAACACTTGATATTCCTTTAATGAATTATTTGCTCCACAACGTTTTTTGGCATTATTTAAATTTTTCAACTATTTTGGTTGGCCAACAAAATCGTCTTAAAAGTGGCTAGAAAAGTCAGGCACTGGTCCAGCTGTCCAGCTGGATGAAATTTATCAAGCAAATAGCTTACAATTGCGTTATTTATTGTAAGTGTGTGTGTGTCTGTGTGTGTGTGTGTTTGTATTTGTTTCTCTGTATGTGTGTGTGTGTGTAACTGTTAGTGCTTTGCGAATGGGTCAACACAAAAATGGCCAAATTACCGGCCAGACGAGCGGCCAGTCGACCACCATTCCATACCAGTTACCAAACCAGCCATCTGTCCAATCTCTCCCTTCCCTTCGCGTCCCTCAATAAAACTCCCATCCGCTGCTGCCACTTTGGCTGCTTCTCCTGCTGCTCGCCTGGATTTTGTAGACTATTTTGCAGCTGGGCAACTGGCGTTTGGTTAGGCCTTTTGTTTTGTTTTGTTCTTCTTTTTTTTTCTTTTTTTTTTTTTTTTTCTTTCGGCTTGTGGTTGCCACTTTTGATTGTCCTGCCCATAATATTTGTTGTTGCTGTTTTTGTTGTTGTTGTTGTTGTTGTTGTGTGCGTCCATTGTTATAATGTATTTGTCTTTAGATGTCCGAACGCAGTTTTCTGGCACTCCCGCAAAAAAGCCAAAAAAAAAATCAAAAAAAATAAAACAAAATAAAACAGCAAAAAGATATGTAACCAAAATGTTCAGAAAATTAAAACAGTGAAATGTGCCAAGCGACTAGGCAACAACTAGGCACACGCACATGGCACACATCAGGATCTGGCCAAAAACTGCCGCTCGATTGCCTCTTTGCAACACTTGGCACAGCAATTGCCAGTTCACACACACAAGCACATATAGACACACACAATCACACACACATATATTTATTCAGATGTGCGGCGAGCCACAGGAAGCGCTTAAAAAGTTCATTGTTTAGTCCCCGGACCCAAGGATTGAGTATATGGCTTGCTTCTCTCTTAAATCCACTTTCTCTCTATATATCTTACTCTCTCTCTCTCTCTCTCTCTCTCTCTCAGTTGTTGGACAAATCCGCTTTGGCCTTGTTTGGCCATCTTAAGAAAACTTGGCCAAAACTTTGCCACAAAATTGAGCAAGTGTATTTAAACTGGCTTCCACATAAAGTTTACCAGGTGCCTGCTAAAAGGGTTAGCAAATGTTAGCCACGTTTGTGTGCTGTAATGAAACAAAGCTCAAAAATAGGTCTCAACACAAAACTTGCCGCATTGTATTGTATTGAATTTAACATAAGTGTATGTAAAATAATCTGAACATATGTGTTTAGTTTGAGTGTGCACAAATATTACTGGGTTTACTCCATGGATAATGTACAAAGTATGAGTGCATCAATTGTTGAAAAGCGAGCACATTGAATGCCATTCAAAATGCCAAATATCTTAAGTAATCTCCAATATGGGAGCACACACACACAAGCACACACACAAGCACACACACAAGCACACACACACACGGAGTTGGAGTAGGAGTAGGCTTTGCATGAAAATACACAACTGTTTTGGGTTTGTTTATGGTTTGGCTTTTGTATAAATAGACGATAAGACTTAAAGATTTCAAATTTGGAATCCCCCTTAGCAGATCAAGTTTCTGTTTTTGCTTTTATTTACTTCTCAGTCCTTGCTACAGTTAAACCCTGAGAGCACTTTCCGTCCTGCATTTGGTTAATTTGGCCATAAAGATACAATTTATTTAAGTTTTGAGCTCAGGGCATTTCGTAGCTAGCTTAAATTCGTTTTTATGTTAATAATAATGGCATTTAGTACAGGTTGAAACTCAATATTTACCACACACTCAACCCAACATTAGTTGAACAATAAAACAGTTTTTTTTTTTTCATCATTATAAGTTTTTCCATTTAATTTTGTTTGTTTTTGTTTGCATCTTTTGTGCGATGTTTTTAGTTGTGAACTTTGTGTTAATGAAATATGTCTGGCAAAATAGTTCAGTGTTCTGCTTTAAAATTTCCACCATCCTTTTAAGGTGGTTTTCGGCGTTAGTCCATTATATATTATATTCAAGTAAATAAGCTTAAAATTCATTTAATTAAAATTTGTTGTTCTTTTATACCCTTGTAAGGGGTATTCCAAATTTGCCGTACAATTTGAAGAAGCTGAGCGGTGCACAGAAACAGAGAGGACAGATGAAACTGGCCATATGAACACGGCCAGTGATGCTTATCAAAAATCTATAATATATATAAATATATATGCAATATATTATAATAAATACACATGCAAAATAATTTGTGATCTCAAAAATGGAATTATATTAAATTCAGATGTGGCCAGGTTAACTCCGGTTTAAAAGGGTATTTAATCTTTGATGTATCTAAAATAGTCGTTGTATCATTTTGTTTTAATATATTTAAGCAGAAGAATAGCTTTTTTTGCTTTTGCTTCACTAAAGTTCGCTGATTGAAATAGACAAAGCATCGGTGCATCAAAAGTTTCCACTCGCGGAATCAGCGAATTGTTAAATAAGCAAAACGTGACTTTATTCGCAAAATGATGAAGCAGCAAGTTGCGGTGGTAACAAGAAGGGGGGGGGGGGGGAGGAACTGGAGAAAAAAATTGAAGGCGAAAATAGTTGGCTGCGTTGGCATTGTCTATGGACAGATCCTGGTTCAACACCTTTTGCTAGGCGACGTCACTTGCATTTATTGGTTTTAACTAGAATTATTGAGAAGAATTATACATTTACTATGCATATTTATATATATATATATCTATATGTATTTTGTATATATGTAAATGTATACGATATACGTATGTGGCTGGGGTTATTTGTTGGCATGGGAAGAGGGGCAGGTTTGCATCTGACAGGCTTGTTGCCACTAAATCTTCTATAAAGCTCTTATCGATGCACCCCAAAAAGGGTCCTCGCCAGAACATGTCCTTTTTGCCTTTGTGACGCATGATGGTTTATTATTATTGTTTTGTGTTTTGTTGTGGCAAAAACCAAAGTTTGTCATAAAGTGTCAAAGCGAATTGAAAATGTTCATTTAAGCGCTGCAAATCCGACAAATCCATTTAGAGTCGACCGCAATGACCGCGTAACAGAACCGCTGCAACATCAGCAACAACAACAGTAACAATAACAACAGTAACAACAACAATATCAACAATTGCAATAGAGAGCAAAAAGAGCATTTAATACCTGCGTCAAGTTGCGCTGCAACTCTGATTGATCGACAGTCGCGAATACAAAATGGAATTTGCGAAATTGGTGCACCACGAAAAGGTGTTTCAAGCCTGCCTTTTTGGATAATCGCTTCGAAATTTATATTTTCTATATATGATACGATTATAAAAAAGAACATCACATTGCTAAATTCACAGATTTATTCATTTTTTTCTTCCAATTTATATTAGACTTAGATAAGCGACAACAAAGTCGTATTTGATTTTTGTACGAAATATATTTATGGGGCTGAAAAATTCTGCATTTTCGAAATTGTTAAATTAAAGGTTTGAGCAAAAATATGTTCATTAATATTATTATCAATTATGAATCAACTTTAAGCCAAAGCGAATTTTTTTTTATGATATATTATTAATGAGCAAAGTTCAATTCGTGGTCATAGCTTTTCCCTCGAAAAAAGTTGGGAATTATTTAGATTACTCCAAACTCGACACACATGTGGCAGCCACATGATGAAAGTTCCATATTTAATTAAGAGCTTATACAAAGTTCATTGTTTTCGCCAAATCCGATGCGTGGGTTAAAAGATGAGTTTTTTCACCTTGGCTTGAGAAGCGTGCCGCAAAAATACGCACAACTAAAAACACGTTACACACACACACACACACACACACACATACATACAATATACAAAAGACAAAGAAAGAGATGGAAATAGTCTGAGATAAGGCGAGCGAGCGAGCAAGTCAGAGTGTGTGTGTAAGATGTGTGTGTATTGGCAAAGATTGCATTGCTTTGAAGAAGGATACTTTTCACGAGGAGTCCTTTTTTGTCACACGAGTCCTTGTGTGCTGGTCCTCAGTTCTCAGTTCTCAGCTCTCATTTCCCTATTCTCGGTTCTCTGTTCTCTGTTCTCTGCTTAGTGTTCCTGGGCATGTCCTTGTCCTGGTGTCTTTGGTGTTGGTGTGTGCGTGTGTCGCCATGATTGATGCCCAGTTTGCGCGAGATTTCGTCTTAATGCCTTTGACAAATCCGTTAGCACAAAGCGCAGAATGACAGAGCGGAGCTCCAAATGGTGTGGGCGATGGGCGGCGATGGGCTGCGATGGGCTGAGATGGGCTGCGATGGGCTGCGATGGGTGCCAGGCAGACATTTTGGGCTATGTAAACTGTGGCGGCAGCATGGTAAAATCTAAATGACAAAAACATTTGAGCGTCAAGTTGTTTTTTTTTTCTCTATTTTTTTTTCCTTCTTTTTTTTTGCCACGTCGTCAGTAAAACAGCCAACAGCTCGAACGATAGCTTTAAAGTTCGTTTTTCTTGCACACATTTCGAGTAGGCCTGACAGGCGCACAGTGGTGCAAATTGATTGAAACTTAATACGCAATAAATATCAATTTAACTAATTTTATAGCTTTTGGTTCAATTTCAATTTAAAATGGAAACAAATAAAAAATGCACATTGATCTATGTTTTACTTGATTTAATATAATTTGCAGAATTTGTAATTCCGACAAAAATATCATAATTTCATTTGGATAAATAAAATAATTATAATGTAAATATATATAATTCAGATGCTAAATATCGATAGTATGTTAGAAAAAATATAATTCTAGTTTTTTTTCTACTTTTATCAGTACTTTTCACATGATGTGGATGTGAAAGTGGGATATTATCAGAAAAGGAAAAGCTGTCGAAAAATGGGAAAGATGCGAAACGTTTTTAATTTATATTTGAGCGCGTTTGCTATTAGTTTCAAGTGCTGCCATATACGTGATGTTTGGGAGAGGAACTGCCTCATACATTATATCGTCAGCTATATCAAGTGTCTGGGAAGGGATCACTTTGAGCACAGGCACTTGAGTGTTGCCTGGCTGAATTGAACTTTACGTCGTCGTCTAGCTTCGGTGTTATTTGAATGTGTGGATGTTTTTGTGCCCCCACAGCGGCAGCAGCAGCAGCAGCAGCAAGTTGACTGCCACTCGAGTGTGGCACAGAGTGGCTGGCCCTTGACCCACTGTAGTCATGGGTACCTCAACGACAATTGGCAGGCGATGTCAGCTGGAAGATGCTTAAAGTCCTGCCATGCCCCAGAGCTGAACGGAGTAAATTCTGAAAAAAGCGTTTTCGATTCAAAGAAAAAAAATCAAATAAAAAACCAACAAAATCAGAAAACGAAATAAAAACCAGAATGGAAAAAAATTGCTGGGGCTGTTAAGAAGCACGCGTGTGTTTGTGTGAGTGTGTGTGTGCTAATTTTGTTAACGGGGCTAATAGTTCAGGGCAAGGAGTTGACGGGCGATGGCCATGTCACTTGACAGGGCTGAATCAGACGGACTAGCGGGCAAGCAAACTGGCAAACAGGCGGACAGGCGAGGAGGCGATGAAGCGGACCAGCAGCAACGGCTGTCTAAACGGCTAAATGAGATTTTCATGCCTGCAGCATCGGAGGAGACTCAGAAAATATATGCTGTAATTTTAAGCGATAAAAGATTGAAAGGTTCGGATTTCCAACTCGCACTCACATAACCAAGAACAGTCGTTTGCCGGAGGAACTGATATTGAGGTGTGGGCTGGCTGGAAGCTTAGAAGCCATTAAAATGAAGTGGAAGACGAACGCGTTTGAGGAATTAATAGAATAATAAGAAGCAACAGCCAGAGCAATGGCAGACACTCCTCATGATGATGATGATGATGATGATGCTGATGATGAAAAGCTCCATAATGGACACGCCAAATAGTGCACAAAATTAATGCAGAAAGGAGAGTTTTGAGTGGGTGTGCTTAAGATGTCATATATATTGTAATGATTGGAATATTTTGAAATGTGATTGCAATTTAATAAAAGATGCGAATAAGTTCAAAGACAGAGACACGTTTTTGTTGGCCACGAGTGTAAAACTGTGGCAAGCTTAGTCTGCATGTTGCTGCAGGCATGGCTCAGCTGGTGCAGCTGTCTTCAGTTTGAGCTAATTAAATGATGATGCTCTGATATGAAATAGCCATGAATTATGCGCTAAATACTCTCGAATTATATTATAATGATGAAAATATAATTTAATTTATTTACACAAAAGAGGCACCTTTGGCTTAGCTTGTGTTGGCAATTGTCTGCTTGGTGGCATGTTGCATATCTATCGGTTCCCACTGGGTCTGTTTTGAATTCCATCTTTGATTCTTCTCTTTCTACGACATTATTATTGTTACTCGGTTTGTCCACCGAGACGACTTTTTAAGTGTCGTTACAATATGCAAATAAGTTAATAAAAGTTACCAAGAAATCCAAAATTCAATTGAATTTGTAAAAATTGAAAAATTCACATATGTATACTGCATATTTTTACCAGCATTCGTTCGATATTTGTTTCTGTTGTTATTGTTGACATTTATGTTGTTGCAACGGCTGCTGCTGCTGGTTGCTGTTGCTGCCAAAACACGGCGGCAACATCACAGCACAGATTCATCTCTCATGGTATTTGACATGAAAAGCATAATTAATTATATGCACACAGACCACCCACACCCACCCACATCCACACACACACACACACACACACATTCGGGCATATGAGAGGTCTAATATGACACGGATATGAAACTATTCGGATAAGTACCTCTTCCAGGCCAGCAGATCTTGATCGTTATCAACATGGCAATGACCAAGTCGACTCTTGTCCTGAATTATTCAGGCAAGCAAGCAATTCGTGACCAGTTATTTCCGTGTAAGTCGTTATGCTCCTGCTAAGCGGCTAAGACAGAGTCCAGTTATGTATTAGAATACGAATACTGAGACCCTATATATATATATATATATATCAAATTCTTTGTGCTTACAAGATTAATATTTGCGTTCGTTATTTCTTAGGTACAACAACAAAATCTTATTACAAATGTAATTTCCGTTGGGAAAAAATCATTGGAAAAATACTCTAAATTGTGTATACTTTGTCAATGATTTTTTTTTTTACCAGAGTAGTTTATTTGTGTGGGTGGAAGGGTGGTGAAGAGGCGTAGAAGTGGAGTAAACAAAACACAGCGATGTTTGAGTGCTTTAATGCTAGATGAATATGATATGTTTTTCAATTATGGCTTATTTAATGGGCCAATTTAGCTTTTTCATGCAGCAACAAAAATACAAACTGTGATCAGCATGTGTGTGTGTGTGGGTGTTCGTGGGTGTGTGTGCTGAGTGATTGACATAAGCACAAATTATCTGTTTAGGCTTATGCACAAATGCAAAACAACAATTTGAATAGTGTAAGAATGCGGTAGTCGAGTGAGCTTCACTTCGTTATACACTGAACCCAATCTTCAATTCGTCCAGAATATTATAATTGTACTGTCGAATTTCACACTAAATGTTTTGGTTGGAAGTGCTCTCATTTCTTAAAGCCGGATCGTTCCCTTAGGGGAGTTACCAGCAATTCAAATTTCTGTCACTTTAACTGCATTAAGCGGCTGGTCTGAAAATGCATATGCCGATCTTTAAAGTATAAAAATCAATACCGATATTTACTGCATAACTGATCCAAATATGGGTACAAAAAAAAAAGCCGACGGCTTTAACAAATGTTGGCAAACATTGTTAGGCAAAATTAATGAGTTATACAAAGAAATGGTTTAATTCACCAAAATGCTGAGTAAATGATTTGCTGCAATGGCATTCAAGTAAAGTGAATGCATTCCAAAAGCCACAAAATGAATCCACACCCGCTGTCCGCCAATTCAGGGTCAACTTAGTCAAATCGCACCAAATGTGAAACGGTGGCCATGCGCGGAAGATTGGCGCCCGACAGGAAGTGACCCTCATTATGTGTGTGTGAGTGTGTGTTGGAGTGTGTGTGTGTGCTTCGCAAAATATTTTAATTGTGTTGAAATTGTGCAGAGAAATTTGTGTTTCATGGCGTTTGTAGTTTGTTTGCCAAACAAAAACGGGGCCAAGGGAAAAGAGCTGCATTAATGTAAAACAAAAAGTTTTTTGTGTGATTGTTGTTTAGTTTCCTGTGTAGAGGGGGGGGGGGGCGCACTGTGTGTAAGTGTGTTAGTGTGTGTGCTTGTGTTTGGCGCTCACTGCATGTGGGCGTGGTTTCGGTGTGCTGGCCAGAGCTGTGCATGTTAAACAAGTTTTATAAGGCCAGCAAGAGACAACAATGCGAGTGGCAATTATTTAACTTGATTTATTCACGTCCGTCAACATGTTGAGAATTGTGGGGGGAGTGGGTAAGTACCAGCCAAGTGCCTGTCTAACGGCATAGTGAAGCGGGCAGCAATTTAATTAGAGCAACATCCACTTCACCTGGCAGCAGCAGCAGCAGCATCAGTTGCTTAAATGACAAAGCAAACGATGCTGGCAACTCGAGTGCAGCTGTAACAGCAAAAACAACAACATAAACGCCATTATGAAAAAAAAAAAAAAAAAAAAACATTGCCCAAGTGTCTTATTTTGCTTATGAAGTAAACAAAATTGCGACCAGGACAACCAAAGTGCCACTTGGCTCTGTCAATACGACGCGAATCCTTCCAGCCAGCAAACCCTGCTGCAGCCGCCCAGCCGCCCAGCCACCAGCAAAAGGGCTATAACAATTTACGCGCGGACGAGCGCTGTCCAAGCGGAAAAAACTAGAGCGGCTCCAATGAAAAATGCTACTCATTACTGGCCATGAAATAAA
The DNA here is from genome assembly GCA_035042345.1 of Drosophila fungiperda. NCBI lineage: Eukaryota > Metazoa > Arthropoda > Insecta > Diptera > Drosophilidae > Drosophila > Drosophila fungiperda. The sequence continues at coordinate 1,665,060 of JAWNLM010000183.1, forward strand.
GCGTTGAGTGCATTTAAAATATGCCTATTAACAGGGCAAAAAAAAAGTAGTTAATGACCAATTAAAGCTTTGAAATGTGATTTTAATTTTGACAAATTTAGTTGCATTCCTGTTATTCATTATCTTCCTTTGCCACAAATAAATTATGCGTTTTAGTGCTAATTTTGTTTATAGATATAATGTGTAAAAACATTATGTGAATATTAATAGCTTTTTTAGAGTTTTCGATAATTAAAAAGAATATATTTATCTAATAAAAATGTGATCATTATATTTTGTTATCCTAACCTTTTATAAATCATCATCAGCAAATATATAAGAGCGAAACTTGCGTAAACTAACGTAAATTGTCAGCTATTTTTAGCTTGTCAATATGTTAAAATAAAAACATTTCAGAAACATTTGCCTTTAGTATGCTCCAAAATGAGCTATTTTAATCTTTATCCTTATAAGAAAAATGCGAAGTAAACAAACAATATATAAATATATCATGGAAAAATAAGAAAATCCACAGTAAGGGTAAATATCAGCTTTCTTCATATATATGTATTTAGCACAACTATGATTTTTATTTGGCTTCAGTCTCATTCTTAGTCTTAGTTACACTTTCAGTTTGAGTTTAGGCATAAGTTTGAGTTTGAGTTAGCTCATAGTTCTCATGATATATGGACATATTATGGCAAAGACCAAACGGTTTAGCATTCACATATATAAATAAGCAGACATTACGGCCAAAAGCGAAAGTGCCACATTGCTGAAGCACAGTGTGTATGAGCAATAAATTTTAAAGCAGCGACCGAAAAGTGGGTAACGGCAAACAAAAACAAAAAAGAACTGCCAAAAAAAAACTGCCAAAAAAAAAACTGCCAAAAAAAAAAACAAAAAAAAAAAGAAGAAAAAGAGGCGAGTAGTGACAAGGGAAACACAAATCACAGCAGCAGCAGCAGCAGCTGTGACAGAAATCAACTGCCAAATCGCTGGCAGAGTCAGACAGGCTAAGACAATAACTGCGAATGCGACTGCCACTGACGAAGAGATTGGGTCTCAGTTCAGGAAGGGGGCTATGAAGGACTATTTGATCCTGGCAGCTGGGTCGTGTGTTACCTACATCCGCAGGCTGCTCCACCTAACCATACAACGTGAGTCGAAAGTGGTCTGTGTGCGTGCGTTTTATTTTCATATATCCTTGACTAATACTTCTATTCTATATTTTTGTTTTTCTTTTTTAGTCTGATTTTGCCAAAAATATTAGAGAAACAGTCGGCTAGTGCATGGATAATTTGTTACAAATTTATAACCGGAAATTCCACACGAAACACGTTTGCAAACACTAATCCTGGGAGTGTCAAACCGGATAATATCTGCGTTTTTTGTTCTACTGATTATAGTCCAACTAGTAATTTATAATTTCGTGCGTTTTTAAATATGTAAAACGTTTGTTGGCTAGTTGTGGTCGAAATGCAGAGCACCTCAGATGTGTAGGTGTGAAAGTGTGTGTGTTGGCCAACACACACAAGAAATGCAGAAGTCGTTGCAAAGTAACTGCTACAAACTGCTGACAAGGACAACGAATCACAAAATGGGTGCACGCACATGGGCGAAGGAAAAAAAAGGGCGTAAGGCCGTGGACGAGGACGAGGACGAGGACGAGGACGTGGACGAGGACACCGTGGCTTGGCAGTCGAAGAAGCAGCCAACTGCTGCAAAGCAAGTAGACAATGAGCCAAAATGGCAGCCAAAAGCGAAACGAAAACGAGCATAAAGCAAAAACAGAAGGGAAAACGCTGCAAGAATCCGTGCAAAAAAAAAACACACAAAAAAAAAAACAAAACGTAGGCAACATTAAAGACGCGCACAGCAAACGGCAAAACGGCAAGCGCCAAACGGCAAGGACAGCACAGTAGGGGGCGGGGCCGTGGCTTTGGCAGAGCAGCAGCAGCAGCCGAAACTGAGATAGATAAATATATACAGATAAAGAAACCAAAAGAGAGCAAAGAGAGCAAAAGAGACCGAAAAAGAGTCTTTAAGAGCTGAAAGCAATTCAGAAATAAGAGCGGCAATTGATCAGCAACAACAAATGCTGTGTATGGTGGTGTGTGAGTATGTGTGTGTGTGTGTGTGTGTGTTTGGGAAAGTTAATAGTGTCGCTCAATTTGAAATGTTGATGTCGAAGATTATGTTGATGGGCGGCACAGCAAGAACAACGTCAGCAACATCAAACTAAAAATGCAGAGCACATTGTTAACCCCCCACTTCACTTCATTGAGAATGCTAATCGCACTCATTACACAAAATATGCATGTAATAATAGCTAAATAAGCAGCAACAGACAACAGACAGCAGACAACATACATATTAAACTATATTCAAGTTAATACCGAGCATGTGAATGAGATACTGAGTACGGTTCAGCAGAAGATGATGATGCCATAACAACATAAATACATTCATAGATAGTACGACTAAGCGGAGACAATATATTGTCTGCTCAAAATACAAATGGAGCTTAACTGAGCTCAACTGCACCGAACATAATGTAAAATATCGAAAAGCGAATCGAAGACATACACTTTCCACAAGCCAGACGGTAATCAAAATTAATATCAAATCAGCTATTTAGCATTATGCTAAAAAATATATATCTTAATTGACGGCAATTTTAGCAACAAATTTGGCTTGTGAAATTCTCATTTTACATAAAAAAAAATACATATTTAATGAGATATACATATGTCACATAGATTTAAAGGGTTTTTTTTTTAGGTTTAAGTCGAAGCTTATTTGATAAGCCATTTATTAACTGTTTAATTATAACTTTTATATTCCATTATCACTGTAATTTGTTTTAATTTAATTTGATTTTGTGAATTAATCCAATAATCATAGTAACCTGCACTAATCTTTTTAAAAATTAATTTAAGCTTAAAAAGAAAATTATTTATAAAGTTATTGGTAATAATATTTATGTTCGGTTTAGCGCAGTTTTACAACAAGCAAACTTTTTTTTTAAAAGGTGTCTCAGCCAACTGGCCAGTTCTGGCCAGTTATTCATGTCCTTTCAGCTTTGGAAATGATTTGTGTGAATGTGAGAAGAAAAAAGCTTGAACGATGTTTGACTTGAGTGTTGCAAGCTACATACACAACTTGATATGCCTAACATACAACTTGATATGCGGCAACAATGTGAGGTTGCTGTTGGGGTCGTGCCTCTTTGACTGGCATGCCGCGAGCGCCGCCTAATGAGCGTTCATAATGAGCGGCGACGCAAAGTGGTTGAGGGCTGAGGGCAGAGGGTTGTGAGTTGTGGATGACTGCGGAGTGAATGTCATGACTGGTGAATGACTGACGCTGCCCCTGCCCCAGTCGCTGTCACTGCCACTAACTAGGGGCAATGTGGGAGATGATTGTAATGCTTGCGCTCCTAACGAAAGTTGTCACCCGCCGTTGACGAAAAATCGAATTTTACTCTTCCCTATATATATATACATACATATATATATATATATATTTTTTTGATGTTGTATTTTTTGCGCAACTTGCAACGGTTTTAATATGAAAAGACAACAGGCGAGAATTGGGACAGGACAGGACAAGCGAAGCCTTGCGCTGTCAGCCAAGCAGCCAGCCAGTCAGACAGTCAGCCAGTCAGGCAGTCTGGCAGGGGATGCCAAGGGAAGGCAGGCGAGGACAATGCCCAAGCGAGCGTCTTAAACACTGTCAACGTTGGCTTTTTGCTTCAAGTGGCAGGCAAGCACGTTGAGGTTGAGGCTGACGACAAGGACGACATGAACATAAGCGTGAACGAGAATAAGCCTGAGAATGGTAATGGGAATGGGAATGTGGGAATGGAACTCGGTATATGGGGATAGTAGAGGCGAGAGTGTCTATATGGGATGCGCAAAGGTGCCCCTGGCACATATTTTCCTTTCTTTTTTTTTGTTCTTTACTTTTTTTTCTTTGGTTTTTTTTTCTGTTTTGTTTTTTTTTTTTTTTTTTTTTTGGCAGTTCCAAGTGTGCGGCTGATTAAATTGACACTTGGCATTTTTTGTTGCATCAAATACGTGTCGTGTTGTTGTCGTCGAGTCCTCGAGCACTCATCCTGCCACCTGGCTGCAGGCCACTATGGCTGCCTTTTAAATATTTGACAGCTCGTGGAAGGCCGCTATCAGTGCGGGAACAGAGGAGCACATTGTGGGATGTTGGGTGTGTGGTGGGGGCAGCAGGTAGATCGCGCTTCCGGGCGACACCACGTTGCATGCATGACATTTTTCCAAATTACTTCCGAAATGCTTTTAACGCCTTCAATGCTCATTTGATGGGCCGAGAATTAAAGTCTCTACTTGCCACACATGCCACACACAATAAATAAAGTGTAAAACTGCTGACAGCTTATCAAATTGACGTCAATATAAAGATAAACGCTTAAATTGCTTATAAACATTTGATTTTATTTGGAATTCCATAGCGGCTAATCTGATGATGGTTTTGAAAAAATTTATAAATCAATCGTGAATTCAAGATTGGATGGCTATCCGAATATAAGATACCCTTCTACAAATGATAGAAGCATATTTACAGAAGTATTGAATAGGTTTAGTCAGGATATATATTTTTGAAATAATGATACAAAAACTTATCTTTTTTACGAAAGCTGTCGGATCTGACTTCAACATATTTATTAACTGTAGCAAAACGACGGATACATTATGATTTAAAACTGAAGGAACAGAGATGCATACGCATATGGCTTTATCGACTTTATGAATGATTACAAATATATATATATATATATATATATATATTTATATTATGAATGATTACAAATATATATATATATATATATATATATTTATATTATGAATGATTACAAATTCATATATATATAATATATAAATTATCCAAACAATTTATTCGACACTCACGATTCAATTATAATAATTATTTAAGAGGATTATTTACTTTTGTTGAAACTTATAACTCTCTTTAATTACATATTTAATATTTTGAATGATTTCGCTATCGAATTGTTTAATTAGTTATCGTCATTTAAACAACGATGAGCAGCCACCGGAAGTGCACAATATTTAACAATAACAATGCTCTCCATCTCTTTCCCTCTTTAAGCCTTGGCCAGGTAAAATTAGCTTTCAGATTGCAATTAAATTTGAAGCGATTTTAAAGTACACTTGGCTCACAATGTAAATTGTGTGTAAATTATGCCAAGTGTATATCTAAATTAACATTTACAATTTTGGATTAGATTTTGGGGTGGAAACCATTTTCATTTAGGCCATTTCAAAGGGCAATTAAGCCGAGGCCTAGAAAAGCTGAGCTTCACCATTTTGAATTAATTATTCGTCACAATGCAAATCAAGATAAGTTGGAAAATTCGTTGGCAAGTAGAAAAAAAAAATATATAAAAAATTAAGAATACTTTGCATATACCTCAAAACGCCTTTGAGTCACGTGAACAAATTGAAATTCACAGAATGTTTTTTTTTTAATAGCCTTGAACAATTTTTCATTTTAATATCTTTATTACTATTTTTTTTATTTTTTGTTTTTGGCCGCTGCCAGACAATTCAATTTCTGCCAAAAAGATGCAGAAAGCGTACAGTAATAATTAAAATGAATTTGCATAAAAAAGATGCGAACAACTAGAAGAATAAAAATACAGAAAGTGAATCAAGTGTTGCCCAAAAGCTTTCTTGGAGTTTGGCAAAGTTTTGCCCCCAGTGCCGGAAGCTGGATATAAGCAAGAAGCATTACTTGCAAATACCCTGTAATATAATATAATTCAATTCAAGCGAATTCGAATAATATAGAAATAAGTTCAAAGTAAACGCAGCAAGGTAGGCGACGCACAAGTCGAGTATGCTTGCCAAATCTTATTCTTGCTGAACAACAATGAAAGAAATATTTTTTAATAATAAACAACAAAAGCATCAACCTAAAAACAAAACCAAAAAAATTACATAAATAATATAACAAACACTAATTAAATGTGCGGCAAACGTTTTATTTGTTTTCAGCTTTCAGTTGTCCGAAGCGAGAAGCGAGAAGAGAAGAAGAGAAGAGAAGCAAAGTCGCAACAAAAGCCACAAGGTCCAGCAGAGAATGAAACAAAGAGCATGAGCAAAAGGAACGCCAGGAGCATCCATAAGCATCAAGGAGCAACAGCACAAGGATCATCATTGCAAACAGGAGTAGCACCAGAAGAAGAAGAAGAAGCAGCGGCGCACGAAGGCCACCAATAAACAAAAAAAAAAACAAACAAAAAAAAACAAAAAAACATTTAAAGAATTTTAATCGAAAACTGCCAAGAAACAAAAATATGTATTTACAATATATATACACAGAATAAATGTATACATGGTATACATATATAGAGAAGAATCGTTATATACATACATATAAAATATATATATATATATTTATACATATATATATATATATATGAATAGTATATATATATATATCTATATCTATATATAGTATATACCGACTAAAATTCGCAACCAACAAACAAAGAGTATCATCAACAACAAATAGCATGCAACTAATTTAATTAAATTAAAGTAACTAAACAACTAAATAAACACAATAACAACAACATCAAGAATAACAACAACAACAACAAAAACGACAAGAAACAAACAATGAACTAAATTTGTGTTTCGAATACAATTCTGTAAAGATGAAAGTATTTTTAATAAACATGTAAATTAATGCTGCCAAATCAACAACAACAACAACAACAACAACAACTAAAACAACAACAACTGAGATGAATGTAACGCACAACAACAACAACAATAATAATAACAACAACAAAACCAACTACATAAAGGGGTTAAAGGGGGGCTGAGGCAGTAGACGAAGCATTGGAATTTTTTGCATTCATTAGCAAATCAGCTGCAACTGCTGCAATCCGCTCCGAGAGCTGCAACTGCAACTAAAACAACAATAAAAATACAAAAATAACAACAACAACAATAACAAAGAGTGACAGCTCTGCGTACAACTGTAACAAGAGCAACAACAACGTCGCTGCCACGCCCACAACGCTCAACACCAGCGCTCAGAGGGAAATGAGATGAAGTGGTTTCAAGTGACCATAGATATGATTCTTGTGCTTTCATTTATATCAAGTAAGTACCACACACTCGAAATGATTAACCCCAGCCCCCAAAAAAATAAAAAAAAAAAACTGAGGCCACATTTTGACCCAATCCCAAGTGCTGCATCCGAAGATCCCCCATTGAAAACCATTCTTTAAGTGGCAACTCAAACAAAGCCACGCAAAGCACTCGAAAACACACAAAACAATCGCCTGACATTGCTCGACATCCTTGCCCCATTCTGCTCTGTCCACTCCATTTTCAAGCAGCCAACACTCCCCTCCGATAACCACCCCTCCCCTCACCGAATGGGGGATTGAGGGGAAGCGCTAGGCTTTTATTGCAACAGCTTTGTTTGCGATTTCAGGCGAATTGTGTCAGCCTCGTAAATTGATGCAAAATCTATCAAATGAATGCTCCTCCACTGACACTGGCTAATGCTCTCACAGCCCGGACGAAGTTGAGTTGCCAAAAGTTGGAAGACATACTACTCCCACCTATTGTCTCCCAAGCCCCTTTCCCACAAGTGCCACCTGTTTTTACTGGTACTTTTGCAAAGTTTTTCTTTGTTTTATTTTATAATTTTGTTAAGTGAGAAATTAATTAAATTTCGCATGCCAAATGAATAATTGCAAAATTTACTTAATTGCAATCATGATGAAAATGATTGTTGTACACCCCATTTAGACATGGTTGTGCACACACATCACAATCAATCCGATGTTAGTATTGGCCACAAATAGAGGAGCCAACGAATTGGTGCAGGGTATTAGCAGATTGGGAGATTGGGAGACATGAACGCATCCGAAATGGAAAGTGCAAATGAAAACGAATTTTTGGGCGTTGGACTTGGTCAACTAAGAGCGAAGGACGCAGCCAAACTGTCGGCACACACACACACACAAACATAGACTTAGACACGACTCGGTGTCGGAGACGGAGACGGACTCGGACAGAGGCACGAACTCGGAGGGGAGAGTCGAACTCGGAGTCGTAGTCGTAGTCGTTGTCGTTGTCGTAGTCGTAGTCGGACTCAAATTGGGGCTCTGAGTTTGAGTTTGGTGTGTCGCATCCATGAAATGAGGCCGCAGCAGTGGCAGCCAAACGTTTTGTCTGCCTGCACTGGCGAAAACTAGCACAACGCAGACACGCCCACGCCCACGTCCACGTCCACGCCCACACCCACAGCCATAACCAGGCAGCTGCCCCAACTGACCCAATCCTTGCCTCAAGCTGCAACTGCCGTGTCCCTCCCCGTCCAGCCGCCGACGCATTTGCTGTGCGTGTTTTCGATTTGATTCACATTCTTTATGCGAGTCGCGTCGCTTCGAGTCGCGTCGCGTCGCGTCGCGTCGCGTCGCCAAGGCCGACATAGCAGTTGACATCGCAGTCGCTGCCAGCAGAGCAGTCGCCATCGCAGTCACCATCGCAGTCGCAGTCGCAGTTGCTGCCGCCGCCAACGTTGCGGCAAATGGCGCGTCAACATTTGCGATTGAAACTGAAACCAAAACTGACAACTGAAAGCAGAAACTAAAACTAAAACTAAAACTGGAGCTGAAGCCGGAGCTGGACCACAATTAAAGACAAGCCTTGTCTTTGGGGTCAGCCAACAAGGAGCCGCACAGGCTGCACTGACCTGAACTGAGAATAAATTTATGAACATTTTTCTGCATTTAGTTTGCTTTCGCATCGTAAATAAGAATGCAAAAATCTTCATATATCTGCAATGTTTGCACTGATTTTGTTGTTGTGGCACATTTGGTGCGGCTTAAGAATGCATCGAATTTCTTTCGATTTAAAAACCCATAAACATTGCGATACATAAAAAGCACGGGCGGAGCAAGACTTGTGTCTTGGAGCCAGCCTCTGGCTCAGAATAATAAGAATCAGCAGCGCCCAAAAGCAGGCAACACAATATATCATGTCATTTTTTTTGGTTGGCCAGCAGACAACGCAGAAAACATAAATAAATAGCGCCAAAGTACACCACACACACACACACGGCACACATGCCACACACACACAGAAAGGAGCTCATCAATTGCTGCTGCAAATGGCTGCTAATGCAGCAGCAACAAATGCAGCAATTTTTACAGCGTCGCCATCACGTTGCCACGCTCCAGTTTCCGCGTTGTGGCCATTAAACGAACACAACAAACACACACACACACACACACGCACACACACGCACACACACACAGAGAAGCACACGTACACTCAAAGTGGATTGTGGTTTCTGAGTGAAGTTGCAAGTAACGCCAACTCTGCTAAAACTTCTTTTAGTGCGGCAAAATATAGATTTTTTATACTGTTCATATAATGCTGATATCTGTTTAGAAATCAGTTAAAAAATAAATGTTAGAGTTGAGTGGAGGCTATCATTAAATATCAATATTAACTACTTTAAGTTCACTTTTATTGTGATTTGTTGGTTAATTTAAAATACTGAAAAGCTAAGCATTTATGATTAATCCTTCTCAATTATGAATCCTATTCGCTGATGTTGAATATTTTATTAAGAAATATTTTATTTACACATCAACCATATTCTAAATAAATGGAAAGCTAAGCATTTATGATTAATCCTTCCCAATGGGACTCAAACATCAATCCAAACCTATTCGCTGATATAGAATATTTTATTTAGAAATATTTCATTTACACATCCTAAATACTTTCTTTATAATTCAAAATTCGTTAAATATCACAAATTCTATTATTTTTTATTTTAAATATGTTATTGCTCATAAGACTAAATATGTCATGTGAATTCCAATAGGATAACATTTAGTTGACCAAACTTGCTTGGAATATCCAACATGAAATTGGAGTGGAATATGATTTGTGACTGTTAGTCAAAATAAATTATCATAATATTAACATTACGCAACTGAACACACACACACACACACACACACACACACACAGAGAGTGTGTTAGCTTTGCATTGTTTTTTATTTGATGCCATATCTCATTTCTAAACTTTGTCTTTTTTATCTACTGCAGCGACGGGGATGCCGTGGTGGTTGTTGCAGTGGCAGCTGTGAGGGGGTATCCACTCTCCCACGTCCATTTGTAATGCAATTGCCACGCCCCTGTGGCTGCACTTACGTGGCATTAATATAGAAAAGTGAAGTGCTAAGACGACGCCACTTGCAAAATGGGGCTTGCAGCAGACCCAAGAGCTTAAAACGCCCACTTTTGAGCACTGGCAGTGCGACAAATTCATTGCAGTCGCAGTCGCTGTCGCTGTCGCTGTCGCTGTCGCAGTCGCTGTCGCAGTCGCTGTCGCAGTCTGTAGTCGGCAGTCTGCAATGTCTGCAACGCTTCCTTCATGGCCAGCATATTCGTCGTCGTCGTTGTTGTTGTTGTTGTTGTTGTTGTCGTTGCTGTCGTTACAGTTGTTATTGTTGTTGTTGTCGTCTGCCCGCTTCAAGTGCAGCAAGTATCAGAATTTGGGTCGCCAACGTCGACGTCACAATTTTTGGCATGATTCATGACCAGTGGCAGCAACACTGTCGGCTCCGCGCAACATAAATGGATGAAGTGTGGGTGCAACAGAGATAGACTATGCAAGACATAAACGCACTTGCAACGTACCACCTAACTTTGTGCCACATAATGGCGACGTTCTACCCATAATGGGCAATTATCGCACAGCACTTGCATATATATATATATATATATATATATATATATATATGATGGGAAAGTGAGGAACGGGTATCCTCACTATAACACGCATATTTATTTAGGATCATATATATATCTTACTTAGCCCCCCTCCTTTATACCAATGCGGTAATCCCGCTAAGTCTGCATCTAAAATGTATGCACTAAAATGATGCACTTCAATTCATGGGAATGCATTCTTGCACATAAATTTACCCTTGGTTCCTTGGATTCCTCGTTGAGGAGGTCCTTTAAGTGTCGATTTGTGCACCAGTTTCATTTGACAAGGGCCGATAAATAATAACGCTTGTGCTTCTAAGCCAGTCCCAAACAATGCCGACGCTTATTTAGTATTCGATCGGATTTCGCTTGAATATCTTAATCCATCTTTGGACATCTTATTGCATTTGGCAATTTATTAAAATTTCTTGAGCGGCCATTGTTAGCCATTTTGCTATTGCCATTGTTATTGAAAATTTATGAAAATACAAAACACAAAAACAGGGCAAAGAAAATAGGGAGAAAACACGCACAGATATATAGTGGCAGGGGGAGAGGGGAGTGGATTGAGGGGTTTTGTGCGGTTTGTGCGGTGTCTGCATTATTGCGGGCTATGCGAATGTGAAATTCGTTGAGAAAAGCAACGGAAAAACTTTCAAAAGCAACAACAACAACTAAGCAACTCTCTGTGGAAAAATGCTTTTAGTATTTTCAGTATTTTTAGTATTTTCTTACCCTTTCCTTAGCGAGCTCATCCATTTTCGCTGGCTTGCAAAATTTCGGCCTACTTTTGTCATTGAAATGCGATCAGCGAATTCGTCAACTTTCATGGCCAAATTAATGCTCATTTTTTTATGCGCTAATATGTGTGAGTATGTGTGTGTGTGGGTGTGAGTGTGTGTGTGTGTGTGTGTGTGTGTGTATGTGTGTCTATTTGTGTGCCTGTGTGTGTGTCTGTTTGTGCAGTTGCATAAACTTTGCTTCAACATTTCTCCGACTTATTTTGTTAGCCAGCAATCGCCAAAGCCATAGAAAGTGTTTAGCGCTAAAGTACACTCTGTCACCCCCTCTCTCTTTGTCTCTCCATCTCTTTTACACATTACCATCACACACACACACACACACACATGCGCACACTCTTCAATAAGCTTTTCAAATGCATGATTGATGATGTTGCCACCCGGCTGCCACCCGCCATCCGACATGGCCACCACCTGCAATGCTGCAATCCTGCAATCTCTGACCACCAACATTAACGCAGTAGTTTTGCTCCGTTTGGTAAACGAATCGCGTCCTGCAGCCAGAGTTTTCCAACTCGCGCTAATTGTTGTTTGAAAATGTGTCAGTGTAATTACACAAATGAAATAGTATCGAGAAAGGAATCGGATCTTCAAAAGGGGCAGTACCACAACAGAATGGCAAGTGGCCGGCGGGTTTATCGCATTACAGACATTCGCCATTCGATTTGCATATTTATTTACAGTTGTTCCGTACCGCATTGCCACTGAATTACATCAAACAGGATGCACTGGTTGCCCGACTGCCCTTTGACATGCTCAGCACTCTAACTTTCAATCCGAGTCTAAGCTGTCAATCATGCATTTTGTGCTTAAAAAAATAAACAAAAGTTATTACTTCAACTATTAAAGTTGTAGTTAAACACATTTCTATAATTTATTTATTTACACTTAACATGAATTTTGCTAATCTTGGGAATGGTCTTTGACGGGTATTCAGAGATTATTATTTGAAATTTTGCTGTTGAGCTCTAATAAATATTTAATACGACTGCAAATCCCGTTATTTTTTAATTTTAACAACAAACAATATTTGTTAATTTAATGATTATTTACTTTATTCATTTTTTTCCTCGATAAAAACTACATTCAATCAGATTGATAGCATTTACAGTGAATATTAATATTAAAAAAATAAATGCATAAAATTCCATTACTTTATTAATTTAACTACAACTTTTTCTTTAACACGTTATATATTTAAGAGTAAATTAATTAAAAAATATAAACCAATGCGTAACTCGTTAGCCTTAATGACTCCAACTTTAGGAGTGAAGTTTGAGCTTATAAGTCAATTAAAGTTGCCAAGAACTTTAGAGAAATGAATGATGTATGAACTAAATTGGATATTTATCAAGATTGACTCCTGACTGTGCCCCATAGTTAATGTGGCCACCAAAGTCACAACTAAAATACGAGAGTAAACGAGACTAATTACAATCTGTGTGGCGCAATTAGATTAGTTTTGTTATTTGTCCAGCACAAATTACATTTGGAGTAGCATTTTCGTTGCATTTTTGTTATTTTTGGTTATTTGACATTTGGCTTTAACTTGCATGGGATATGGGATATTGTTGCACGCGTCCCCCAATCAACAACTGAGCGTGGCAAGCACCTAGTGGCAAGTTGCATGTTGTTTGCCATTTCCCAGCTGCCTGATGAAATTTGGCTGATTTGCTCTAACCGTAAATTAGGTCTCCTCGACGTGGCCAATGCATTTTGATAAATGAAGTTTTGTTGTCTGTTGCTGTCGCTGTTGCTGTTGCAGTGTCGAGTGGTTTTTGCCAAATGAGGGCAGAACACTGCCACTGTCCAAGTGTTGTATGCCACGCCCCGCGGACCATTTTAAGACCCGGCAATGGAACTGAACTGTCACGGAGCAGGAAGTGTGACAAACCGCAAACTAAGACGATTCATGAAAATCCCCCAAAAATAAAAACATCAAGTAAAAAACATTACATTTCAATTCAACCAACTGTGAAACACTCTGTTTCTGAATATCAAAATATCATCATTAAAAAAATATACAAATATTCACTTAAAACAAAAATGTACAAATTGAAATCAAAATATTTATTATGAATTATTATTATTATTATTAATTATGAATTATCTCAGCTGCCAAACTTACATATTGAATATAATATATATTTTATATTTCTTGGCATTTCTGCAGCTATTTGGGTTTTTTTTACAAATGCAAGAAATGCAAAAGAAATTTGGCGAGGCCAGTTACACTTTTTTTCTTTTAGCCAACAGAGTATGAAAAGTAAATGAAAATAAAGTAGCAGAAGCCGCAGCAGCAGCAGCAGTGAGCAGCCACCACATTATGGCGACTTTAACGGAAATGACAAAAACGAGCAGTGGCCGCGGCGACTGCAACTGCCACTGCAACTGCAGCTGCAACTGAGTAGAGCTGAAATTCGCATTTATCTTCTAGTTGAGTTTCCTTCTTTTTTTTTTTTTTTGCTTTATTCCTTACACTGTCCGCATATTTATTTAGTTTTTACGCAGTTCTCTCCCACACACACACACACATAGTATAAAAACAACACTTATAGCACTGTTGAAAAATGTGTTGCCTGCCTTTGGGCTGATTTTATGCCATTCTCGCTTAAGCATTGTGGCAAGTGTTGCCATTTGCAAGTGCGCAAATGCAAAGAGCTGTCGTTGTCTTGCCACCCCCACACCATCCCCACACCCTCCCCCTTCCACCGAACCGTACTCCTTTTTCTCTGACTGTCTCTTCACTTTTAGTGTCGCAACTGTTTGTCTTATTTGCTGGCTGGTGGCGCAGCACGCATTTATTTTTCATGTAGGACAACTCGACTAGCCGGGAAGCAGCCGAGACTCGGCCATTTTGGACAGAGGACATCGCCCACCAGCCACCAGCCAGCACACTTGCTTTTTTTTTTTTTTTGTTATCATGTGGCTGATGGCTACCCATGTATCCTGAGGCATATTGTGCAAGCGGCAAGTCGCCCTTTGTTATTTTATCCCATGCATAATTTGATGACAGCTCTCCCCGCTGGCAGTAAGCCAGCTAAATTATGAGTGAATCTCTTGCAAAAGTTTGTGCACAGGACCTGCTAATGGATTATTATAATAGTGGTGCGACCAGCTATTTGCCGCAACAGCCTGGCCGTAACACGGCGGCTTCACTAATTTAATTCGCTCTAATTTAATATCAACTCATCTTGCACCTTTATACATGTGGCACACACTACTTGCTGCTTGCTGCTTGCCGCCAGCTGCATCTTACCCAAAAATCAACGCCACGCATTGCCACAGGCCCCAAGCTCAGAAGGCAGTGGCTGTTGTTGCAGCTGCTGCTGGGTGTTGTTGTGGCTGTGGCGGTGCAACATCAGCAGCAGCAGCACCAGCACCAGCTGCAGCACTCGCCGCTCCTTAGGGCCTCATGCATATTCTAAGAGCATTTCATGAACTCATAAGCACGCCACTACCAGCAGCTCCATCACCTGGATGTGAAGCGTAATCAGCACAAGTATTTCGAAGTTGCGCAACAATGATCGACTACGAAATACCCTGTAGCTAGCTTTTAAGCAAACTTTATTCTACAAAAGTCGTGCATCCGGTTTGATATATGCTGCAATTCAACTGAATTTCAATATAATTTAGCAGCACTGATAAAATTTTTATTTTCGTATTTTCAAAATAAAATAGAAAAATTTCTGTTGATCATTGTGTTAAGCCAATCTCGATTTATTTATGGTATGTGAATGTTTCTGGGTTTGTTTCAAGAGACAAATGAATATGTAAACTGATTTTTCTGATTTTTTGTTTAAATAGGCGAAATCATAATGAATATTAACGCCGATCCCAATCTTAATAGCTATAAAGAAAACTGTATTTTTTATAAATGTTTTACAATTAGACTAGAAAAAGATTCTTAGAGCTAGGTTGATGACTTCAATGTATATAGGGTAATGCAAAATAGAGTCTCCTTCTCTTTCTCTCTTTCTCCCTCTCTCTCAATCCGTCTGTCTGTCTGTCTGTCCTTGTGTGTTTTTGTTGGATGAGGATTAGGCCGTGCTAAGGTGTTGGTTATGTGGCTGGCTGAATGGAATGTTGGCTTACTGTTTTCGACTGGTATCCAGGGCGTTGGACCAATGTTGTTTGTTGCTGTCTTTGTGCCTGCATTGATCAATGCTGACATTGTCTCATCGCCTAACAACAATAACAACAACAGGAACAACAGATAAAAGGCTCAAGCGCTAAACCACGCCAAGTTTTATTGATCGATGATGAAGGTTAGAAGACCCCAACAAGAAAGCTTTCACAGTGCTGCGACAAAAAATTACGGCAATTATTGCTTTGCCACGAGGCATGCCACGCACATACATAAACACAAAAGAAAATATAATATAAATAGACACACAGCAGCTTAATATTAGAGATACATTGTCAAAGTGGGGTTAGCGTTTGAGCCATAAAGAAATATAACGACAAAAGCATGTTCACAGTATAAGAATATTGTCAATAAGATTTGCACACGCACCGTTAAATAGATAAAGATAAAGATACAAATACATTTACATATACAGATACAGATACAGATACAGATACAGATACAGATACAGATACAGATACAGATACAGATACAGATACAGATACAGATACAGATACATATACAGATACAGATACAGATACAGATACAGATACAGATACAGATACAGATACAGATACAGATACAGATACATATACAGATACAGATACAGATACAGATACAGATACAGATACAGATACAGATACAGATACAGATACAGATACAGATACAGATACAGATACAGATACAGATACAGATACATATACAGATACAGATACAGATACAGATACAGATACAGATACAGATACAGATACAGATACAGATACAGATACAGATACAGATACAGATACAGATACAGATACAGATACAGATACAGATACAGATACAGATACAGATACAGATACAGATACAGATACAGATACAGATACAGATACAGATACAGATACAGATACAGATACAGATACAGATACAGATACAGATACAGATACAGATACAGATACAGATACAGATACAGATACAGATACAGATACAGATACAGATACAGATACAGATACAGATACAGATACAGATACAGATACAGATACAGATACAGATACAGATACAGATACAGATACAGATACAGATACAGATACAGATACAGATACAGATACAGATACAGATACAGATACAGATACAGATACAGATACAGATACAGATACAGATACAGATACAGATACAGATACAGATACAGATACAGATACAGATACAGATACAGATACAGATACAGATACAGATACAGATACAGATACAGATACAGATACAGATACAGATACAGATACAGATACAGATACAGATACAGATACAGATACAGATACAGATACAGATACAGATACAGATACAGATACAGATACAGATACAGATACAGATACAGATACAGATACAGATACAGATACAGATACAGATACAGATACAGATACAGATACAGATACAGATACAGATACAGATACAGATACAGATACAGATACAGATACAGATACAGATACAGATACAGATACAGATACAGATACAGATACAGATACAGATACAGATACAGATACAGATACAGATACAGATACAGATACAGATACAGATACAGATACAGATACAGATACAGATACAGATACAGATACAGATACAGATACAGATACAGATACAGATACAGATACAGATACAGATACAGATACAGATACAGATACAGATACAGATACAGATACAGATACAGATACAGATACAGATACAGATACAGATACAGATACAGATACAGATACAGATACAGATACAGATACAGATACAGATACAGATACAGATACAGATACAGATACAGATACAGATACAGATACAGATACAGATACAGATACAGATACAGATACAGATACAGATACAGATACAGATACAGATACAGATACAGATACAGATACAGATACAGATACAGATACAGATACAGATACAGATACAGATACAGATACAGATACAGATACAGATACAGATACAGATACAGATACAGATACAGATACAGATACAGATACAGATACAGATACAGATACAGATACAGATACAGATACAGATACAGATACAGATACAGATACAGATACAGATACAGATACAGATACAGATAGATACAGATACAGATACAGATACAGATACAGATACAGATACAGATACAGATACAGATACAGATACAGATACAGATACAGATACAGATACAGATACAGATACAGATACAGATACAGATACAGATACAGATACAGATACAGATACAGATACAGATACAGATACAGATACAGATACAGATACAGATACAGATACAGATACAGATACAGATACAGATACAGATACAGATACAGATACAGATACAGATACAGATACAGATACAGATACAGATACAGATACAGATACAGATACAGATACAGATACAGATACAGATACAGATACAGATACAGATACAGATACAGATACAGATACAGATACAGATACAGATACAGATACAGATACAGATACAGATACAGATACAGATACAGATACAGATACAGATACAGATACAGATACAGATACAGATACAGATACAGATACAGATACAGATACAGATACAGATACAGATACAGATACAGATACAGATACAGATACAGATACAGATACAGATACAGATACAGATACAGATACAGATACAGATACAGATACAGATACAGATACAGATACAGATACAGATACAGATACAGATACAGATACAGATACAGATACAGATACAGATACAGATACAGATACAGATACAGATACAGATACAGATACAGATACATTTGCACCTACGCATGACTGGTTGCACATAAAGTGACTGTGACAATTCTGGTCTTGTTGCGTGGCAACGCAAACAGTTAGTTGCAACCAGCTGTAAATATTGTCTACTAGATACTTTAGATACTTCAGATACTTTACGCCTGATATGCTGCAACTCATTTTGCACTGCATTTCTTTATGCACCACCAAGTATGTGGCAGGACAGTCGTAATGGGGTAAGTTGATAGGTGGTTGGGTAGGGGGCGGGGGTTGGGTGTTGTTGAAAGGGGTTGCCACAACTGTTTTTTATATATGTTTATCAAAGTGAAAACTTTTCTCTGAGTATTGCATACAAATTTGATAGCAGCAGAGAAGCACTTGAGAACAGCCAGCACACATGTGTGTGTGTGTGTGTGTGTGTGTGTGTGTGGCTGTGTGTCTTGTTGCATGGGTGTGCGCACTTTTAATAGTTCATATCTGGTGCAACGCATATTACAACCTGCCTCTTTGGTCATGTCAGCTAAAAATTTGTACATGCCATTGCAACTTTGTTGTGTTTCGATGAGTGTGTGTGTGTGTGTAAGGGTGTGTTCTTGTTCTTGTTGTGTTGGATTTTGTGCAATGTCATCCAGCCAAATGTACAAGAATCTGTCGACTGAATATCCTCAGTATTGGGGTCAGCCCCAAACTACAACCCGATCAGTAAACAATGTTGAGCACAAAAACTTATTTATCCACTCAGGTGTTAATGGGCCAACATCTTGACCCACATTTTCCGCTGTCAATTGCTTATGTTGCTTAGCAAATCTGTTGAAATATTTAATACTACCACTACTATTAGTAGCATTGCTGTCAACTTGTCAACTATTCCCATTAGCCCGTCTTCCATTACCATTAGCCATTAGCCATTAACAAGCCATTTGTATCAATTTGCAAGTAACTTTTACCTGTCGACAAATGCTGTTAATTTTTCACATTTACCTCTTGCACTCGCCTTGCCTAACTGTCTCACCTGCTGGCAATAGACTTAGTAGCCTTAGTAAACGTATACACACACACACACACACACACACACATAATGATACACATTTTACAGTCTTTTGCTGACAACCGCCAATTGCTCATTTGTCTTCCTGACGCTTGCCGCATTTAAAAGCCGCAAAGTGCGCGGCATATCTAATGGTACAAACAAATCAATTTGCCATAATCGTCAAGTTACACACACACACACACACATATATACACAATCACACATATACACACACACACATATATACACACAAGAAGCAAGCATTCAATAAATGAAAAGCCCTCCCATCGCTCAATTGCCTCATTTTACCCCAGGTTTATTCGATTTTCTCCATGGGATTCTGCAAGCTGTGCTCAGTGTGAGGACAGCTGGTTGGCTGGTTGACTGGTGCGACCGGAGTGGTATGCATCCACACTTAGTGCAATTACACACACTGATTGACATACCCAAGCACACACTCGCACACACACACACAGCCGTGCACACAGCTATCTTTGGAGTGTTGAATTGGCTGCTTCCCGTCCTGGCAGCGACACGAGTTCGCAATTAAGTGATTTTATGGTCGCGCATTTCAATTTATTGGCAAATTGAACGTGTCTTCCCTCATACACCACCTACCCCCCCCCCCTCCACACACACACACACCCCCACACGTCCCTTTCAACGTCAATTACACCCCATAATAACGTGGCGCCCTTGCCACACTGACATTGACATATGCGAATTTGGGAAGCGAGTGTTTTAGGGGGGAGTTTGCAGCAGTTTTTTTTTTTTTTAACATTAATCGATTTTAGATTTATGAGGCACACATATTAAGAAAACTGTACGACTTGCAACGCGCCTTGGGATATTCAATAGGGATCCTTTGTCCCTGCTGCTGCTTCTCTCAATGGCTGCACTTCCGTTTCCGCCATCTGTATGTATATAGTAATATTAATATTTTAATCTGAACGTATAGTCGCAAGAGATGCTACTTGTATTAATTGTAGTATTAATTCTATATAAGTATATACTTAATATAATATATATATTAATATTAATAAATAAATAGAGCACCCAAAGAATAAGTTGAAAGGTTCAATTGAATACAAATCGAGAGCTTTATTAATGCAGCATATAACAAAATCAAATCGAATATATTCTTTTTTTTTCTTCTTTTTTTTTAAAGTGTTACTAGTTACTAGCAATATATATATATATATATAGGTGTTGTTTGACCATCGAAGAGGATGTTATGATATGTTAAGTAGACTACTCCAATCTCATTAAGTATTCATACTCTTAATAAGTTGGTATCGTAATGTCTGCCAAAATTTATAAAGTTTATGGTATTAGATCTATATATAATAAAGATGGCCTAGAAACTATCGGTCAAAAGATTATCATTTGCCTGAACAATTATTCTGCTAAGACTTCGAAACCAAGATGTATCTACTCTCGGATTATGAATGGAATAAATATATGTAAATAAATATGTACTCTCATATTCAATATACATATATAGCTGTTCTTCTTCTTCTTGAGTTGGCCTTAATATTTTATGGCAACAGGGTATCGCAGCAAAATGGAAGCCAATTGCAGCAAGCGTCTAATAAATCCTAAGAGTCTTTCATGTTTTTCACGCACTCAAATACACACATATATAGTTATATATATATATGTGTGTGTACTTATATATACCTATATTAGTGTGGGAAGCTGGTCTATGGCCTTGGCATCATTATGGTTGGGATTGGGTGTTGGTCTTTTCTTGGAGAGGTCATCGCAGTGAATGGCAGGAAGACAAGTTGAGTTCAATATGTGCACCCGAATCGTTAGAAAATTTATATCAACTATGTGAACGATAGAATTGATGCTCACTTCTCTCCACTCCACTCCTCTTCTCTCCTCTCCTCTCCTCCCTTCTGTTCTCTGATTTCCACTGCTCTCCTCTCTCACCACTCTCATGCCGTCATCAACTTCTCCTCCATGTGTTCGTGTTTCCGACGTTTTTTTCACTTCCGTTTCAAGTTCTACATTCTCGCTCTCCTCCCTTCTCCCTCCTCCCTCCTACACCCCCCATTCTCCATTCTTCCTTCCCTTTCTCTAACTCTGTACAGCACAGCTCTTCCTCGTTTTTCGCCTATGGCGCACATTAGCGCTTTGATGCCAACCAGAAGTTCCGGATATAGCTAGAACGTCCTATCACCCCGTCTCCGACAACGCCCCTTCCCTTTCCCTCTCCCTTCCCCTATCCCTCTCCCTCACCCACATGTACATCAACATCAGCAGTGTCATTAGAAACTTTAGCTGCCTGTCGATTTGACGCGGGTGGCAAACATTTTGTCCCATTGGCAGGGGGCACGGCTGGGTGGGTGAGTAGGGATTGGCTTGGAGGTCGGAGTGGAAGATGGCAGCATGCCTTGTTTTTGACGCATGGCCATAAAAAATGATGATGGGGATCATGCACGTGCTCACGCTCAATTCATCAGCCAGGACGCAATACCTACGACAAGGATAACGAATGATAGTGCACAACAAAGAGAGGGGGATAAGGGGAACGGAGGCTAGCTGCAGGCAGTGGCTTGATAATCGATGACCATCACTGACACTCTGCAAAATTATTGCCATTTAAGCTATGAAGACTATTTGCGGGATTTGCGGAATCTGGTAATCAGGCTCCATCGGCCAGTGTTCAGTTTAAATCTTCGGCAGATTGGAAATTGCATGAATGATTGCATTTGATAGCAAATAATTGCTTTTGCCATCGATACACCTATATATATATATATATATATATATATGTATAGACCTCAAACACAAACAATTCACATTGTGTTCAATTAATTGCTTGAGCACTCAGGTTATAATTTTAATTTGAGCAAATAAAGTTATTAAATAATAATTGGCTATAATTATGGATTAAATTGAATGTTTTTTTTTCTATTATTGCATAGCGTTTAATTGCCATAAAATTCATTTATTTAATGCTACTCATTAAAGTCGAATTTGATTGAATAACATTATACTTGAGCTCACTAAATAAATCATAAAAATCATATAAAACCATTTCTCCAAACATGGGTCAACCACAGGTTCCTTTAATTACAAGTCAAAACTTGATTTTTGTTTTAAAATGAAAATAACATATTAATTCTGTTTATAAATATAATTATTTCATATAGTATTTATCTTGGAAACACTGATTAAACCTATTGAAATGTTGTATATCCAGTCAAATTCAGTTATACATTTTAACTGAAATATATATCTTACAAGTCAGACTTTTCAATGTATTTCTGCATATATTCTGAATATATGCTGAGTGTATTCACATTCGATAATTGTTATTCGCACCTTTATTCATTGCCACTAAACTTGGACAGATGACAGAGCAAAATTAAATGGGATATCTCTGCAAATGGTTCCATTCCCTTCATTCTGTGTCCGTCAATGATATGGATATTTACTGGAACAATCCCCCATCCCACCAAAGATTGTAGCAGCCTATTGTTTAACATGGTTTGAGCACAATGTGCAATCAATTTGCAACAACGTTCAAAATTAATAATTATTCTTCTATTTTTTTTTTTTCACCACATTCGATACTCTGTTTTTTATTTGATGGCAGCCAACTGGTCAACTGGCCAACTGATCCAACGGCTGTGTGACCCCTGCCGCAGCGGCAGTGTAGCACATGCCACAGCAGCTAAGAGGGTATGTGCACTTGACGCATATGAGACAACAACAACAGCAACAGCAAAAACAACAACAACCGCAAGAACAACGCCAAAACAAAACATAAACAATAAAATAACTGAATGCGGCCAGTTTGTCAGCCACATTCCTAGTCAAAATTGCCACGCACATGGCCAGAAGGCTTACAGTCCCCATTTATTCACAGTAGCCTTTATTCACTGCCACACCCCCTCACACCCCTCACACCACTCAATCCGCACATTCCGCAATTGTTTGACGCAGTGTTTTATTATTCATGTTCCCGCTCGCTTTTGCAACTGCAGTGGCAGTTGCACTTGCAAATTCCTTCCCATTTCATTCTCATATTTTTTATATTTTTATATTTTTATTTCTTTTTTTTTTTCGTTGTCTTTTTTTGCCAGTTATCATCCATCCACTTGCATTTACAATAATTGCGTGTGAATTTTAAGCGTTTTAATGATTTAAAAGTGCAAAGCAGTTGGAAAAAAAAAATAACAAAAACCAGTCGAGGGTGCTCGACTACAAAATGCCTGTTTTCCAGCTGGCAGGCACAAAATGAACATTCTTAATAACGATAAGAAGTCGTTTTCATTCAAAACAATCAAAAAATGATTAACTGAAAATGACATTTACATCGTTTACGACTTAAATGTAAATCGTGGTATTCCCATAAGCAATTCATTCCCTGCTTATCAAACAGCGAAAAACAATTAGCTCAAAGTGTCGATTGGAAGATACCTGTAAGAGATTCAAATCCCCAAAGCCCTATTCCATAACCCTCAACCCCCTCGTTCATTATGTAATTGTAAGAATAGTTGGAGATCTGTAAGGGAAAATGTCACGCTGCTTATAGCCGCGATAAGTAAAATAAAATAATTTTTTATTGCAATCTGCAAACCAAATTGGAGATTTCTAGTTCTTGGAATTTTCAAATAGAACTCGTTAACAGTTGTTGCTGCTTGTGGATGCAACCGGATGATGCCACCTGCCTGACTGTTGTGCAGCAGCCAAGTTCATTGGATGTTGGCCTTGTCTGTTCGCGCTAACGTTTTCTTGTTAAGCCATTGGAATTTATGGCGTTGTTTACACAAAAATTGCATTCGCCTTGCAGTTGAGTAAGCACACAACTTGGCAAAGACGTGGCGGCATCTGAAGCACAGGCACAGCACAAGCTAAAGAAAATATAGAAAGAAAGACAAAAAAAAAAACACCAAAGGAAAATACACACACACACACACACACACACACAGAGGAACACACAAATTGGCAAGTCAAATTAAAATGAGTGCATTGTAAAGTTGCAGTGGCAGTTGCAGTGGCAGTTTCAGTTTCAGAACTGTCAACGTCAGCTGGCAACGTCCTTAATGAATGCCAATTACTGTTGAGGAAGCAGCACCTCAATTTGTTAGTATAGACACCAGCAGGCAATCTTAATAACGACTATTCTCAACTGCTCACTTGTTAGCAATGGGCCAAGAGCAGACTACAGACTAAGATAAGAGCTAAGGGGGGAGCGGGTGCAGACCTAAATGCGTTGCAATGTGAAAAACGTGGCTGTTAATTAAAATCAATGGCAGCAACAGCAAAGAGTACAGCAACGCGTATACGCAATGTGTATTCATTATGCTGATGTTGCCTACACCCACAAACACACACACTAACACACACACACACACAAATATAGATTTTCCAACAGACACAGCATAAAATGATATAAAAGCAACCCAAATTCACAAAGAATTGAGAAAATGTACAGTCAAACATAGAAGAGATGAGTTGGACAGGAGTCCAGGAGTCAGCAAATGGCAAATGGCATTTGGCATTTTGTGGCAAGGGACACAAAAAAAATTGCATTTAAGTACAGTCAAAAACTTTCAGGTGTATAAATCACAAACTGCTGTATGCAAATAATCAAATGCACGAAAATTGAAATGGCGATCCCAAAAGCAGGAATTTAACACAGCGGATCTTCTAAATTATCTATATGATATCTTCAATTCTTCGCTACTCTAGGACATTATCTAGGTATATATATTACAGTTCCCATCGTTGCCTATCATTATCATTGTAAAGATTTAACACCTGTGCCAAAAATATTCGCATAAAATAATTAGAAAATGAGTTCGGATTTAAGCCATGGCTGCCAAAGGGATTCGTTAATTAGACCAGAGTCATTAATGTACAGGTAAACTTGTGATATGATTAGTTAGGTAATAAAGCATTACCCTAAGCCAAGATGAGCATAAAAATATACGAACATTAAAGCTGGTCCAAATTCGAATACCAACTAATTAGAATGTAAGAGCATTTTGTGGTAATCGGATTTGAGTTTGTGCCTGGAATGGAAATGAAATTGTACTACCAGCTTTTGTTCATAAGCCAAAATGAGTGAAAAGCATAAGTATATATATATATATATATATATATGTCTGTGTGCAAATAATAATTTGTCACGGAAAATGTACGACACGCAAAGCAATCATAAAATGTGCTTTTTGGGTTACCTTAATGTGATTGTCAGGCCATATGTGGGCATTGAAAGCAGTCAATTAACACCAACACACACACACACACACCAACACACAGATGTAAAGACTGAGAGAAAGAGAAGCAACTAAAATGTGGCACATAAAGTATACGTCGTGTGTGCCCGAATAAGGCAGGCGACAAAAGCGGTCGTCGCAAAGGTCCGTTTAACTTAATGTTTCCCACGCGGGCGACAACAACATTAACCCACATACCCACAAGTGCACACACAGCCACACACAAACACACACACACACAGATATGTCGCACACCTTGCATAAGTGTATAAGCGAATGAGTGACTGAATAACCGGAATAAAGCTTTAGGTTAGTTGGGATGTGTTTTTTTGTTAAGATCACCATTGGATTGATACTGCCCCGGAGAGGCATAAAGTGTGCCGCACACAAAATAAAAACAATATAAACGTAGGTAGTTAATTTTTAACAGACACTTGAAGAGCGGACAACTTTGAACCTGGTGCGTGACTTATCAAAGTTGAAAGGCAGCTGAATTGATTAGGGCCACGCCCACATTGGCTTTAATTTTGCAACAAGCTGGTTGACAGCAGCTCGATGGCAGCATGATGGCAGGAATGGACCGACCCCATGTGGTGTAACTGTGCGAAAATTGCAGGTGCCCCTTAATGATGCAGGAAATGAGCTAATGCGACATTAATGGCAGCAACAAAGATTCAGTGCAGCCAGTTTAGCAGCAGTCAACCTTTGCATAATCCAACTGAATAGCTGAATGGCTGTTTAGTTGCCTGGTTACCCGGCCTCCCGCCTGGGTGGGTGCATGCAAAGCGAGCCATTTGATTGGCATCCTCCTGGCCACATGGCCAAGCACAAAGCAGATGTTAAATTGTCGCCAATCTCATTAGACGAAGCGCTCACTAATCAGCTTATCATTATTACATTGGCTACCAATGCGACATGTCGCATGTCGGTTGAGAGGAATGTGTTGAAATTGTGGGGGGGGGGGGGGGGGGGTGAATTGCGGATCTCAATGAAAATGCCTGCATTAAAGGCTAAGCGCATTAAGATAGTTTCCATCCTTAGTCAAGTCGGTTGCCAAAGCTACTACAAATTATACAAAAAAAAATACTCTTTCAAATGTTGGAAATATTCAGTTATAATAAAAATGATTTCGAATATCAACAAAATTAAACTAAACTTTAGCTAAAACTAATTTGCTAAAGCTGAATTGTTGTAGAGTTAAAAAGAACTTAAAGTGCAGATTATGAGTAAATTTCTAATGTATCGATTAATTTCGATAAATTGGTAAAGTTCCCCATAATTGTGAGACCCTTTTGGAAGAGTATAGCCAAAGTCAGACGT
Source organism: Drosophila fungiperda (assembly GCA_035042345.1). Lineage (NCBI taxonomy): Eukaryota > Metazoa > Arthropoda > Insecta > Diptera > Drosophilidae > Drosophila > Drosophila fungiperda. Next base: position 1,692,098 of record JAWNLM010000183.1, read on the forward strand.
AGAAATAAATCAATTAAAAGATTTTGGGGTTTTCGAGCCGGGCAACCGAATAAGCCAAAAGCAAAGCTAATTAGTAATGTCCACTGGGAGCTGACGGTTCCAGCGTTTGTGGGTGGTGCCGTGGCAAGCATATTGTGATGCCATTATCAGCGCATCATTAATTTAATGTGTGGCACATTAATTGCCGCATTGCGCATACGCAGGCAGTAACTGGAAATGGAAATAAAAATGAAAATGAAAATGAAAATGAATATAGAAACTGAAGCGAATTGCCATAGATATAGTTGATAAGAATAATGGTCATATTAATCCCAACTGACAGCTTATGTTGCTCGGATCAGCTCTAACAATCATATTGATGTTTGTTTTTTTTTTTTTTGTTTTTTTTTTTAAGGCAGCACAGCGAATCCGGATGCGAAGCGACTGTACGACGATCTGCTAAGCAACTACAACAAATTGGTGCGTCCCGTTGTGAATGTGACGGATGCGCTGACGGTGCGCATCAAGCTGAAGCTATCGCAACTGATTGATGTCAATCTGAAGAATCAAATAATGACCACCAATCTGTGGGTGGAGCAGTCCTGGTACGACTACAAGCTCAAATGGGAGCCAAAAGAATATGGCGGTGTCGAAATGCTCCATGTGCCCTCCGATCACATCTGGCGACCAGATATTGTGCTCTACAACAAGTGAGTACCTATCCCCCACATATCCCCTCCTATCCCCCTATACCCCCTATCCCTAGCCGAGCCTTGTCTCGGCAAACATGCATTCCTAATTGCAACATTTGTTCTCATTTCTCCCCCAATTAGCGCCGATGGCAACTTCGAGGTGACACTTGCCACAAAGGCAACATTGAACTACACAGGACGCGTCGAGTGGCGGCCACCTGCCATTTATAAGAGCTCCTGCGAAATCGATGTCGAATATTTTCCATTTGACGAGCAAACATGTGTCATGAAGTTTGGCAGTTGGACTTACGATGGATTTCAGGTAAAACTGCTTTAAATCTCTCACAACAAGCGAGTCAGACACAAAGAGAGAGGGAGAGAGAGAGAGAGAGAGAGAGAGAGAGGGACAAAGTAATTCAATATTGTTACAAAGGCAATTCGTATTTAGGCAATTTTCTGCTTTTAATTTTACCCATTTTATGTGGTTGAGTTGGCTTTGATTTTGATTTAATTATCTCACAGAATGAAATTTGATTTTCATTTTAGGAAAAAGCAAAATCAAATTTTTAGAATTTCTAATTTCAAATACGAGTTTGACTAGTTTGCATAGGCTTACAGCCAGGTCAAATTTATCCAAATTGCAAATTGGAAATTATATTACGCCTCTGTGCATTTTGCATTCGAGAAATTGGATCCCTGCAAATGAGTTCTTTGAGTCCTGCGGCTGGTTTATTAGTCATAAACCCAAATTCTGTCATAATTCTTTGTTGTGTGGCATAGAATTTCTTACATTTTATGGCCACTCACCGAAATGGTACACATAAAATTGTCTCTGGCGATTCGATAGCAAAGAAGCACATACACCCACACACCCACACACACACACACACACAGTTGGCAAGCAAAGGACAATAAGATAGCTTGACACCTGCCGGCAATGACAAAGTTAGAGCAGCCGCCAGTTGAGGCATCGTAAAGGTAACTGAAGCGAATGCAGCTGACGCAGCCTTTTGCCTAGTGGCATGTGGCATGTGTCATGTGGCATGTGGCACATGGATGCTGCCGACATTGGTTGGCATTGGTTTGGGCAATTTAATGTTGCCAACCCGATGCCGCCAACGACTTGGCAGCTAATGAAGTAGCATTAGAACGGCATTCGCATGCTTGTTGCTACTTTGCAGCTCAGCGCAAATGAGCCGACAAATGGCCCGCAGCACTCGAAAGCAGCAGCAACTCTTTAGCCAACTGTGCCGCCCAACAGCAGGTTAAGCCTCATGCGGTGCTTAGCATTGAGCCACATAAAAAGTCATACCTGTCGTTTGCCACAGGCGTAATGTGCCCCGCCTTTAATCAAACCCGTCTTTGCTTCAAGGATTCTCGTATACCCATTTGTGTGTGTGTGTGTCTCAGTGTTTCTGTGTGTGTTTAGCTACAGCTTCTGTTAATGTTGGCCAAGCACAAATTGCACAAAGTTGCTGCGTTGCTGCAGCCAACAGAGTCGCTTGTAATTTGCATGACTAGCACATTCAATCACACGAAACACGCACAAACATTAACACACACAAACACACACACACACACACTCCAAGCAACACATACACTTCTTGCAGCATATTTAATGACGCAATTCATACATAAATATATATATATATAATTCGCTGAATGTGTGCTCCTTATGAGATCACTCACATTGCAACCAACGTTGCACGATAAGCATACCAATTTTAAGTGACGCGCCAACTTTGAGGCAACTAAGCAAGAAGCAAAGAGAATAGTTAGGCATAGCTAAAAGCAATAATGAAAGTAGAAAGCCAGAATAAATTGTGGCAAGGCAAAGTGTAAGTCAAAATCGAAACAAAATAAAAAAAGAGACAAAAAGCGGATCAATATGAGAAATGAGCAGAGCACTTAAAACAGAAGCAAAGCCGAAGAAATCAGTATTTGCAGTTGAATTGGTCATTTTTGATTTTGACCATATCTTTATTGGCATTAATACTTGTGATATATATATGATGATATTTTCAGCATTGCTTTCACTCTGAGAGCTGAGCAGCGTTTATCCCTAATCACTCCATATGACAGTTTTCAGAGTGCATTTGCTTTGCATCCAATTGCACACTTTGAGGGGAGCCACTCACCCATCCAATCCCTGGATAAAATCTTGTCTTTGTCCTTGTCAATTGCACTCGTCGAGCGACTTGCTCATTAAGCATTGTCAATCAGGCAAAAAGCATTCCACTCGGTCAAACAATTACCGGCTGTCGACGATGCTTAGCTGAAGAACATCTTGTGTAAATAGAAAACACAGTTGCTGTAAAAAAAAAGCAAAAAAAAATGCATAAAACACAATTGAAAAAAACTCTTTGTTAAAAGTTCTGTTTGCAACAACCCAATTCACACAGCTTTTAAATCTGCAAAACAACAAAAAAAAACTAAACAAATTGACGCCCAAAAAAAAAGGCATATTCCAATCATTTGAATTTTGCTAAAAAAAAAAAAAAATAGTTTGCATTAAGCAAAGTGAAAAAGGTAGAAAAACAAAAAAAAAAGAATTATTTTTTTTCGAGTTTTAAGAGCAGCAGCAACACACAAATTAATAATGCAAGGCTTAAGTGACGAATATAGAGCTAATTTTTTGTTTAAGTGTATTTATGTATATGGAGTGTACACACCTGCCACCAGCTGACACTAATTTGCTAAAAGCCAACGTTCATTGTCACATAAAGAGGCGAGACACTAAGAACATTTGACACGCCACGACACGACACCTACAAAAAACGTGGCAACTTACTTTTTATACCCTGCCACGCCAAGTTTTACAAAATATTTCATTTGCCAAATTTTTTCAATAAATTTTGTATAATGCGGAATCGCGGCATAACTTTATATTGTTTTTTTTTAGCTGAAGCTACCAAAAATTTGTAAAATACATTAATAGTTATTCACTTTAGAGTTTACTGTGGAAAGAATTGAAAAGTAGATTAATATTTACTTATTTATTATATTTACCACCTGTTATCCGCTGATATTACACTGGTATCAGAGCATTCCGCAGCCTGTTAAGCGCGACTACAAAATCTAACGTGTTTTTGTATGTATATATATATATTTATATATATATATATATATATATATATATGTAGCAGCAGCTTCTATATATAAATGTAGTTGACAGCAATTGTTGTTCGTAATGTTGCCTGTCGCACTCAACGCCACATTGTTGGGGGGGCCCTTTTGGGGGGCATCTTTTGCGTTGCGCATAAATCAACCGCAATAAGCGGTATCAACAGACCCATAGAATAGAATATTTACAAACTCTGCGAACGGCAGCGAATGGAAACAATGGGCACGAGGCAGAGAGTGTGGCAGGTTGGAGGAGGGACAGAAGGCGGAAATAGAAACTGGACGTTGACCGGCTTGATGAACGCTCGTCGCTCGTGGCTTGTGGCTTCATTGTGAATTGAAAGCATTTACAATTGTCTGTCAACTGTGCCCCACAGCATGAAAACTCTCGCCTTATGAATTTTCCACCTTTCTCTGCGTGCTTTCATCCATTTCGTAATGCTTACTTTTCGTTTGCCTGCCACAACATATTTCAGCGTCGGAAATATTTCTGTAAATCGTAACTTCCTTAAAGTGAAATTTCCGCTACCACTTAAAATAACCATTTCCGCTTCAACAGTTTCAGTTACAGCTACAGCTACAGTTATATTCACAGTTACAGTTATAGCGACAGCGACAGCTACAGCTACACATAGATACACAGTTACAACTACATTTGCTGTCACAGTTGCACAGCTACAACTACTTAAAACAGCAGCAACACTTGCACCTGGCAAGCCTCACCCACATCCTGTCTAATTCCAACTGTTGTTGTTGTTGTTGTTGTTGTTGTTGTTGTTGCTGCCGCTGCTGCTGCTGCTGCTGCAACCCGCTCATGTTGAAAGCCAGCAAACGTCAATTGCCTAATTTTATGTTGCGAAAAGCAAAACATGCCGACAAAGTACAATGGCGCAAATAAGCTATTTACCCAAAATACATTTTCTGCGTGGAAATTCATTTACAAATTGAACTTATTACACAGCCATCAGAGCTGGCAAAGAGATGTGAATTATTTTTAGTTTATTAATTCGTACACTTATTCAAAGTTATACTAAGATATTTCCAATTCTAATAAAAAAAACTATATTTAAGCAAAAAAAAAACAATTAAAAAAGAAGATTTTCATTGATGTCGATAAGTAAATCGATGTTTGTATTCATTTTTTAAATTTATACTAAGATATTTTCCATTCTAATAGGAAAGCTTTATTTAAGCAAAAAGTTAGATTTTCATTAAAAAAATTGATTTTAAGTAATTGATATATCGATTTTTACTAAAGAGTAGCTTCCTTGAGAAATATGCTTCCCTCTGCCTGGTATATATCCTTTAATCATCATGGGTTCAGGCTATATAAATCCATAAAAAAAAAAAAAAAAGTAAGTGTTCTACAGAAAATCTCTTATGGACATTACGGTCTACACTTGAACATTGCTAATGAATTCTATGGTGTCTGCCTGGGCGTGTGTGCTCAAAGGCTCAATTTTCACACTTGACTTGGCACAAATCGATGCTATTGCGCCCCGCCCATGAGGAACACCACTCAACTTGACTAAGCTTGCCTCAATTCGAGCTTCAAATCGAATTAACGTCACTTTTCAAATTTCACGCTTTTTTCATCGCACACCTCTGCGAAAAAAGAATAATTCTTGCAGCATTCCCATTACTCCCCAGCACGACCCAAGACCCTGTAACGGCTTATAGAGACAGACCTCCAGACTCACCCCTCCATTCACTCACCATGTTAGCTCATTGAGGCGTAAACGCCACACAGACGCCCCACCAAATCCCAAACGACAATCGCATCAAAAACCAAATGCGGAAAATTACCATGCAGCTGCCGATATTCTGATGCACTCTCTCTCTCTCCATTATCTCACTCACAATGAATGATATAATGATGATGAAATGAAAATAATATTGTTTTAATTCAGGATTTGGTATATATAAATTATGTCTTAAATTATGTTTATTTATTATTAATACTAGCTATTGTTTACTATTAGAGTAAAAATAGTTAAATAATGAAATTTAGTTTAAACGAATTTACTTTATTTTATTTATCATCCTAATTTCTATTTAATCTAATTTTGTGTTATGAGAATTTTTAAAAAATATAGTTGATAAAATTAAATTGAGGAGTATTCGCTTTTTTTTTATTAAATTTGATTATTTATTATTAAAATATTATGATTATATGAGCAGTCGATGTCAGCAATCACAGAACAAAAAAAAACCAATTTCAATTTTCTTCTTTTTTTTTAAACATATTTTTCACATTTGTTTAACAAGAATATATTAACAACAAAATATGTGAAGTATTTGCATGTAAATAGCTAATAACCAATTCTGATGCACTGTAACAAGATGTAAGGCAAGGAAACAAACTTGTTTTGAGGCGCAGAGTTGCCTTACTTTATGCCACAAATAACATGCCCCAATCGGAATGAAGGAAGCATTAATATTCAATTTGCTTTTTGGTGCATGACGAAGCGCATGGCAAAGTGGCTGTTGCCGGTTGGGGCAAAGTGTATATATTGGCTGAATACATGAACAGCTGCTTTTGGGAAGAGAAGCTTGTGCCAATTGCAGCGATGTCCTGTCCACATCCTGCACTTATACAGTGCTGTCCATGCCCTGTCAGCTGCACTCGTTCCGGACTGGCTAAAACTGAAACAGAAACTGAAGTGCAAACTTGACTGGCTTAGCTCCAGTTTCCAGTCTCTTAATGCACTCCACTTGCTTGGCTGAGTTTGTGTTGCCAGTGTATTTTGGCCATCTTCATTTAGTCAAAGTGCAATAAATGTAATCAAAATATTGTATTTAAATATTTTTTTAATATCATATTGCACTCATATGTACTAAAATATTATTTTTTACTTTTATTTGTTAGACAAAATTATAAGTTTTTAACTTTTATTTGGACTGGTTGAGCTGATCAAAAATATTTTTTAAATTCATTTCAATCCAAGATTTCTATAAACCTAACTGACTGTAAAAAAAAAGATATTGTCATATTGACAAATGTCTCTCTTAAATATGTGAAAAATGTGAATTGAGAGAGTATTTCATATTTAACATGATGCAAAAAAAAAAAAATATTACGAAACTTTCTCGGTGTACTGACAAGGGACAAATCCATTTAGCTTTATCTCAATTTCCTATTCTCCACACTCTCGCCTCATAGGTCAATTATATTGAGTTCTCAACATGTGTAGCCCTGTTATTTTTAAGTTTATCTCTCCCTCTTTCTCTCGCTCTCGCTCTCTCTCTCTCTCATTGTCTCTATCTTTGAGACTAACTATTGTAAATTACTAACTCAGTTTCGGTCTCTGTTTCTTTTGTCTTTTTGTCTATTATGTGTGGAATGACAGGTGGATCTGCGTCACATCGATGAACTGAACGGCACCAATGTGGTTGAAGTGGGCGTGGATCTATCCGAGTTCTACACGTCCGTTGAATGGGATATACTCGAAGTTCCTGCAGTGCGGTAAGTTTTCAAATGCACACAACTACAACACAAATCCACAAAATGCCAGCATGCAACAGCAACAGCAACGGCAACAGCAACGGCAACAGCAATAGAATATGCAACAGCAACAACAGCAACAAAAGCAACTTTGGCAGCTGCCTTGGCAACTTTTGGCCGCTGTCACAAAACACAAACACAAATCTTTTGGAATGTCAGAGCATTTTGCACAGGTCAAGGATTTGAACAGGACGTCAACAACATCAACAATAACAAGAAGGAAATGCGATTGCGACGACGACGACAAGTTGATGATGAGTCCCGTCCGACTCTTAGTGGGCGTCATTATGGGCGTGGCCAAAAAAAAGTACACAACGCCAATATTTACACTTGTTCATGAGGCGTCTGTTTCCCTTTTTGGCCTCTCAGCCACACACCAACAACCCCCCCCCCCCCACCACCCCACGACACCCACACACACACACACACACACATATCCTCGACAGCCGCCACCCCGACAAATCGCAAGTCTCTGCAAAAAGTTTTTAAATTAAAAAACTTTGGCGCCGCCTGCCAAAGAAATAGCTACTCCAGCTTCTGCACTACAGTTGGTATGTGCATGTGCATGTAGACACACACACATATGTGTGTGTGTGTGTTGTACGCGAAAACAATGTTAGCCAAGCCAAGAGGCTGTTGTTATTGTTTAATTGCCACGCCCCCGTTTACGTCACCTGCACAACTCAGCGTGATGCGGCACGCTTCTCAGCATACATCTGCAACTTATGTGCGCTGAGTAGGGTCGGTCTGTTTGATGGTGGGGGGGGGGGAGGGCAGTGGGGCAACAGGGAATGCGGTGGGCGTGTCCCTAATGCGTTTAGCCCCCCCCCCCCACACACACACACAAGAGAAACATTTCAAAGAGTTTTCGCACATTTTGTTTCGCCTCGCAAAGTGCCAAAAGTTGTTTCCCATAAGCAGCCTATCTTACAGCGATGCCAAAGAATAAGCAAGTCAACACATACACACTTACACACATACATACATACATACAGACACACTTACACACATACATACACACATACACACATACACACTTACATACATCTACACATAAATGTACAGTTTACAATTCATATCGAATGTTAATTAATCAATTGCAATTAGCAGACATATAAAAAAAAATGAGTAAAACAATTAAATCGAACTTCTTAACTGACTTTAAGTAACGATTATCGTATTAACTTAAGTAACTCCAGCTAAGTTTTATTATTAACTTGAATAGCTAGTTGAAGTCCTTTTGATTATTAACTTAATTCAATACTTTTGGCATTGTCTTGGCGATAAATTAAAATTGATTAACAATTTGAGTGCAGTTTTTGTTCAGTCATATATCATTTTGTCATATATATATATATATATATATATATATTGATTACATTGGAACATGTTTCCGAATGAATTTTCGACAATCTCCAATTTTTGCAAATCAAATCACTCCAATTCTAAACACCTGAATTTTAAGATTTTATAAAATGAAAACAGACAAATTTAATGATTTATTAAAATGCACATTTAAAAAATCGAAAAAAATTTTAGTCACTGTTTTGTCTAAATTCAGCGTTTAGTAATGAAAATAACTGTTAATTCAGGTTCACTTTGAGTTCATTTAAGAACAAATATATATATATACAACAGATGAGTAGATCTGGCTATATCCGTCTGTCTGCATGAATATACATATATATAGTATCAATATAATTCACAATTGAAAAAGTATAGCATTCCAATTGATATGTAAAATACCTTGATATATTTTTGATTAACTGTTTGAATTTGAACAAGATCGGAGAGTTTAGTAGTGGTTCTCAATTATATAAGCAGGCGTAAGACTCTTTTTTAAGTCCAGTTTCTTAGTCGACTTAATGTGTATTAAAGCTGTGTTCTCATTTGATATAAACCAATTCTATAAATATTTATATGCAAATGTGTTCAAGGGATTTGTCCCCTTTTACCCACTTAGCCAAATAAAGTTTGTTATGGCTGCAATTTACAGATTACCTGACCAACTACCGAAAATGCACACGTAGATTTTACAGTTCCAACTGAGTGTTCCGCTGCAGGCATTAACCGTAATGTGGATATTGTTGTTGTTGTTGCTGTTGCTGTTGTTGATGTTCTTTGTGTTGCTGCTGTTGTGTTTACTTGTGAACAAAATTTGATTACCTTTGCGTTACTTTCATAACATTTTTTGTTGGTTTATCCAGTTGAACACCTGACTTAGTCTGCTCACGACTCGATTTTTTGTTAGCCTTGTTTTCTTTTTTATGGGCGCAACTTTTGTAAGATTTGCGTTCGCACTTTTTCCTCGAGCAAAAACAACTAAAATGAAATTTAAGAGTAAAATAAAAGTTACTTCTAAAAATAATCATAAAAAAAAAATGGAAAAGTGCGCTACAAAAAAAAAAAAACAAAAAAAAAACCAAAGGATAATGGAAATGGAAATTTGCGACAAAACGCGCAAACATTGTTGTTGCTCTTGTTATTATTATTATTGTTGTTGTTTTTATTGTTGTTGTTTTTATTGTTGTTGTTGTTGTTGTTGGGAGGTAGTTGCTGCTACCTTCATTGTCGTTGCCGTTGCCAGCAACAAACATGTCGCGACGCACGTCGCCGTTTCGGGTGTCCGTGAAAGAATTGTTTATCCCTCAGCAGCACAAGGGACACATATATATGTAAAAATTGCTCACCTGCTGCTGCGTGGCAAGCCAGAATTGTGTGGCAAACACACACACACACACGTTTAGTTGAACTATTTTAAAGTTGTGTGTGGCAAAGCAATCGACAATAAATCAACGCAACGCAAGTTTAGAGCGATTTAACCCCAAAGCAAAACCAGCATTTTTTGCCCCTGTTAAACCTAATTTCAGCTTGCACTTGACACCTGCCTGCAAACTCTGTGTCAATTTTATGGCTTTGTGGTTTCACTTCGACTATGTAATGTGACTGTCTGCCCAGGTGTCTGCAACTATCACTCTCTCTCTCTCTCTCACTATCTCTATTTGTCACTGTCTCTGCCTCTGTCTTTATTCATTTTTCTTCTTTTTTTTTGGGTGGGTGGGGGTGGCCACTTCATCCCATTGTCAATCGACGACTGATTGCAGTCTGCTTGGCCGTATTTCTATATGCACTCAGAAAAACAGATCACTTTGATAAATTATCGACATGCTCAAAAAATGAATTAAATGGTTAGCGTCCAAAAAAAAATATGGTTTCTATTTCATAATTCAAATTTACATTTTATTAAAAATCTACAAAAATTAAGAGCTTCAATTTCTGAATACTTTCACCGAATTTTGAAAATTAGCCTAAATTGCTTTGCCGTCAACTTAGTTAATCAATTAAATTAAAAATTTATGTTTTATATTTTTTAAAAATATATATTTTTTTGCATATAAATATTATAGCCAAAAAAAAAAAACAGAGAAAAACATTTCTAATATCGAGAAATTTTATACCCAAATGCTGAAATTATTATGAAAATGAAAGGTGATCGAATTTGCAGGGCATTTTTTTAGTTTATTTCGATCGAGGCGAAGTTTTCTCTGAATGTGTTTGTTAAGAGCCACGCCCCACCGCTCAAGGCTGAGTTGCCACACGTGGTCGCTTCAGTTAATTTAACTGTCGATGCTGATGCGCATTAAAGTGAATGCTGGCAGAGAGGAGAATGAGCTGCCACAGAAGATGTTGCCGCTGTTGCCACAGCGACTCCTTCGACGCAAAATTACGCTACGTGCTGTGAATTGTGCAGCACCATTTTAAGCCCACCCATCTATCCAAACGCCAGCCCACGGACGAACAGCTGCAGACAATAAAAGGACCTGCCAAATGTCCTGGCCACACTTCAGACACCCGCTACACCCGCTACACCCTACCCCAATCCCACCCAGTCACCGTCATGCCCCCGCCCATAGAGGGAAAAAGCCGCAATACCGTTCACCACTGGCTTGTGTCACGCACTTGTGGTATAATTTACTGTCGACTGCGGCACACACACACACACACACCAACACCCACCCATAGCCAAACACATGTAGGGTTTGTGTTGGGACTGTCAACTTTTAATTCTCCTCAATGACTTAAGTCTCTTTGGCGCTTTGGCAATGTTTTGTCATTTTTGTTGCTGGTTCACATTTGAAGTTGTACTTTTGACTTGTCAGGTTAGTTATTACGAATACAACAGCATCCAATTGCTTGAGCAACACTTGTCCTCGAAGTCATCCTTAGTATTATTAGATTAAAACCCCTAAGTATTTGTGTGCTTCTGCTGCTGGCTAACAATTTGCTACGACAAAATATTCTTCTTACACAAATTTTAAATGGTGAATCGGCAAAGTTTTTTCGTTCATTAAATGTATATGTTAACATGATACTGAAGATAGAATAGAAAGAGTCTTTAGTAAATATCTCAATATGAATAGTAACTATTCGCCTGAAATGGTTATGGCCCTTACCTAATAGCCCAAATTATAAGTCCCTTCTCTAGGCCTAAATCTCAAAAAAAAAAAAATATATATATAAATTTGAAACAAGAATCAATCCAGAAAGCTACTAGAGGCTTTACAAATATTAATTGTGTATTTCACCTATAATTAGAAGCTATTTCCAGTTCTAGTTTTGTCATCTTTTTTTTTAACTATTTGTATAATTATTTCTTGTATATTTACATCACCGCAAGCAAATCAAAATCAAATCTGTGTAATATGAAAACCAAATTATTGAAGTAATTAAGTTTTGTTTGTCTGCAAACGTTAACAACTTGTAACAAGAACAACACACACAAAAATAAGTCCCTATGTAAATTACTATTGTTATTGTTATTATTATTATTGTTATTATTATGTTGAGCATTTGAGCATGTGAGACTGTTCATACACATGTCTTTTACCAAGTTAACATTAAACGTCTTCAAATGCTCTCACATTGCTTGTAAGGATTCGGAATGCCAATGCCTCAACACACATTGAGCTGTCCTTGTTGTCTTTGTTGTCCTTGCTGTGATGGTTGTTTCCCATACCCATTCCCGTTTTCCATTCGTACTCCCATTCGTACTCCCATTCGTACTTCCCCATAGCCATTTTATTCCACTCGTTGAGATACCTTCCTACGCATGTGTTTGCCACCCCCTGCGGCAGTGTTTGTCTAATTGCCGCAGTGCGTCGTGCGTTGCGTTACAACGCACAAAATCAGCATGCCACGCACATACACACGATTGCCCTTTATCCCTAGTCCCCCCCCCCCCCCAGCCAACAATTCGTCTGCTCTTACAACTTATCGATCGATTCTAGTACTTTTACATTTGCTTTTCCTCTATTTTGATGGCTTGGTTATAATGTGCCAGGTGAAGGCTGGCTTCCATTCAGCTATCATCATTATCAAACTTTCAAGTAACCCAAAAAACACAAATAAATTAAAGAAAAATATTAAAAAAAAAAAAGGCTCTATTAAACAAACCATGCCAAAGAAACGCTCCTCAATGGCTTATAAGTTTAAGCCATCCTCACTTAAATGGCACTAATTTTCACAGTACTTAAATTCTTTGCTGTAAGTTTAGCTATGAAAATTCTATTAGATGCTCTTTCAAAAGGGTCTTATTACTATTATGGCACCATGTAAAGTAGTCTTTCGGGTTCAAAAACAAAACATATGTTTGCAGTCGGAGCCTGATAAAACTATTCGATTTCTTCGAATCAATAATGAAGCCCATTTTGGGCATTTACTTATTCATCCTCGAGGGTATATTTGTTTCGATGTTTCCCAGGTTAACTTTTCTCTTCTCCTCTTCTTCTTTTTCTCCTTAATGGCCAGACACTGATTTCTGCGCTTTGTCGATTTCCAAAATCGAAATTGTTTGAGTGTTTTAGTTTGGAGTGACTAGTTGCGACTAGCAGATACCCTTTAGCTAACATATACTAACTGAGGCATGTTGACTTTCAAATGAGACAACTAACAAAATAAAAACAAAAATATGTAAAAAGATTGCTGAAAATAAACAGTTCAAGTTTTTTATATATAGAAATAGGAGTAGCTTAAATTATGTTTTTTTACCCGATTACATTTCTTTATGTATTTATTTATTTATAAATATGACATTTGTTCAACTTTCTTGTTAGCCATTTTCCACATTTCGATTGAAGAGTAGCGAAAAACACTCAAAAGTAAAACTGAACTTGGCACAAAGTTGTAGGAATCAATCAAGCGTTCAAGCCATGCCACAAACCCAACCCCCCCTGCTCCTCCACTCCACTATTCTGCTGAGAGCTACAAGGTGGCAATGGGCGCCTACGGGTCGCCGCAGATTCCCTTTGAAGCGTCGCCGCCTGCAGCCTTCGTCGTTCTGCGGTCATTTTGTGTGGCATTTCTCTCACTTTGCTTCGCTTCCCTTTTTTTTTTTTGGCATTTTTCGCTTATTTTCTTATGTTCTTTTTTTTTTCTTTATTTCTTTTCTTCTTTTTTTCTTTTTTGTTGTGTTGCCAATCATTTAGTATTTATGCGTTTGGTTCGTTGACTGAGTGTGGGCTGCCAATCAGCATTTCAGCCATTTCGGTCACTCAGAATCAGAGTTAGAGTCAAAATCTTCAAACCCCAACCCCGCTACACTCAGCACCCCCCCCCCCCCCCCACCCCCTGCGCTCCTCGTCACCATCAACATACGGTTTAGCTCAACTGCTTTGGGTTCGAGCCACGTCAGTTTTGAGTTATGTGTTCTCAACAACCATTTCGCGTGCATTTCGCTAACTGTTTGTTTTGCTTTTGTGGCCAATTCTCAAGACAAAAGCTTGGGTCGAGTCTTTGTTTCGCAACTAGGCTCTTTTTGGGGGCTTTTATTCTATATCCCTCGTTTTCTTTTCATGAGGCCCATTTTCATTTTGATCCTGCTTGGTTTTCATTATGCATACGACGCGTTGGCCAAGGCATTGATGAATTGTTGCCATTGCCCTGCTGCTGCTGCTGCTGCTGCTTGTTTCTTGTTACACCAGCAATTCTATTTGTTGTTTTTTTTGCTTCATGATTGTTGCTGTTGCTGTTGATTTTGCCTACGTGGCGCCACCGTCTTCAGCATCGACGGCGACGACGTGTCCAGACGTGCCCAGACACGCTCGTTCGCATTGGCCGTCATGTGTTAGCGATTTTAGATGCCACCTCCACCTTAAACACAACATACACTCAATTCCCAACACCACGCCCGCAACCCCACCCTCCCCCCCCCCTCTCCTTCCATCATCAACATAAGTCCTCAGAGAATGGCATTCGGTTGGAATTGCTGGCGTGTGGCCTTTTGCCTATTTTATGATTTATTGTATGTTTTTGCTTAGCAGTCCCAGCTAACCAACTAACTTAGCCGTCACAGAGCTTATTACACTGACCTTTGCAAAGGCATACACACAGCCAAACACACGCACAACACACAACACACAGGCTTGCACAGCTCAAATAAAATAAAAATGCCAAAAGCAAAAAATGTGTCTTGTCGATGCTCTGAAGCTTAACAGTTTTCCAAGATACAGCAAAGAAAGTTCTAAGTTCTAAGTTGTAAGTTCTAAGTTGCAAATTGAGAGAGAGTCGTGCGTAGAGTGTTGCAAGTAAAAAAAAAGTGTGTTGGTTATTCAACTCAATCTAAAATAGTTCAGCTCATTGAGCAAAGCCAAAGTAAGCCTTCTAATTTTCTGTGTTTATTATTTTTCTTCTTTTTTTTCTGAGACGCATTTTTTGCAATATCCTGTCAAACTTAATGGTAGCCAGATAAGAACTTCAAAAATCATATGGCTATAAAATTGCGCTAGGCATTCTCCAAAAAGTAAATATAAGTTATATTTGAAGTAACATTATTGTAGCTTGATTTATTTGCTTACTGATAAATAAACATTTCTTAAAAACTAATAAGCAAAATAAACGGCTTTTCCACTACTCGAGCAAACATTCTCTCTTGTTGAACCCATGTCTAAAAAAAAAAAAACCAAAAAAAAAAATAAATTGATTTTCAAGTTGTTTAAATTTGGTTAATTAAGGAGATGCAAAAATATACGCCACTTGCACAACTTATCTATTTTGCCACTTTGGTTGGGATTGGGTAACTTTCAAGAAATTGCTTTACACTTCTCAGCGTGATTATCAGGCAATAATCTAACTTTTATCCCAGATCATAAACAGTGCCTTTGCCTTTGCCTTTGCTTTTGCTTTTGCTTTTGCTGTAGTTGCCTGGTTACCTGGATTAGTCAATATAAGTTATGTGGCAACCTTTTTCAATATTTAAGTGTAGTTTCAAGTTTGTATCTGATATTATAATTTTGTTATTTCTGTTGGCAAAATAAACCAAAATGCCTCCCCTCACTGAACTGGGTCACTGTCCAAAGGCATTTCTAGGCATAACCTGGCCATTTTTTTCTTGTACGCTCAACTTTGCTTTGGCATCTATCGAAGCATCTCGTTGCGCCTGTTTCATTCCCATCATTTTGTGCCCGCTGCTAAATTCAGTTTTCCTGTTTATTGCCACATACTTCATATCTAGCTGACCGCGCGCGGTGCAGGTTTGTGTTTGTGTGTTCCATGGATGAAGCAGTTAGTTGCCCTGGCAGCAGCACTGCCGACATCCAACCGACTACTTCCACTTTTCATTTTTTTTTTTTTTTATTGCTTATTATTTATTTAGAATATATTTTCTTATTCAAAATGAAGCCGCAAGCCGCTCAGAATTATTGATGGCAAATATACAGCACACACAAGTCCTTGCCACGGCCACAACCAAGTCCGGGGCAGGACAAGCCCAGGCAACCCTTTGCCCACTGGTGTTCCTTGGCTGCCGGGCATTTATTTTTCTTTTCTGCTGTTTTTTTTTTTTTTTTTTTGTCAAGTGCGGTCGCCAAAAAGTTCTTGACTCAATTTACAAAATTTGTTTGCTTTCTGTTTTTGTTTTGTATTTGCCTTTAACTTTATATTTGTTTGTTGTTATACCCTGAACTTACAACAAATGTGTAAAAGGATTCGTAGTTTTGTGCCCATGTATGTAACAGGCAGGAGGAAGCATTTCCGATCTCATAAATTATATATATTCTTTATAAGGAACAGCAAATGGATCAGCCTATCTATCTGTATGAACACGAGGATCTCAGAGATGAAATTTTGAATATTAGTTCCGGTATATCTAGCACAGATCAAGTTAAAGCATTTTATATTGATAACTGCCTTCGTTTATCGATTATCGTTGCATTTCGGTAGCAACAAATAACTCAATTTTAAAAACGGATTCTTCTTATTATTCTAACTATTCGTATTCTGCCAATAAAATTACAATGTATTTAAAAGCTGGGTTCAGGGTATATTATAGTCAAGCTCACTCGACTACAGCATTCTGTTTCTTTTTATGTTGCGCTAGCAGTAAAAAATTATTAGCTTTTAAATTATTAAGATGACTGAGAAACGTTGCGACTCCAATGCCGCCAAGTGTCAAGTTCATTAGCCAACGAGATTCATTCATAGGGGCTGAATATAAGATTCTAGATTGTGATTTGCTTGTGTTTGTTTGTTTGTTTGTTTCGATGTTTGGTTTGTGGCTGGAGGCAATCTTACGTTTCAGTTTGATGGTCAGCGGGCAGTTGGAGAATCTGAGTGAGCAGCCTTTGCAAATAATGTTGATCAATTTTCAATATTTATTGTGGTGCTGATGATTTATGTGCTTTGCACACAGACACACACACACAGAACAAACCCACAGATACACCAAATATATATAATATATGTTGACGCTGCGGATAAACATAAACATCAGCTACTCCCAAATACCCTAACCGATGTTGTTTTCTATATATATATCTTCTGTAGCAATGAGAAATTCTACACGTGCTGCGATGAGCCATATCTGGACATAACCTTCAACATCACAATGAGACGGAAGACGCTCTTCTACACGGTCAACCTGATCATACCCTGCATGGGCATCAGTTTTTTAACAATATTGGTCTTCTACCTGCCATCGGACAGCGGTGAAAAGGTGAGTAATGTTCAGAATCATCAACATCACCGACCCACAATTGACTCCCAACTGATGCGTCAACATTGAATTGTATTTTCCTTTTATTCATTTTTTTTTCATTTTGTTTTTTTTCCACAGCAGTGGCCATAATTTATTACGCACCCTACGCACAATTTTCCCAGCCACAATTTCAATGTGCTTTTAATTAAAAAAAAAAAATTTGTTCAGTCCTAAATGAAAATGCGCTTCGTGATTTTCTTTTCACTATTTGCCGCCATTTAACTTTGAACAAATAAAATTAACATGATGTATTCAGTTTAATGTGAACACACATGCACACACTCACACACACATACACATAAAAAAAGTGACGCAAATTAATAGGCAGCGTTAAAAAACGCGCGCGATTCGCGGTTTGTTCAGGGCATTTCTCAGCTGCCACTACGCCCAAAGTGGCCAAAAAACGTAAAAAAAAAAAAATTAAATCAAATGGAACAAAAAATAATATAAGAAAAAACGGTTTAATGCGTGTATATAAATATTTACATGGTGCTGGGACCAATGAATAAATTACGGCCAATTTTCAAAATAAATAAAACGCAAAAATAATTTGTACTATGTATGTGCGCGTGGATTTATGTATTTCAGTGTTCACCGACGTCGACATCGACATCGACGTCGACGTTAACGTCAACGTCAACGCTGGAAGCGTCCATTATGCATTATTTGTGCAATAAATATAGACGCTGCAAACCGTACATTTGACAGTGCCATACCTATTGCCGGATAGAGCAATTCGCCTGAGAATCCGCATATAGAAATTATGCGATTTTAATAATTAAATAGACAAGTCCAGACAAGTCTCCAATGGAACTGCAAGTCTTTAATATAATATGCCAATAACTCTCAGAATTCTGCAATAGTTGCGTTTGCAAGTGGCACTCATTGAAATTGGAGAAAAGCATTTTTAAAAAGTACAATAGAATTGGCTACGCAAAGGAGTCAAGCACAAACTATCAACAATTAAAGAGCATGTAGAACAACACTCGTTGAATTACTAAGAGCGAGTAAGACAGAACTCGTTAAATTACTGAGAGCGAGTAAGACAACACTCGTTGAATTACTAAGAGCGAGTAAGAGAACACTCGTTGAATTACTAAGAGCGAGTAAGAGAATACTCGTTGAATTACCAAGAGCGAGTAAAACAACACTCGTTGAATCACTAAGAGCGAGCAAGACAACACTCGTTGAATTACTAAGAGCGAGTAAGACAACACTCGATGAATTACTAAGAGCGAGTAAAAGAATACTCGTTGAATTACTAAGAGCGAGTAAGACAACACTCGTAAAATTACTAAGAGCGAGTAAGACAACACTCGTTGAATTACTAAAAGCGAGTAAGACAACACTCGTTGAACTAATTAGAGTGATTAAAACGCAACTCGTTGAAGCAAGTCGAGCAAATTAAACTTTTTTTTACAAATAGCAAGAAAAACTAGACTAAACATTAGATAATTGAACATGAACGGAATAAGATAAGATAGATAGATAATAATATAGGTAAAAATGAAGAACAATCTTTAATCTCTACATGCATTTATTCAGGTCTTAAATTCTAAAATAAATAGCAGCTAGCCAAGTGATGAAGATAAAAGAAATAAGTACGGCTTGATTAAAATTATGAATGAATTAAATAAGCGATAAACGATAACAGGTTGTATAAGAAGAAGAAGCATATGTTCAAATGATCGACTAAGTGTGGAATGGAAACTCAGCGGCATAAAGTGCCACTGTTTGTCCACTTTCGGCATTTCAGTTTTGGTACGCTCGAATAAACAATTCATTGTGCTTTTATTTTACGAGGCCATCCTCCGGTCGTGCTGCATGCCTGTACAGAACTGTTGTTTCTTTTATGGTCAGACACACAAACACAAACACACACACACACACACAGACACACAGGCAGATGGCTGAATGGACAGCTGAATATATCATACACATACCCAGAAAGAGACCGCACAAATATTTACGCCTAAGAGCGGTCAACGACATTGAGCATTGAGCAACAGCAGTCGCATTGTCCTGGAATGTGGTGCTGGTGGTGCTGGCAGTGGATAAATTGTGTCCAGTGTCCAGTCATTCCATATTACGCCAGCGAGTGGAGTTTGAAAAAAACTATAACTAGCTGATGCACGTAACGGGGCCCCGTTGCATGCCCAATCGGCATCGGCATCAGCATCAGCATCAGCATCGAATTTCGAATTGGAATTGCAATTGGCAATCTACATGCATATGTGGCACAACGCACTCCATTCATTCAATTGCCGGACAGCGTTCGTGTCCAATACTAAGTAGCGAGTCAACTGTGTGGCGCAGGCACTGTTACCAATTTTGCATATTCTTGCAAAAATTACATTTTGCTTGCGCGTAAATGCACTGCACCTTTAGGTTCACAAACACACACATACACACAAAGAGGCGTGTCTGATTTCTAGTTGAGCTCGACTTAGCCGCATGTTGCATGTCAAAAGCTTAATTAGTCAGTCGCACTAATCGTTTTACGGTACCAAGGCTAATTATCATAAAATTATTTGGCATCAAATTTATGCCACACACACAAACACACGCACACACACGCAAAGTGTGACTCATTTTGAGATTGTATTTCTCCGGGCACACACAAACACACACACACAACAGCAGCTGCAGATAAACTCAAATAGCCCGTCTCATTTTCGGCATTTAATTACTTTTTGCACACACTTCATTACAAGCAGCTTACACACAACGTGTGAGTTATGTGGATGGAGGGGGATGGGAGACAGGGGGGCAGACAAGCAGCTGAGCGCACCTGTCCTGACCTTCAGCTGAGCCAGCTGTGCTTAGCAGTTAATCGTACAACTTGGCAGTCACTGACTGCAGCTCACTCACTCACTCACTCACATTCACTTACACTTACTCACATTCACTCACAGTCGTGCTCTCTCGCTCGCACACACAAATAATATTGAGCTTGCTTTATTGGGCGAGCTTCGAAGTATGCCATGTTTTTTTTATGTGCTTGACACCGCAATATGTGTACATATGTATGTATGTATGCTAGTATTTATGTTATGTTCAGCAGCTTCGGGGGGATTAGTCACTCAGTTTGCCATGTGCTTATTTACATTGCTTGTTATTGTTGTTGTTGTTATCAGGTATTGCTCCACACCATCATCATTCATCTTGTGTTTGTTTTTCTACTGAAAAAACACACACACACACACAGTCATGCAAATCATTTTGAAATTTGTTTCGACTTCGATATTAATAACTCAAGTAGAAAATAAAAGCAATTTACAGACCATTGACGAAAAGTAAATTTATTTACTGTGCAAATAAAATGTTTTTTTTTTTCGATATTAGTTAAGATGCAGGAAGACAAATAATAAAGTCAATAGGTCAATTGGCTTATAAATATGCCTAGCAAATGGAAAAGCTTCTTCGTGCAGAATTCAAATTGCATTTTAGCAACTAATGGTTTTTATAGTGTTTCACTTTTTATTTATACACTTTTAATTGAAACCAAAAAGCTTTGGAAACATTAGCCTTTATTGATTAAGCATATAGTCCAAAATAGGAAAGAAATAAAAGTAAATAAATTGTTCTTTTGAAATATTAAAATGATAATTCATTTAAATTGACTTGATATGCTGGCCAATATAGACTTAATGCATTGCTTTTAAGAAAAATATTATTACTTTTGCAAAAAATAAATTGGTTTGATATAAATAAAGAACTTGTCATATAGCATTGGAAGCTATTCATATATATATATATATATATATTTATACACACATGTTTACAAACACAACATTAGGTAAAAGTCAAATAAATTCCGTCAAAAATTCATGTTTTAACATCAACTTTATCGGCAGAATCTTCATTGCGTTTCTTTCACAATTGTCGCTTCTTAATGTTGGCACACACTGTACACCACAACCAAGACACAAACACACCCATCTCACACTTGCCACACACCCCCCCACCACACGTTCATCCTGTTTCTCTGCTTATGTACAACTCAATTTCCCAAATCCTTTCGCATCAAAAAGCTGCTAAGCTGCAAAATGAACTTGACTAAAACATCATTAATTTTATTCCTCTACTTTCTCTCTTTTTTTCACGCTCTCTGTCTCTCTCTCTCTCTCGCTCTCTCGGTCTCTGTCTGTTGCAGGTCTCATTAAGCATATCCATTCTGCTGTCGCTCACTGTGTTCTTCCTGCTGCTGGCGGAAATCATTCCGCCCACGTCGCTGGTGGTGCCGCTGCTCGGCAAATTTGTGCTCTTCACAATGATACTGGATACGTTCAGGTGAGTGTGTGTGAGTGTGTCTGAGTGTGTGTGTGTGAAAATGAATACGCTTTAGAATATGAATGCCAAGGCCGGCACGCACCCATTCGATTTGCATGCCAACTGATAACGCCAAACGGAACCCTGGAATATCCTGGTGGCTGTTTGTCCTCCCCGGATTTGTCTGGCTGTTTACGAGACAGCTGCAGTTAGGAAAACGGATGAAAAAAAAAAAAAAAAAATAAAGGAAAATCCCAACGAGCTCAATATTTATTCTTCATTTATTTGGTATGGTTTTCAATTTATCCTTTTGCACCCTCCTAGCAAAAAGTGAATAAATTTGGCGCATAATAAATGAGTGCAGATTGGAAATGTAACCTTGATTGACGAATTGACAAGACAAACATTATTGGTAATTGGTAATGCCTAACCACAAATTGACGAATAATTCAGTTGAAAATTGTAGAATTGTTGTTGCTATATTTTAAAGTCGAACTGAAGGTGCTTCTCAAAGTGTTTCAGTCATCTGGGATGGAAGGGCAAACCCAGTTAATTAAATCATCACTTTTAGCACATAAACAAATCCGAATAAAGATCAATTCTACTTTTAAAAATAATAAATAATAACAAACGTTATTTATACAAATTTCTAAAACTGAATAATTATGAAATTGTGAAAATAACACTTCCAAATTGGTTAGTTCTGAATTAAAGGTATTTGTGGAGCATTCTCGCTAGCTTGGTCTGGAATAGGGTTTATTTATATCTGATGCTCATTTTGGCCACCTGCCAATATGCCACGCCCCATTTGACTTTGCCTGGCAGTGGTAGTCGACCCGCCTTCGACTTGACTTGGGCGCAAGTCAAACTTCAAAAATGGCCCGGCAATTTGCAGTCATTTGCCATACCCAGCTCGCCACACAAATGGTCCTCTAATTGTTGGTAAACAAAAGTCGAGGCTGCATCCCCACTCCACTCTCTCTCTCTCTCCCTCCCTCTCCCTCTCCATTACCGTCTCCGTCTCTCCCTCTCTCTTTACTGTACTTTGAGCACATTGCCTTCTGCTGCTTAGGTCGAGAACAATGGCTTGGCGCAACAGGACTCCGCCTCTGACTTGAACCGCAAATGATGTAATTAAGGCAATGACCATACCACTAACAACACAGAACTCGAGCACCACCACCAGCAACTACCAGCCCCTCCAGCACCACCAGCGTCTCCATCTTCGCCTTCGTCTGGGGGGCAGCAGCTAATTAGATAGACGTGGGCGTCACAAGTTAATTAGCCAGACTAAGGGACACCGACAACGCTTACACACCAATACCCACGGTCCTCCGCCTCTGGCAATCTTTAATAACGTGCCTCCTTTTGGTTTTTTGCAGCATCTGTGTCACAGTTCTGGTACTGAACATCCATTTCCGGTCACCGCAGACGCACACGATGGCTCCGTGGGTGCGCACCGTGTTCATCAATCAGCTGCCGCGCTTTTTGGTGATGCGTCGTCCGCTCTATCCGATCAGCGAGATGATGTATGTTCCACTATATCGAAAAGAATATATATATATATATATTCTCTCAGCCGACATTCTTAAGCAATTACTCACTGCATATCCTCTGCCATTTATTATTTCTGTCTGCAGCAAATCCTCGCGCCGCCTCATGGTGCGCACCTGTAATGGTCTCGAGCTGAGGGATCAAATACCACCGCTGCCACCACCCGTCGCCCTCTCCCGGTGAGTGCAACAAACAACTAAAATCACAGCTTAGCTTCTTTTTTTTTTTGCTTCAACTATTCACGAATTGAACTGCATTTTTATATAAATTGTTTATTCTTTTAATTTAAAATAAAAAAATCAAAAATATTTCAATTATTCTTATGTTGACATTTTAAATATGATAAATATGAAATTGGCTTGAAATCGACCATTAAATAATTGAAACTAAAATTACTATTTTATTACATTTTTTGTTGCTTGCATATTAAAATAATATTTAAATCAAAATAGCATTTTTTTCAATTTAAAAATCATTTTTAAAGCAAAGAAAAAAAAAGATTTTAGTTTAATTTAAATTTTGTGGCGATTTTATAAAATAAATGAAACTAAAATGTTGCAACTTTGTTGCGTTTGCAGCATGCATCACAGCCCCAAGACGACCTCGCGCAGCACCTCGCCACATCTGCAGCATCGAGTCCAGACCATGAACCTAATGGATGACCTGGGCACTGTGGGTGGCATGGGTATGGGTATGGGCATGGGCATGGGCATGGGTGGGGGCGGGGGCGGTGGCGGGGGTGGCGCATCAACTATCACTGGCCACTTGAGCTCGCTGTATCCGCCGACTATCTCGACAGTGAATCAACAGACCTCGACAACATCCTCGCTCATCGATGCTCAGTATCACAATCAGTACCAGCAGACGGGCGGCTCCCTGCTGGATCATCCGCTGACGCCGACCAAGTTCCGGCAGATGACCTCAACCTCGAGCCAGACGGCCCAGAATGGGGCCGGTCATCATCATTACAGTGCTGGCGGCGGGGGTTGTGGTGGGGGTGGGAATGGTGCTGGCAAGAGTAGCTCCACCTCGACGCTGGCACATCAGGCGAGTCAGGCAAGTCAGGCGGGCAGTTATCATCTGTACCGGCAGCAGTCGAGCTGCTCGGCAAACTTCTCGCCACTGCCGGTGCATGCGCATCAGGCGCATGCCTCAACGACCACCTGCGACCTGGGCCTGGGCGGTAACCACAATCCCAATGTGATAAAGTCCACGACGACGGTCAATTCGGTGGCCACCGCCTCAACGCTTGCCGATTCCTGCTGCAGCGGCATACAGATTCAACATCAGGGCATGGGCGCCGGCGCCGCCTGCCAATCCTCGGAGCTGCTGCATATGCATCGACCCACCACATCTGCCGCCGCCGCTGCGGCCGCGTCGCAATCGGCATCGGGCGCAAGCACCTCAGCAGCGGCTGCCGCAGCGGCTGCATCTGCTGCAGCAGCGGGTGGTGCAACGCCGCCGCCACCACCACCGCCGGCCTGTGATATACTGCCCGCCTGCCAGCGCGAGGGCGGCCCCCATTGCTGTTCGGGGCGTGGCAATGTCCGACAGCGCTGGCACACCTGCCCGGAGCTCCACAAAGCCATGGACGGCGTCACGTACATTGCCGATCAGACACGCAAGGAGGAGGAGAGCACCCGGGTAAGTTACGCCTTCAATTGTAGCAGCCAAAATTTTGGCATTTGACAAAGCAGATAGTTCAGTTCCGATATGTATCGGTTATCGGAATGTTGGTTTCAATCTTTCACATATTTTCAACACAACAACCAAAAGGTTAGTCTGACAACAAAACGAATACTCCTAAATTTAAATTCCTTTGCTTATAGCTTCATTTATTAATAAATAAATAATAATAAATATTTCTATAAATCGTTTCCAAGTCGAATCAAGTCTTAATTTCTGACAATTTCTGATATCCAATTCAATAAAAAAAACATTAAAATATTTCAAACTAACGATTTGAATATAGCTCTGTCAACAGATTAACTGTAATCGGCAATGATATGTAATTTTCTATCTTAAATCAGAGTCAGTTAATCCATGAAAATGGGCAAACGGTAGTTCTGCAGACGCCCGCAAGATGGCAGCACGCCCAAACCTCTGCTGCATCAGCCGATACTTTAAATTTGTTATATAAACCATATCCAAAATTAAGTTTCTTCCATTTTTTTTTAATATCATCGATTATTGTTTGCAATTAATTTTTTTTAATTCAAAGAAAGCTTAATAAATTCATTAAAGATAAATCGATTTTGGTGAATGGGAGCAAAAATAGAAAACGATGAAACTGAATTGAAATTCGATTTGAATAATTAGGAATTATCGAATTGAGACTCAAAATGTAATTTCAAATCGAAACTCATATAAATTATTTCAAATTTGTATCAAAATTTATACATACGAATATACATTTGAATATATTTCAAATGTGATACAAAACATATTCGCCATGTCTTAAAATAAATATAAAAAATATATTATTCATGAATTGCTTTGAACTCGTAAGCTTCAGATAATATTTTTGGTCATTGTTACGATTGCCAATTAATATCAATTTGTATAACTTTGTGGATTTGGTCGTGGTCATGCATCATTTCTTTCAATGTAGCAGGCGGCAATGAGGCTAAATGAGGTCGCCTGGCAAATCCGAAAGCTGCTTAGCATTTGGCGCAGCTTAGCCTAAGTCTCAAGCAGTTCGCGTAGTGTGGAAGAAGGGGGCGAGGGGCGAGGGGCGAGTGGCAGAAATGCGGTTCAGCATTTGGGGATCTAGGATAGAGGGGGCGATGGGGCCTACATGGCCTACAAAATTGGGCGTATGATGGCAATAGGCTAACGTTGGAGATAGCAATAAATTAGGGAGCAGTCTCTGTTGGAAAATGCCAATAATCGATGAGAGAGGCGATGACAACGAGGAAAGCGAGGACAACGAGGACAACGAGGACAACAAGGACACCCGGACAATGCCAGGGGACAAATGAGCTGCCGTTAGCAGCTACCGTTTCTTCATAGATAATGATGTATGTTGATAATGATGTTACTGATAATATTGTCCACACTGTGTAGCCTTGGCCTTTTCGTTGACCTTTCAACATGCATGCGGCATGTGGCATGTGGCATGTGTCATGATTGTTGTTCACATACTTCGCTACTACTCCTACTTCTGCACAGATAGCAGCGTGTTGAGCCAACACTGAGACTACTGTCGAAAGTTTTAATGACTTTTCATGCGTCTTATGAGCAGGACCAGTCCTGTCCTATCCTATCCTGTCCTGTCCTGCCCTATCCTGTGCTGTGGGGTTGCTATGCCTTAATGCATGTCTTGTGGCGGCAGAAATGCCAATAAAAGTATTTTATTAAAATTACGCACACATTCAATCATTATTGGAATGTCATGCTGGGCTTAGACTTTGCCACACAGCAGACAACACGTGCAGAGGAAACGGCGTTGCAGAAGACAACGCGGCATGCGGCAAGTGCTGAGATATGCGGGAAATAACATCAGACATCCGACATCAGACATCAGACATCAGACATCCGACATAGAACATGATAGAACAGTTAACAAAGGCAATGTGCTGGCATTTGCATTGAGCTCAACTCGATTGAATGAGACATGAAAGTCTGCGGTGGGCTGTGGCGGGGAATGGTGGAATGGCAAAGGTTGCCACGGGAATGCGACGGTGAATCAATGAATTACAACGGTATTGTTATCTGTTTCAGACAGCCTCTCCATTGTTAATAAATAAAATAAACTCATTTGGCATCAACTTTTCTCCATTCATCTAATAAATTAATAATATGAAACGAATATTTATTCCCAACGCATTGAAACCAATGCGAATAAATTTTCGCAAATTAAGCTATTGTATTGCAATTTATCGAATTACTTATAGTCAACTAATTAATTTAAAAAAAAACATATATATATAAAAAAAAATAAAAATATAGCCAATTGGATCACGTTTTTGTTACAATCAGACGTGACAAATTAAAATATTTAATCAACACGATGCGATTTAATTTTATTATTATTGAATATTCCAATTATGATTTCAGCACATTTTAAATTTGGTCAGATTATATGAAGAAAGTTGAAGCTGACACAGTTAAATTATATATTTCTAGCAGATATTGAAGAAGATTGAAGGTTGCTGATATTCGAGTATTCAAAAGTATTGAAGAAATATCGCAAACTAGAAGTAAAAGAAAATTTTAATTGAATAATTTACATGTTCCAAGAAAACTAACAAATCTGATATATATATATATATATTAAAATGTCTGCCATATTAATTGATTAACTTCAATGGTTTATGATCCATATTTTTTTTTTTTTCGACAGGTCAAAGAGGACTGGAAGTACGTTGCCATGGTGCTGGATCGACTCTTCCTCTGGATATTCACAATAGCCGTCGTTGTGGGCACCGCTGGCATCATCCTGCAGGCTCCCACGCTCTACGACACTCGCGTTCCCATTGACATCAAGCTGTCGGAGATTGCATCCACGACGGCCAAGCCGAATGTGGCGAGACCTGTCTTGTAAGTGCCGTAAGGTCAGCAAAATCAAAACAGGGCTCACACACACACACACTTACACACTTACACACATATACACACACACACACACACACACACACATACAGTCTGAAAAGCAACATGAGAAATTTGCATTTGTTTTCTGGTTTTTATACATTTTGTGTGTTTGCATCGTGGCAACAGCATCAATCGCGACAGCAACGACAACAACAACAAAAACAACAACAAAATCCAAGTAACTATAAATATAGCAAAAAAATACTCGTACATAGCGAAATAAATGTATTTGGTTTAATACTTACATATTTATATGTATAAATAAGTAATGGAAATGATAAATGGAACGAACCCAAACTAACTAAATTAAAGTAGCCAAAATTGTAAACCAATGTTTAACGAATACAGAAACAACTGCAACTGCAACAAGAACATCAACATTAACAACAAAAACAACAATAAAAACATAGTAAGCACAAATTAATTAAGAATATTTATGCATGAAAAAAAAACTAAACAAGTAATAGAAAATTGGATTTTTACTATGCGTCCACCAATTCAGAATTGGCTAAACATTTTTAATCAAATACAATTCGAATATTTGAATATTGTGCACCTCAAATCGATATCGAAGCAATTGGAAATTGTACATTTACATTTTGAAAAAAAAAAAACAAAAAAAAACAGGAATTGGTGTTAATTGAAGCAAGAAATTCCCTTTTTTATAGTCGCAATTTAACTATTTTTAATTTTTTAGACTAGCCAAGCTAATCTGTATATGTAAATTGCAAGCAACTACTAAAGATATTCTTCAGTTCTTGCAACAATACATTTTTATAATTTATATATTTATATAGTATAATTCATAATTTGATCAACAGTTTATATGGTTTTTTGTATATATAATTTTTGGAGAGCAATCAAAACAAAATTCAGTATTTGGCACAGCACAGCAAATGTTAGTTAAAATGTTATTAATCATAATTATTGTTGTTGAAATAGATGGATAAAATCAGATTAAGGCAAGCCAGTTGAGACTTTGAGCTGCTTGCAACACGAACACAAATTGGTGCAAATAAACACGTCTCGCGGCAATTAGTCAGCTAAAAAGCTTTGATTGTTACGCCGTGTGGCAGTCTAATGTGTGTGTGTGTGCGTGTCGCACAGTCCACAGCAAATAATCAACATTTCAAATTCAAATTCAATTTTCGTGGCATGTCAATTGCGCGCACGTGAAAATCACATTATAATTGGCAACATTCTCCAAAAACAGTTGGAAAACTTTAACCCGCAACATAGGCACAGATCAAAAACAGGTTGCTCCATTTGATTATATTAAAGTAGTTAAATATTTTCAATTTTTTAATTTATGTTTTTCTTTTTTTAATTTATAAATTCGGCGAGGTTTTAAAATATATTTTATTCTCTTTTGGTCCTCTTCGTGATTCTTGTACAATTTCAAGAATTTTTGTTGTTCCAAGGAATGTTAGATCTAGTTTTAGTTAAATTAATTATTTATATTACACCATACTTTTTTCGCTTAGTTTTTGTTTAATGCAAAAAAAAATATATGTTTTTGTTTTGTCCTAAATTTTGTTATTGCTTAGGTGTGTGTGTGTGTATGGGTATTTAAAGTTGGGCACAGCCAAAATAACATGCTCGTTATTTATTTAAATATTTTTGCTTTGTACATTTGACTTTTTTTTAATGCACTCGTGCCTAATAATTTATGCAAATTTGCAATTGTGCAGCAATATATGTGCACAATTTACACCGGTTACCTGGCTGGGTGGGTCACGTGCCAACAACAGCAACAAAAACACAAACAACAAACATTTTTTGACAGCAGAAGCAACAACAACAACAACAATAAGGGCCAAAAAGTTGCCTTGTTTCTGGTTGAGCAGTTGGCCTGGTTTTGTTTGCTTTGCTTTGCATTGGTTTTATGGCATTGCTTCATTTCTCGCCGTTTCCTTATCGGCATTTCCGTGGGTAATAAAAATCAAATAATGTTGATTAGGCAGCAGGAGACATAACAAAAAAAAAAAAACAAAAAAAAAAGTGTTATTAAAAGCGCCTAAAAAACGTTTACGAAAACAATAGCCAACCAAATCGAGCAAACTTAACATTGACAAGGGAAATTTTAACAGCGCCAGAACAGAATTGCCCATTTCACATGTTAAACGCTGTACTGCGGATGCTCTACTCTGAAAGTGCCTGTTGGATGGGGGGGGGGTTAGAGTGTTGTAAAACAGTTAAAATCCGCAGCCAATGATCGATGATATTTTGTGCATTCAACAAATAAAAAACGGAGAACATGAAAACAATGCACTGGGAAATAAATGAAGACAAAGTAAAAAAACAGCTCAGCTTTTTCATTACTTCCAATTTAAAAATGAGAAATCTGCGAGCACAACAATAATAAAATTAAAATTTATTGCATAAGCAATTTTGTCGTCGCTGTCGATCTTTGGCAGCAAACCCGTATTAAAAGAACCAATTTCTCAGTCTCAGTTGTTTGCTATGAAAATTGGGTTTCTTCGTGTTGTCCCTTTTGTAATTGATATTATTAATTAATTATACGCAGCCGCTTTATGCATCGCCAACGAAACAGTAGCACTTTAAACAAATGAAAATGCAAGCGAGCAATAAAGTGCGCACAATATAAGAAGCCATCAAACAATAACAAATTATTATTTTATACACACACACACACACACACAGCCATATAAGACAGTGAGCAGAGGGTGTGCAGAGAACACAGAAAAATCGCAAAAGTTGAAAAGTTTTTAAAGCGCTTTTAATGACGGGCCAACGTGCAACTCGCCAGGCGGGTTTTCCTCTTTGCATTTATCATACTTTTTTTTTTGTTGTCCTTTTCATAGTTTTTAGCCTTTTCTTGCTTTTACTGTTTTCTTGCTGGACACAAACACGCTGAGCGATAGTCGTTGATGGGGTGGGGGGGGTCGGCGGTGGGTTGGGGGATGAAGAAGGCTAGGCGACATTGAAGCCGACCGCAAATCATAATTGTTGCGGCAACAACTGTGGCCACACACACACACACACACACACATAGAGAGAAAAAGGACATTAGCCTGGCTATCGCCTTGTCTGTCTGAATGCGCATACGCCCCTCCCCCACCACCACCCTCTCCCTACCCTTGCATCTGCCCCATGTTTGCTGTTGTTCTTGTAATTCTTATTGTCTCATGCATTTTGCTCTCTGATGCCAGTGTCCTTCCAAGCCTGCCTGTGCTGCCCGTGCTGCCAGTGCTGCCAGTGCTGCCAGTGCTGCCAGTGCTGCCAGTGCTGCGATGCGTATCAGCGAGTTTTGTTATAACTTTTACAGCACAGCTCCTAAAAGTATGTTAGAGCATTTATCTATTGCCCTGAGACGCGCAACGCGTCTCACCTCCACCCCCATTACTACCAGCAACTTGCCGGGCGATACAAAAGCAATCATAAAGTTACAGCCTCCAGTCTGACTGCCCCTGCCCATGCCCCTCTGAGGGAATATGTGCCACGCGCGCGAGACTTGTATAATGTGCCTATCTATTCCACCTAGCGGCTAACATAGGAACTAGGAACCCGGGGGGGGATGGCGGTCGACGCTCAATGGAAGCGACAAATTTATTGCTTGCTAATAGGAAAACATCCCCAAAATGGACAAATGGACCAAGTTTTGACCGGAAGCAAACAGTTTTTCGACATTTTGTTTTATATTTATTCTTATTTTACTTCTTCTTCTACTTTTTTTTGTATGTGGTACGGCAACAAAAATATGTTTTGAACATAATTTCATTCATTATGGCCAAAGCTTTGTTCGCTGTTGGCTCAACGTTTCGCACGCTTGCTGCTCAATTTCAGCGCACTCATTATCTTCCCCTCCCCCCCCCCCCGCCAACCCAAACACACACACAATATCCCCCGCACGACTTTTGGATGGCCACCTTGGGCAACATTTTGGGTATAATTTGAATTTAATTTCATTTGAAATGTTTGCTTGCCAGCTTTTGAATGTTTGGGCCGTTTGCCCGTTTGATATCGCATTGATGTGATTTTTGGCGACAAGTGCAAATTATTTGTTTTCTCTTCTTTGTATTTGAGTGCTTAATATTTGATTGTAAGTTTGTTAATTGAGTTTTAAGCGACGCAAAGTGAATTCCTTACCAAAGCGAACACGTTCGAACACAAAGACGGCGACTTACCAATGTTCTACATATATATATATATATGTAATAAGGCAAGCAACAAACACATACAAATACATACATATATATACGTATGTGCACATATATGCGGACTTTCAACTCGATCAACAACAACGTCTTGAAAATCTACTATTTGCACTAGCCATTAAACAAGCATCACAGTAATTTGCAGCATTTTGTGGCATTTGCCAACGCATCATCATCATCATTTGACAGTGTTGCCAGCCTTGCAATTTCCAAATCAGAAAATTGAAAATTAATAATTGAATTGTCCAAAGTAAGTAAATACTACTGAAACACTTAAAAAATATCGTTTTATTGAACATTTTATGCATTTACGATAAATACAAAAAAAAATAATAATAAAAATAAAATTAAAATACAAATAAAAATACAATTGTAGTTATCGAAAACCGTGCTAAATACATATGTATGTGAAATTTTTCTTTCAAATTTTGTTAAATAACAAGCAACGTAAACATTGACAAAAATATATATTTTTTATTTTGCACTATAAAATATATTAGATTTGGGAATGTTTGCAAAAAGAGGCTCTGTTTACCAACTGTCAAAAAAAAATAAAAATTTAATAACAAAAAAAAACAACAAATTAAGCCCATATTTGAGTGGCGACAATTTCAGCGCATATAAATATCACTAGTCATTAAACTACATAGAAACTTT
This sequence comes from Drosophila fungiperda, assembly GCA_035042345.1. Classification (NCBI taxonomy): domain Eukaryota; kingdom Metazoa; phylum Arthropoda; class Insecta; order Diptera; family Drosophilidae; genus Drosophila; species Drosophila fungiperda. The sequence continues at coordinate 1,724,684 of JAWNLM010000183.1, forward strand.
TTTTTTTAATAACTCAAGAAAACATGTGAAAACATAAAACATTGCAAGTTGCTAAGTCCCAAAGCAAAATGTAAAAATGTGAAAATATTTTTTACAAAAGCAAACACGGGATATAAAAACAACAACAACAACAAAAACAAACAAAATAAATTTAATAATAATATAAAATAAAACATTAACATCATTATAAAACAAAAACACTGAAAATTTGAATATAAATATATAAAACGTCGGTATCCAAATGAAAGCAAACTTTTCAAGTATTCGTAAAGTCACAAAAATATATATATATATATATTTATTTATAAATGTATGTGTATCAAAGGAAGAGCAAATAACTTATAAATGTATGTCTATGCAAGCAAATATGTCTGCGTGCATAATAATAATAATAGAAAAAAAGGGGGATATAACAACTAAATATACATTATAACATTATATAATAATAACACATCGACAAGAAAAAACATTTTTTTTTAGAACGTACCTTTAAATGGATAGACGAAAAACAGAAGGAAAAAAATAAAATGAACAACCAACTAACATTAATTTTAAACATACATTTAATAGTAAATTTAAACTTAACATTAATGAAATGGTAAGCGATATACACAGCAAATTGTTAACAAAACTTTGAAAAATTGTTTAAAAAACTATGATAAATGAAAACACAACTTGGGAAAAAAACAAAACACGAATTGAACTTAATTGTAAGCAATGAAAGAAAGCATAACAAAATTAAAAAAAAAAAAAGAACAAAAACCAATACAAATTAAATATACTTAAAAAACAAAACAAACTAAAAATTATACGATTTACAAAACCTAAAAAGCTATGTGTAAAAATACCAACATTTTTTTTTGCGGGGCCATCGGAATGGAAAGAGCATCGATGCGTCGATAACTTTGTCAATCCCTTGCCCTGCTCAGTACGAATAGAACAACAACAACAACAACTATCATAATCACATTGAACACATTGAAAATGCACAATCTGCCACACGACCCCCTCCCCCAAACCAACCTTTACTATACCCTACGTCCCTCCCTTTCACATCACATCACAACACACATGCCTAATCACAAATATTTTGTGGCACACAAAAACGTAATTGAAAAACGTAAATTTGTTCGTAATGCTATTTGAGAATTTTCTAAAAATGCAAATTGGCATCACAAAACGTCTAAAATTAAACTAATGCAAAGTAAAAATGCCAAAACAGAAAATAAAAAAAACAAAGACAAATGAGAAAAATTTAAAAATGAAAACAACAACAAAAAACTTAGCAACTAGTGAGAATTTTTAATGCAAAACAATAAGGTTTAAAGAGCAACACGATAAAACAAAAACAAAACAGAAGCCGAACAGAACTAAAAACAAAATAACTTCGATAAGATAACAAACAACAACTACTTATTTATAACAATTAATGGAAAAGTGAATGGAAACAAAACAAAAATAATATAAAAAAAAAAAACAAAACAAACCAAAAAACAAAAATCAAATGGCATATAAGAAAAAAAATTCAAATAGAAATTCTTTTCAAATATCAATAAAGCAAGAATATTTAAAAACAATCAACAGAGTTTTTATTCCACTTACAACCAAGTTGAGCAAATTGAGCGGATTTATTTAGTGAAAAAAAATAGTTAGCTGAAATATGTAAAAAAAAAAAACATTGTTTTCAATTTGTTATGCGCTTTATTTAGGTCAAACTACAAATAATTGAATAAAGCGAAGAAACAATTCGTTGAAGTAAGGCGATAAGTTTATATAAACTATGCTATATTATCTACTTTATTCATAAGTACATAAATAAGTATTGATTTACAGCTCATTTGATATTTGAAAAACTATCTAAGCCGTTAGAGAGCAGCACGTGAGTGTGGGTGTGTGTGTGGATGTGTGTTTGTTGTGTGGTTGTGCGATGTTTTTTTTTTTGATGTTGCATTGGCATGTGTAAATGTGGTATGTAAGCGTGTTCAAGAATTGGGAGGTAGTTTAAGGGATCGGCGCTATAAGCGCCTCGCCTAAGGCTTTGTCTTTTATAAGCAGAAGAAATCGAAAGTTTTTGGTTTGTGTGCAAACAAATTTAGGAATCGGCACTGAGCTCCTCGTTGTCATCCTCTGGCTCGGCGCCGCGACCCTCGCGTATTCGCTTCAATTTGCGCTTCAGCATCATAACGCCTGCAATGCAACCAAAATGTTCGCCAAAATTAGCATATTCAAATTAAATTTGGATAATATCTTGTTGTCCTTTCTTACACTTGATGGCCTGATAGGTTTTGGCCGAGGCGGACTCAGTGGCTGGAGCCGGATTGCATGTGGCCTTCTCGTGTGTCAGCTTCACTTCAATATACGCCCTTTTGAGCGTCTTGTAGTGACGATATTCGCTTGTGTCCTTCATCAAGATGCATCTGCAAAAATCACATTTAAAAATAAAACAGTATTGAGGATTGAGCAGGTAGCGGAAGATTGCTTGCTAACTTGGCTGCTGAGCCCTCGCCGGAGCAGTCGGAGGGCGTAGTATGATAGATCTGATGGTAGAAGTACTGCAGCACCGGTGAATTCCAAATGGACAGACCATACCACAGCCAAATGGCCACATTAAGCGGCAGCTTAAAGTTCTTGGCAAACAGCGTGGGTATAAAATAATTAAACGGCAGGAGATTGATGAACACATGCAGCCAAGCCGCAATCCGCATGCCCATAAACATTTGGTAGATGAAGATATTGCGATTGGAGTTCTGCAGCGCCAGCAGCGACAAACACTCCGCCAGTATGCTGTACAGGCCCAGTGTGAGATTCAGGCCAACGAAGTAGTTTTCGTATCTACAGGTAGTCAAAAGCTCAATTAATATTAGATAACTGAATGGATGGGTGGATATGTGGATTGGACATGCCTGTACACGTCGATGGCGATAAGGGCGAGCAGGTAGAGTCCCTTGGAGGCGGCCTCCAGAATGTCCGCCTCCTGGAAATCGAGCATTGCTCCATGCAAATAGAAAGTTATGATGAATATCGAATAAAACTGAAACTTCTCATACTGATGCGAGCGATAGAAGATGAGATTCTCTGAGCTGTAGAATAGCGAATAGCGTCCCTGATTCTTCATCAGCTGCGGCAATATCATAAACTCATTGTAGAAGTGCAAAAATAGACATGCTGCCCCATAAAACGCAATGTTCCAGATCAATCGAGCGAACTGTTTGCGCTTAAAAAACTTTATATTCGATGATTTCAGAAAGAACTGCAGCGAAAATAGAAATAAAATGTAATTAGTACATCAAAACAAATCAGTATATATATACATACATACGTATATATATATATAATACATATAATTAGGCATTTTTTTTTAATAATTTTCTGATGAAGTTTGTTATGCATTCAAGGTACTTTATGGAGTCATCCGTTATCTGCCAAATTCATCCGTCTGTCGTGTCGGTCTCTACGAATGTTTGCTACAGTCAGTTTGTATGTCTGATTGGATCACTATACTCATATAGCTGACATAGACACAAAGTCAAGTAATCTCTTCACAATCTGTTTTTTTTTTTTTTTATTTTTTAGTACGAATCCAGTTTAGATAGATGTGAGTAGATGGTTATGGTTAAAAGTACGGATTTCTTGTTCTCTTTTTAATCTTAATTGGTCGTCGGTGGCAGCAGTCGAACGTTAAACGTATTTTTTACCGTTCGGCAAATTGTTCGTCTTATCAAAACGTCGGCGTCGCTGTCGCTGTCGGCGTCATCGTCTTCGTCGTCGTCGTCGCGAAAACGGCACTTTGCATCTGGCTGCCGACTATTTATAAACGGTCAGAAAAATTAAGGCACCAACACTGAACCACATACGATCCGATGTGCCGTCGTCGTTGACTGCGATTTACTGCTATTTAGTGCGGCACACGATTGCTTGTTCGCTCACTCGTCGGGTGGCTTACCTGGAAGACGCGCTGGAAGGCACAGAAGCCGCAGGAGAGGGCGACAAATATCCAGAAGACCGCATTTATCAGGTAATGCAAGTCAATATTTTGTAGGAGCGCATCGAAGCGATCGTTGGTTATCAGATACTTCAATGGTAAAAAGAAGTTGCCAATTTCCGCCCAATAGTCCGGCGGACCCGACTTCATGTCCAGTATAGACATATTGTGTGTGTTTGCGTGTGTTTCGAGGCAGACTTATGCGAGACGCAGACACAGGCTGAGGCACCACAATCAAACCCCAATGCTTAAGCGTGTGCCATGCAGCGATTTCTTTGACAAACTATTGGATGAATGGGATGTATTTATTTATAAACAGTAACAATTTGATGTAGTTTCATTTGCGTACCAGGCACACACGCCGCCGACATATCGAACTATCGATATGTGTCTGCGATAGTTTGTCTGCTTGCAGGCCTGCCAACTTGTGCCAACTGAAATTCGAAATCAAATTTAAATTCTAATAATATTTACAACTTTTGCAGTGTGAAAATTACAAGAAAAAAAATGGACGAATCGACTCTGGCCCACATAGCCGACTATCCGAACAACCCGGTGGCATTCCTCAAGCAGCTATTGCAAGCCGTCGCCCAGCCCGATGTGCTGCAATACATGAATCTGGCCACCATCGATGAGGAGTTCGGTGTTCTCAACCGCACCGTGCTCTACCGAGGACTCAGCGATGATGACTGTGTGATCTACGTTACCCAGCGTTTCACACGCAACTACCAGAACTTGAAAGCGAATGCCAAGTGTGCCATTACCTTTATATTCCCTCAGGCACTGGTGCCGGGACAAGGACCCAATCCGCTCACCTGGCAGGTGCGTCTTATTGGCGCCACAGCCGTCGAGCTGCCCGAGTCCGAGCTAGATGAGTGGTGGGCCCAGGAGCTACTGCCGGCCCAAATACGTGACACTATCTTCTCCTGCGGCAAGCCGGTGGACTATGACCAGCTGAAGGCCAAACACGATCAATTCCTTAAGGATTATCTTGAAAGCAAGAAGCCGCTGCAGCGTCCACCCACATTGTATGTCCATTTGGCAATCGCAGTCGAACAAATTTATACATATAACCACCATTTACCGCCCACAGCACCGCCTTCAAATTTCCGACACTGCGCTGGGACTTTCTGAAGGTGGACGTGAATCAAATTGCGGATCGCTTGCAGTATCGCCAGCTGGACGATGGTCAGTGGGAGGTGATGCACGTGTCCACTTGATAGTTGGAGCAGCATTTGCTTGACTCAAATACATTTTTCTCATTTTTATTCAACTACAGAATATTTGCATAAACAAAACAATAATTCTCAACACATACAAACAGAATTACAGTTACAGCAACTACTAAATACATATACATACCACACATACACATACATAGATGCACGTGTGTGTGTGGTTTTTTCATTTAGCATACAATTAAATTAGTTAATAAATATTACACAAAACAGTACGCGGGAAAAAAACAGTTGATAATACATTATAATATTAGATTAAAACATGCAGTTAGTTATGATTAGGGTTTGTTCTTCTTGCTTTTTACAAAATACACGCTAGTATTTGTTTTTGTTTTTGTATATTTTTTTTTTGGCGCGTGTATTTATTTGTTTTTGTGTTTCTACTAAGCCGCATTCACCGTTTCCCGTATCCAATCGGCATTCGGGGCAATCCTGTCGTACATTCGCGGCCGTTCCACGCCCGTCGGTCCGCAGGCGATGCGCCAGGACGAGACTCCGATTAGGGCCCACTGGTGGGTGCCCGGAATCAGGCATTGTACGGGCGCCCCAGAATATTCCTCTTGCTGCAAATGGACAAGAATTGTGCAATCAATTTTTTGACATTCAAAATACAATTGAGAGACAAATTTTAGTTTTTATTTTTTCTTTGGTTTTTATTTTGCACGCAACACCGTTTTAGCAATCGTGACGTCACCCAACAATCGCGACATGCAGCGACATGCATAGCTCGCCAGCGTTGATGATGAGTAATGCCTATCGTAAAACAAAAACAACAACAAACACAAGAGAAAGGCGACGCGCTCTGAGCATAGCACGAGCGCACGCACACATGCGCACGCACACATGCGCACGCACACACACGTTCACAGATAAACAAAGGCTGGAAACATCCCCGTTACCTACAAAAGCAATGACAGTTGCAGATCAACTAGTTCTGGCAACCCTCTGCCATCCCTCCATCTTTCTTTGTTATCTCTCTCTCTCTCTGTCTCTCTCGCCTAGTCTGTCTCCTGTACGCATAAAACAGAGAGCGCGCGCCAAATTTCATTTATTTGAGCGTCAGAGTTGAAAGCGAACACACCACGGCCATCGATCGGTAACGGAACAAAGCATTGAATTGAAAGAAGTACAACACTACAAAGAGTCGGTTAAGCGAAGCGCTCACATTTCATTTCATCATGTTGGACATAAAGAACTGCCTGAAGATCAGTTTTCAGGGCGAAGTGGGTTTTATCATCTGTGAGGCGGGCAGCAGCTACGACCACATCATCACCCAAGGTATGTACATACATACATAGTTACATATGTATAATTGAAATGTCGATGGGCAACATTGAAAAACAATTGTTTACAGCCTGCGCCCGCTTCCACATCGCCGAGACGCAACGCGCTGGCCTGGTGCTGACCAATGGTCAGGGCTACGTGTTTGAGCAGCAGCTATTGGAATATTTTCTACAGCTGTTCCCATGCCCCGAGCTGTTGTTCTATCTGCGCCTTGACTGGCAGCAGCTGCGGCGCGCTCTCGTCGATCCAATCAAGCGACGACGATCGGCAGAGGACGATATCCATGACAGGACCCAGCAAGCCAAATCCGAATCAGAGTATATGGCTGTGCCTGTGTATCGCCAGAATTGTTTTATCGGCAAATTGCCGGGTAATCCTTTAGCTGCTGCTTCAGTGCGTCGTCAGCATTTCTCACTGCGACAACAACAACAACAACAAAAACCACAGCATCAGGATCAGCAGCCAAATGTACAATCTCAGCCCAAACGGATGCGACTCCAGCTGTATAACAAGGCTCGCCGAACAGTCCCATCCGCTGGCACAAACAGGGCGCTGCTGGCAACAGCACCGCGCTCCATACGCATCTAAGAGCATGGGTCACTAGACCTGACCACCACCAAATTGTATATAGATAATTTTTATTATTTTTTTGAATGTTTTTTTTTTAGATGAAATTACAGTTCCTAGCAAGTAAGCAACAATAAACAAATATAAATATTTTATACAATCCTAAAATAAAATTAATTTATATTTATTATCAGAACTTGACCTGGTTGATGATGGACAATTAAGATGCAATCTCAGCGGGTTCAAGAAATTTAACAATTAAATAAAAAAAACAGTTATCCCATCTTTCACATTCTAAGTAATTATTTGGAATCTAGACAAAAAAATCCAATGGAAAACAGCCAATTCCCAGCAGAAAACATAACTTTCCAATAAGGAAACTAGACTAAACTGGAGGATTACAGTTATGATGAAATTTCTCTTGTTTTCATTCGATCAGTACAAAAATCGTCGTTTATATTAATATATATATATATTCATATCGGTAATCTTTATAATGATAATGGAACAGATTACTCACCGTGCAATCATATTTCTGGTAGGTGGCCTCCATGCACATCGAGTTGACCGTGGTTATGGAGATGTTTTCGCAGGGCGCCATGTCGCCAATTTTGAGCTGGACGCGCTGCAGATGATCGCGTTGACGGGACCAGCCAAGCGTGTTGCAGTTCGTCCAGATTTGTTCCGGCGTAGTTGGTGGTGCTTTTGTTGTCTTTGCAGCCAGTAGGGGGGCGGCGGACGAAGATGCTTCATAGTGGTTAAGCTGTGGTGCACTCTCCGGCAACGGATAGGCATTTAGCTGCAGCTGCTGCGCCTGCGCCAGCGATTGTTGAGGGATTGGTGCCTGCTGCAGGGGCTCGGCGAGCGGCATTTGAGCTGGAGCTGCCTCGGCCCGTAGATAGTCGTATCCGGCGGCATCCTCATGGTCCTCGGGGCCGGCGCCGGCACCCGAACCCTCCAGATGCACCTGCTGTGACGGTATGAGGAAGAACTGTTGCGTCTCCTGCGCCAGACGCTGGCGCTGGCGCTGCACATGCATGCTGGGCGGCGCCTCCCATCGCTCGGCGACTGGGACATAGGCGCGTCGCTGCATGAGTGGCTGCTGGCGCTGCAGTGCGTCTGGCAGACAAACGGGACGCACATGATCCGATAAGCTAACTGGCGTCTCCAGCCGCACCAGTGCCGCTGTGGAGCCCTCAACTGGACTCTTGATCATTCCAATGATGCGTCGGCGTTGTGTCCATGGCGCCTTCGCCGATAGACGCACGGCGCCCACAATGGCCATCCAGGTAGCCCGCGGCTGGCCCTGAAAGCAGCTCTCCGTGGTCAGCACCCAGTCCGGCGATATTAGCGTGCCATCGCACACATGAATATCCTCGCGGAACAGTGCCACCAGCCAGGGCCAATCGCCCGGCGCCGACATCTTCGGCAGCGTCAGATGCTGCTTGGTATTGGGCAGCGCCGACTGGACACCGCAGCGCAGTTCGCCACAGCCCACGTAGAGCACTTGCCTCTTGGGGCAGTGGGTGCGTATAAAACTGATTTCGGGCGCATGCGGATCTAAAACCCGTACGTAATCCGACAGCTTTTCCGTATCATTTTGCACATCAAAGATTTCCACAGATCTGCAACACAGAAAGAGTAATTACAAATAAGCATTATTATTGAACTATCGATAAATATCGACAAGGCAACATTGCAATATAATCGCTTTAGATTTACAGTAAAGTGGATGCACTTACTCATAGCCCAGGGATTTGCAAAGGGACTCGGAGACGGTCTGGCGCACCACTAGCTTGGCATCACCCTCGAGTCCCTCGGCGCACAGTTTGCCAACGACGCCTTTTTCGGAGAAGACGGCATAGCCAACGGCATGGAAACGGGACAAATACGGTACCCATGGCTCCGGCTGCAACAGATCGGCGGCCAGCGGAGCAATTGAAACTGTAAAACGGCATTGGCATTGTGAGGATTTGCGGAAGCAAGCGATTGACGATGACAATTGTACTTACGGCAATCCTTCTCATCGGCACCATCGGGACAATCGGCCTTGCCATCGCAGCGCGCCTTGCGAGGCACACAGGCCCGACCACGTCCACAGAAGATGGCGTTATGGGCGCAAAAGGCACAATTGCGCTCATCGGACAGATCGGGACAGTCGGCGTAGCCGTCACAGAGTCGCGGACTCTGCACATTCGACTGCATGTCGCCGACGCAGTGGGGCTTCTGCTGGCACGACTGGGTGCCCGTCGACTCCGGGAAGCGTTCGCAGTCGAAGTGCTGCTTGAACCGGGCAGGCAGACGACCCCCACAGCCGGCCATGAATGCCTCGCAGTACTCGCGACAAATTACGCCCGGTGTCGGCTCGCGGCCGATGCCGTGCGTCCTGCACGGCGGCTGCAGCAAGCGGCACACAAAGTCGTACGCCTCCCGAAAGCATTCGCCGTCGACGAGCTCACGAAAGACAATGACATCCTCGGCCACCTGTTCGTAGGTGGCATGCCCCAGCAGATTTGGATACGTGGTCACATTGTAGCCCACATTGCGGCAATAGCTCAGCTGCAGCGGCTCGCAGCGTCGCGGCAGCGGACGGGGCGTTGTCCTCGCTGGCTCCGTCGTCTCATCGTGGCCACCGAGTGGCGAGCTGGATATGATGGGCTCCTCGATGAGGCCAGTGGTCTCCTTAATCGTCACACTCGACAAATCCACGGTCATGTTGGCAAAGTGCCTGCTCTGCGCGTCACTCAGCTCCTCGTGGAACAGCGCCAGCAACTCGCCACTGCTCACCAATCCCGCATACGGATCGAATATCATGTTGAAATGCACGACAACATTGTTGTTATCCTCGCTGCTGTTGGAGATCATGAAAGAGGGCGAAAAGGTTAAAGCACTCCGGTTGCACTCACGCAGTGGGAACCCGATCCGGGTTCAGTAATTATAATATATCCTAATTAGTTGACTTTACCCTGAACCCATTCAAAGCGGTTTTCGGCAAATATCAGTGAGAGGCAGTGGTAAACGTCTCCGATCCCATAAAGTATATATATATATATATATATATATATATATATTCTTGATCAGAATCTGCAGCCGACTCGATATAGCCATGTCCGTTGGTCTGTCTGTATGAACACGCAAATCTCAAAGACTATAAAAGCTAGAGGCTTAAAATTTGTAATATAGGTTTTTCTATATTTGGCACATATCATATTGCTGTATTTTTATCGATAAATGCAATATCGATATATTTATATTTCCGATGGCAATAATTTGGCCACAATTTTAAAAACATAATCTTTTTATTAATACAGAATATACATATATCTATCATGAATGAACTACTTAAATTTCATAACGATTGGATAAGAAATATCGAAGTTATGGTCAAAAATCTATTCTGATATTAACCTCATTTTTTCCAGCAGCCGCAAATATTTTTTTGCTGTATGCATAAATATGCAATTGCATTTGTGAGAAAGAGATGGCATGATAATTATGTAGAACAATACAATTGCGTGTACGTATGTATATATGTATGTAAGTATTTATGTAGGTGTGTATGTATGTATGTGTATATTTATGTATGTATTTATGTATGAATGTGTGTATGTATGTATGTATATGTATTTATGTGTGTATGTACTTATGTATGTATGTATGTATGTATGTTTTGTGTCTATGTATTTATGTATTTATATATGTATGTATTTACGTATTTATGTATGAATGCGTGTATGTACTTATGTGTGTTTTGTATGTTTATATTTATGTATTTATGTATGTATGTATGTATTTATTTATGAATGTATGTATGTATGTACGTATGTGTGTATTAATGTATGCATGCGCTGCATTCATTTTTGTTTACTCTTTTAGTGCATGTGCTTTTAACAGATGGGTTCAGGGTATATCGGAGTCAAGCTCACTCGACAATAGCATTCATAATTTATTCTTTTTTCTCTCTTGTACCCCATCATTCTATGTAGCGAGCAACCACTGTACTTGCTGACTTACCCATCTAGCGCGAGAATCTCGCTGCCCTCGTAGGCCTCCCGTAAGTCCGAGCGTCGCAGGGTTAGATTGATGCGCTCCCGATAGTCACGGGCCTTGTGCTGGAAGCGCAGCGAGTTTTGATTGGCCAACTCCATGCTCCACTTGTCGTTGAGCACCATGAACTTGCCGCGGAACACGCGATCCGGCAACGGCTCCGGTCGAAAGTACGTATCTAAAATGTTTGATAAAGGTCAAATCGGGCATCTGACGACGATTATTAATTGTGTACTTACAGCCTATATAGACAAAGGCGCCGGCGACGAGCAGAGCGATTAGGAAGCCGGCTATCACAGCGCATCCGCATTTCTGGCTATCGCCCAGCTTGCGCCGTGTGAAGCGTATGTCCGAATCGGTGGAGAGGACTGATTCGGATTTGCGACGCAGTCCATGATGGGCATGATTATGACTGTGGCTATGCATGTGCAGGTGGTGCTGTTGCTGTGCTTGATGATGGTGATGCTGCTGCTGCTGATGATGGTCTGCAACAGTTGTTTCAGCTGCTCCTTCTCCTCCTCCTCCTCCTCCTCCTCCTCCCCCTGTTGCTGCTATTCCCACACCCCCACCACCACCGCCTCCATTGCTGTGCATATGGTGGGGCTTGTGGTGTCGCGTGCAGCGTGTGTTGTGGAATACCTTCGGAGGCTGGGATACTGCTGTCGCTGACAAGACGCCATTGCCACTGCCACTGCCATTGCCATTGCCATTGGGATTGCTTTGGACGAGGCCCTGTGCGAAAAACAACTTAACTAATTAATGACAAAGCCGAAACGGAGTTTTTTATTTTTTATTTTTTTTTTTTTTGGCCATTGGTCAATGACCACAAAAGCGCTTAAAATTTTCGACGCTTTGATTTTGCGCCAAATCATGCCGTAAAATCAACCATTGTAACCAGTAACCATTCCAACACGCCAAGTGCCTTGCCAATGCACTTGAGAAGCATAAATATTTTTTTTCTACGATTTACGATTTGCAATTTGCAATTTGCTATTTGCAATTTGCAACTTGGTTTTTGACGATGCTACACATGCAAATGCAAATGCAAACGCAACGTTTGCATGCAGCATGTTGGCCACAAAATGTGCAACCAAGGAAGCGGCACTTTAAATTTCATTTTATATGATTAATACATTAATTACGGAACCAAATTGGCTGCCTGCGATAAGCGAATAGCCCATAAGGCACTTAAATGGCCAAACCAAATGGAACCATTTGGCAGCGCTTAAAAATGATTTATCGAAAGATTCAAAGCTAAAATTTCTCTCAACGCCTGCAAATGAGATCAACACACGGCTGTGTTGTTGTGGCAGGATCAAAGAGCAAAGCGCGTCGATTGAAGCCGACTTAAATAACGGACAACATGTAAATTTATGCGGTCGAGCAAAATGTTGCAATTGCAAAAAACTCAAAAACACACACAAGAGAGTTGTATATAAATATATTTATATATATGCGCACAATGTATGAGCACATAAACACACTTTAGAAAATTAATTAAAGCAACTACCAAGAAAATTTTGTGAGAAGTGGCAATGGGGCGGTGCGGTGCGGGGCGTGGCGGATATGGCGGTAAGCAGGTCGCGACGCGGCCTACTTTTGTCCGTGTGATGATGCTGCTGCTGCTACCGTCCGACGCTGCGCGCTGCTAAGCGTCAACGAACGTACAAGCAGACATACAAACAAACACATATGGTGCACACACACACATACATATATATATATATAACAATAATAAAAATAAATGAGCAGCAAAAAGCACAGCACGTAATTAAACATTGCGGGTAAAAAGAGAGCAAGTAAATGGTTTCCTCATTTCATAATCAACATTTACGTTTATTGACCATGTCATATGTGTGTGTGTGTGTTGCTGCGTGTGTGTGTAAGCAAGTGTCAGTTTTGGGTTAACTGATTAGTGCGACTGATTTGCATATTTTGCAAATCGCATATGTTGCAATTTTCACTCACTCAACTCTGTTGCTGGGAGTCAGAAAAGCGCGTCCGCATTAATATTATTTCACACTCACATATACACATATACATATATATATATATACATTTCCTTCTTTCATCTGCAGCCTTACTTGTATTGCTTCTCTAATTATTGAACATCATTGCACAAACAAAATCACACAAACACTCACACACACACACACACACACTGCCAATTAGCTGTGTGTGTTTGTATTTTGATTAGATTTTTCGCATAATTATTACTCACCTTCCAATTGGTTTTGCCTCCTCCATTCGTTTGCATCTCTTTGTTTTTGTCTTTGTTGCTGCTGCTGCTGCTGCTGCTGATGCTGCTTTTGCGATTACTGCAATTGTTATTGTTATTCTTTTTGTCAACTGCTGCCGTTGTTGCTATTGTTGTTGCTGTTACTGTTGCATTTGTTACAGTTGCCGCCATTGGGGCATTTTTGTCCGCTTCGCGAGACTTCTTCATCTGCCAAAACCGAAAAGTTGTTTAAATTCATGTTAAGCATACCAACAACAACAACAAAAAATAAATACAAAAATAAAAAGCAAACTTTATCATATTTTTTACAGATATGGTAATAGGAGCAACATGCACGCCCAACTGGTGCTAATTGTGGCGTGCTCACAAGAAGAAAAAAAATCGGGCCAACGCGTGTGGAGGCCATGGCTCGAGCCCAAGCTCAAACTCAAGCAAACTGCTCCAGTTAACAGTTTTGTGTGTTTGTATTTCTCATCACTTTTATTATGCTTGCTTTGGCTTTTTGGCAGTACGCAGTTCGCAGTTGCCAGTTGGAATGTTACAACAACAGCAACAAGAGAAAAAATAACAAACAAAAATAAATACGATCGCCAGCATTAACGGCCCATAAGCGGAGCCAATGTCAAGCAAACAGCGTCCCAAGAGTCGACGTCGACAGCGACGTCAGCGTCAGCGTCAAAAGAAAGTTGTGCTTGCGTTTCCCTTGCTCATCTTTTCATTTACATACAGATATGCATAAGCATATGCACAAACACACACATTTACATATTAACATATTTTGGCAGTGGTGCTGCTTTTGCTGAACTTTTGTTTTCGATTCGGCAGCTTTTACTTTGTGTGTTTTTTTTTTTTTTTTGTTGCTATCAACATTTTGTATCAACAATGCTTCGGCGACACCAAAAGCAACGACAACAATAACAAAAGTTGTATAGACAGCAACCACTTATGCCATGTGGCGTTTTCGCTTTTCTTTCACATGACTAATTAGGAAAATTCATTAAAATCCCCACATACACACACACACACACCAATGGAACACACGCCAGCATGAAGACAGCTTATAAACATGTTTGGGACGCAACATGTTGCCGGCGCACAGTGGAATGTTGGTTCCATTACGCTTTCATGCATATTATTATTATAAATTAACAGAGAAAAATACGTACATAAATCAAAGGTATTTTAAAATTAAATAAATACAAAATTTAAAATACAATAAATTTTGCAACAATTGCATGTATTTTTTGTTTGTTTATATCGTGGGAAGTGTTTAATGCTGCCTACTGTTTCAATGCTTGATTTAACCTGTTTTTGGGACAACAACAACAACAACACAAACCAAACACTTTCATTTCGCTGGCGACGTTGCCGCATTTTTGTTCGCCTTGGCTTTGAAAATTTTGACTGCAATTGGCACAAAAAAATTCGCTTTCGCTGCTGAAGCAGCAGCAGCAGCAGCAGCAACAACAACATCAACAATTGCATTAATACCGACAAACATTGCAATGGCAAACAAACATTGGAAATGTCACTTGTCAATGGCAAACGAGTTCGTGGCCTAAGTCTTTTGAACTTTGTTGCACGCTGCACTTTCACAGCGGCCCCTTTAACCCCCACCTGCTGTGCCCGCTGCAAGTCTGCCAGGCTGCAAGTTACCTGACCTCCACGCCACAAACGAAAGTTGCAATTGCACTTGGACACAATTTCTTAAATTTGAAAAATGCCATTTTGAATGCCCTCACAAAAAAAAAAACTGCCTACAAATTTCATCATTATAAATTGATTGGTATCCAATGAAGATTCATCAAGAGAAACAGATAGTTTCACAAACATATACTAAATATCTTTCGCCAATTCATTGTTTAGTTTTATTTAACCTGATTTAAATTTATATTTTAATTGAATTTAATCAAGAAATATGCATGAAATTGCATTTATGTTTTTATTTTGTGGGTAAAAGTTTGCATTTCTACAAGTTTTGTTTATGTTAATTGCTTATATCTTTTAGAGCTACAAAAAGTTTTGCTTATCATTAAAGTTTTAATTAAAGCCGACTCTTAGCTGAACATAGCCATATCTTTATTTACGGTTAAACAACTGTTCCTTTACATTCCCGACTCGACTATGTAGATCTAAATGCCACCTGACGATTCTGCCGAAAAAGTTCTCAACAACTGCCAACATTTTTAAATTTGATATTTATAAAAATAGACATACACATATATATATATATATATATATATATATATATATATTTATATATTCAACCATTATTTTTTATTGCGAAACACATTTGAGAGAAGAAGACTTTTGTATTTCCGGCTTTTAAACTAAAAGAAAAGATGTGCTAAAAATATAAACATAATATAAACTTTGCATATCTACCAATGAGTTCTCAATTCTTTTAAATATTGACAAGAATTACGTCTCAACATGTCGATAACAAAAGCATATAGAACAGATGCAACGGGACTTTCAAAATCTGGCGACCTTTGGTCAAATGCGGAAGTCAATGGGGCATTTGGCCAGATACCTATGAATGAATGTGGCTACGCTTATTGCCATATTATATGATATCCAATTAATAATACAATAACACAATGAGCGGATACAAGTTGCACAAACATGGAAAATGTGGATTCAGTCAAAAGCCAGCAACAAAAACAACTGAAATTAATTGGCACAAATTAAGCGTAAGACGATGGACAAACTAATTTATATTGATGACTAACTAAGCCATCTTTAAAAACAAAAACGAAAGAGAATAACAAATATAAAGGAAAATAACCATTTCGCTTTTGTTTTCATTCAACAAATAAGCTTTTGGTGGATGCTCAAATGATGCTGTGTATAAATCACAGCCATGTGTCTGACCAAGCTGGACACGTACACGTTTTGGAAAGGGTATAAATCGGAAAACGTTTGGAGCTGGGAGGCCACGTGCGGACGCTCAGCGGCAGCTGTGAGACAATGACAGCTTTTCACTAATTTCCCTTAGAGCAAACAGCTGCAGCAGATGTCGTTTGGAGCAGCAGCAGCAGCAGCAGCAGCTGCCACTCAGTCGTGACGAATTAATAACGGCCACAAAATGTAGCCAACATTGCCGACCCCATGGCGAAAGCGAGAAACGCCGAACGGCGCAACAGTGCAACGCTGCAACATTTTATTTTTTTTTTTTTGGTGCTGATCTTTTTGGCTGCCACGCCTCCAAGACGTGCGTGACGGACGACAACGCTTGATTGGCGCCTTTTCCAGGCGACAACCGACGTGACTGTGGCATCAACAAATTCGATACTGATTTTTCCAAGCGCCAGTCGGAATTTATTATTGCCATATTCTGCGTTTTATGGGTGTGTTAAGAGCCTAAACTAGTCAGCTGACTCATACGAAACGAGTCAACTGGGCATGGCCAACATGCCACCTACACCCAATAATCTAACAAAAAGTAAACATACAAACAAAAATATTCAATATTAGAAATTAAAAAATGTGTTTTTTTATGGAAGAGGGATTAAACATTTATTTGAAATTTGCACATTAATATATTAATTTTTTTTTTTTTGGTAAACTTTTTTAACATTTATTTCAATTAATCTTGATTAATTGATCGAAAACAAATGTTTGCCTTGTCCCCCAATAATTGCTTATCAAAATGCATTTATAAAAATCGAGTATTCCATGAAAGATGCCATATTTTTCTGAGTGTATTTACATATTTACATACATCAAATCAAAATGCAATGCAACAAGCTGCTCATCTAGACAAAAAAAAAAAAAAACAAGACAAATGAACAATTGGGCAATTCCAGCGCACAACGTTTTGGCCTCGTCTGCGCGATTTGACTTGGCTCTCAAAGAGTCTCGGACTTGGTTTTGCATTCAAATGAAGTAGAAAGTTCTGCAAAAGGTGAGCATGTCCAATGCTAAGTGAAATACATATATAGGAATACAAATAATTGAAATGCCGACAACGCGACGCCTTTCTTGTCTCTTCTGCTCGCTCTCGCCGATTGTTCTGTTTTTCTGATCTGGTGAAGCAAATTGTTTATTCAGAATGTGTTTTGTGTCTTGGGCTCTGGGAATAAAATAGATTTGTGGGTGGATACACATCTATGTAGTCATTGGTATGGCAACACGACTAGAAACAAAAACAAACCCAAATCACATAATCTACTGGTCTCTATGCATACATTTAGGCATTCAATTCATTAAAGATTTAAGTTAAACTTGCTTACATAGCTCGCTACAGAGAAAAATAAATAAATATGTATACGTATTGTATGTTTATATACATCTTGTATGTCTCTACAAAAGAGAAAAATAAATCCATATAGATATATACAAGTTGTGTGTTTCTACCCTAAAAGTTAACCTTTCCAAATGTGTTCTGCAATTTTACAGCAACTCAATATTGTTTAATATAACATAACATAAATCGATTTATATCGACGGTCGCACAGCTCAGAAAGTTATTGATCACATAAAAATAAATTTGTTCTCACTTAAATTTGAAATCATTGAAATCGAGTCAGTTTTTGATCGTAATCAAGAATATATACTTTTGCCCGCGAATAATTGCGAAATGTTTCGCTGTGCCTCACTGAAGTAAATGCATCAAAATGTAATCAATGCGATAACAAATTGCACAGCTCAATGCGCACAGAGATCAAGTTGCAATTGAAATTGCATCGATATCATCGATATCGATATTTTATAATTGGTTTATTGTGTCACTTGAAGTTGGGCTCGATAATTGATACAATTGATTATGAAAATTTACATAAGCAAGCACGGCTAGCAAAAGTGCATTGTTTTTGCAACAAAATCCAAATACTTATGTATAATAAATTGGTCAGAGACGCCAACGCAACGCGTCGGCGCAGCCGCAGTTCAAGGCTAAGCAAATTGCACGACGCACGTCGCTCGACGTCGGCTGCGCGTAAAAGTCTGGGCGTGACGGCGGCCCAAAAAAGAAAAAGCGAAGAAAACAAAGTGATTTGGCAATAGGGCGGCACAATAATAATAAAGCACGGTGAATTGGAAAGTAAAGGGCGCACTCAGCAGACACGACGTCAATGCGAAATATTCACAATCGAAAGGAAATTCAATTAAAGACATTCTCAATACACCCACATGTGTGTGTGTGTGTGTGTAGAAATATGAATATAATAAATCGCAGTTGTCGGTCAGCAGCTCAGCGGCGTCGCTGCTTCTAAATGCTCATAGTATGCTTGAAGCTAACAACAGCAGCAATGTTGATGATCACGATGACGATAATGAGCATGATGATGATGATGATAATGATGTTGACGACGGTGAACAAACAAACCAGGCACTGCCAATGAATTGTGCTACTTTCTTTGGCAGCAGCAGAAACAGCAGCAGCAGCAGCAGCAGCGCTCGAGGCCAAAGCCGTTGCGCTGTCGACGACACGTTAAGAGTTTTGAATTGCATATGATTGTTGTTGCTCTTGTATTATTGTAGGCTATGGTCATTATTGTTATTGTTCTTGTTGTTGTTGCTTGGCAGCGTGTTGCTTTTTGCTTCTAATTTATTTCAATGACATTCTTAGATTGAGAAAAAAATGCAAGCGCCCACAAAACGTTGACTTAAGTTTCTGAAGCCGCGGCTGCTGTGCTGCTATTCTCTTTCGCTTCCTCTTCCAATAAGCAGAGAAAGTTCACGCATTGTGTGCGTGTGTGTGTGTGTGTGTGCATGGCGTTGCCATTAGTGATCGTTTAGCGGGTGGCCAGATCTTGATGCTGGTAGCCCATAATGAAAGGTCACTCAATCCGACGCTTAACTTCTGCACTCAAAACACACACACACACATAAACACATATATATACATGTGTATATGTGGGCCTAAGCTGCAAAGCCTAATAAAAAATGAAATGAAAATAAGAAGAAAAAACCAAACAACAAACAAAACAGAGCATGGCTTCGAAAACATGTATGTATTAGTATGCCACACTGACTATTATCCATTTGTTATTTTTTTCTAGTCTCTCCTGCTGCTGCGACTTTTGCAGTTGTTTATTATTTGCCAGCAGAATGGCATTTGGCAAATGGCAACAGCATTTTATTATTGTTGCTGCTGCCGCTGTTGTTGCTGCTGCTGCTGTTGTTGCTGCTGTTCATATTGTTGTTGAACCTGTTGCAGCACATGGCTACAAAATGTGAGTAGAGACGCCAAAGTTGCTATGGTGGCTACCACAAATCGTGCTATAATTCTCTGGTGTGAAATGTTGATTTAAACTTTAAAACATGTAATTCACACACTCACACACACATACGCAAATACATATCAAAGCATTTAAGTGCTTGTATTTACTGTCACTCTTTTGAAAGCACTCGATTTGAATGACTGTAGCACTTTGGGAATGGGATCGATTGATTGATTGCCAAAAATATAATATATAAAATGTATATATAAATGTATATGAAAAGCTTTATTCCAAAGACCAAAAGCAATTTGATGTATACAAGAAAAGCTTTACAAAAGAAATCCACGCAAAATTAATTTTCTTGTAGAAAAGTTGTAGTTACAAAAAAAAATACGCTTAAATATAAAAAAAAAATGGTAAGAAATTTTTATTTTACGTTTGCAAAATGAAAATAAACATATTTAATTTAAAATGCACACTATGCAATTGAAATGTATAAATGTTTATAACTATAAACAAAAGAAAAGTCAAAATCAGAAGTGGGTGCTAAGGTGAGGCGATGGCGTCAGCCACTGGCACTTTTGGAGATTGTGCAAAGAATTAACCAAACTAAAACCAAAACCAAAAAACAGTTATGGCAAAAAAAAAAAAAGGCAAGATAAGCGCAGCTTTAAGTTGCTGCAGACCAACCGACAACTGAAAGTTGTTGCGTTTTATTTTTTTAAGCCAAACGAGTTTGTTGTTTTTGTTGTTAATGTTGTCGCCGCAATCACTTTTGGCCGTGCGATTCGACTTTGCAGTCTAGACTAGACTTATTGGAATGTTTGTTTGCAACACACACACACACACACACACACACCGAAACTCATACAGCATGCATATTTATAAGCACACACAATATATGAAGGCGATCGTAAACTGTAAATTGCTGAATAGGCGACAACAACAATATTGCAGGCCCTGCAACAACAAACACAACAAAATAATAAAACTGGCAGGAAACAAAGAAACAACAACAAAATTTGGTCAGTGGTGAAAACCTTGATTGACAGTGGCTGCTGCTGCTGCTGCTGACTGCATTGTTGTTGCTGTAAATGGAGACATATTTTGCATTGGAAAAATTCTCACCGCCGGCAGCAAGAAAACAAAAGACAAAAGTCTCTCAAACTTAATTTCACCAACAAATTTAGACATGACTTAATGGCTACCAGTCAAAGCAAAACAAAACAACAACAAAAAATAAACATTTTGCATTAAAACAGTTGCAAATTAAAATAACAATAACAAATAAAAAAACAACAACAACAACAATAAGACAATAACATGCACAGACAAGCAAAACTTTTGATTTCTTTTGATATAAAACAGCCGCCAGGCACAGCAGCAACGAAATAGGCGGCAAAATGTTGAGCGGCGTTGCGCCCAAAGCAACAATAATAACAACAACAAAAAAACAGGGGTCGCAACAAAAAAGAAACACAACAACAACAACACCAACAACAACGTTACCAAGAAAAGTAAGTTACTAAGGCAAATTAGCTTATAACGGGACGAACTTTCACTGGCTGCTGGATGTGGATGTGGATGCTGCCAACTACCGATTGCTGCCCATCAGCTTTCTGCGGGGCGTGCCACATTTCCATACTTTTCACAGTGGTGCGTTGTATGTATTTATGTATTCAATATTGTGACTTGTGCATAACTATTGTGACTTGCAGTCCCGTTACTGTGCCAGCATAATCGACTCGTTATCGATAGGCCCAATCGGACTACACCGATTGCATAATCAGCAGCTTGCTTTTGTATTTGTTTTTATTTTTTTTTTTGTAGCACTTTTACTTTTTTACTTTTGTTTCATTAGTTATCAGCGTCGCAACAAATTTTCCCATTTCGCTAAACGACAACCAATTAAATTTGTACAAAAATTACCGAGTTGCCAGCGTCTTTTACTTCGCTCGTTTCAAATAATCACTGATCAACGAACGCGACCAAAGTTTAAATTTAATAAACAAGATTAGTTTGTCTAATACCTGTCAGCCTCACCTTTGCAGCAACAGTAATCTCTCTAAATATACAATTTTTAATTTTCTGAACACACAAAATGTTTTGATACACAAATCCAAAAATTACTTTAAATTCAAGTCAAATAATTAAGAATTCGAAAAGAGTTATTGCTTATTATAATTGAATCATCAGCATTTTAATTACTGAACAATTTGAATTGGTGGCATTTGCCAGCCTTTCATAAGCAAACAATTTATACAGCTATTTAATTGATTGAGATCGCGACCGAGCTAATTGTTAATAAACAACTCACCTGGCTATTACTGCAGTAGTAAATGTCCGACATCCTGGAACAGCGTTCTCTCTCCTTCTTCCAGTGGCTGATGGTCGTCTTTGGCGGCGTTTGTTTTTTACTGAGCGACAGCTTCAGCGTCAGCAGCAAATGCATGCAATGAACATGACCGTGTTTTCTGCGCTAATGCAGGTAAACCAAAAAAAAAAAAAAAAAAAAAAAAGCAGCAACAAATAGCGGCGGTGCTTTAGGGCAACGTGTGCAACCAGTTTACAAACGGTTTGGTCACTCAGTATTCAGTTATGTAGTTTGAAAAGAGTCACACGAGCGAAGAATTGTAACAGATACTCAGAAACTGATACTAAAGATATCTTTTTTTTATTTGTTTTTATCGCATTGCGCAATTGCCGTCGGATCAGATCAGATTTTCCGCATGCTTTTGCCACATGAATGCCAAAAACACATGATAAACAACAACAACAAGAAGAAAACAAAACAGCAGCAACAACAACAACAGCGAGCTGCACTTCACGCTTCGTCTTGCAGAACACTCACTCGAATTTTTCCCAAAAACCAGAGCGCACGGCACACGCGCGCACCTTTCCAAAACAAAGTAATAATAGTGATCAAAAACAAAAAACAATAACAAAAAAAAACAAAATAGCCAAACAAATACTAAGTGCAATAGCAAACAACGTTTAACCGCGAACCACTTTTCACGTCTCAGACTATGGAGAGATTGCAGCGCGACAAGCGACCGACTCTGGCCAAGTTAAAAAGCTAACTGACTGTCTTGAGTGAGCAACTTCTTCGGCGACGCAATCCCAACGAAAGTTGTTGTAACCAGTTTAGAGTTGTGCCAAACACAGCAAAAAACAAATAACAAATATGACCAAAAATAATACAAGACGACATCATTGAGTGGCGTTAGTTAGCGTTAGAAATGCCTTAAAACCGGTGATTTGCGGTGAAAACGAATTGTTCAAAACAAGTCACAAGGATGGCTGACAAGGACGTTTTGCGATATTGGAGATTAGTCGCACAAGCTATGAAAGAGATTACATCTCAAATTATTAATTGATTATAAATATAGTATATATATATTTTTTATTATGGTTATATTTATTTTATATTTCTTATTTAAGTAAGTAACTTCAATTTATTTTTCTAATTCGTAGAGCGTAGATTTTTAATTATGTTTTGTGGTTACTTCATGTACTTCAACTTATAGTTAATTTAATAAGTGACATACAAAATATTATGCCAATTTTATAATTGTCAAAACTAGTATTGTTTTTTTTATATTCACAATATTTGTTAGTGATTTAACGTGAATTTGAATTAAATGTGTTGGTGTTGCCACCTATAGCGCAGAAATTTGGTGCTGCCAACTGTTACCGCGGCATATCAAATCAGCTGTTTACCTATCGATATTGTGGTTGTAATGCTATCGATTTACGAGCACCTGGATGGATTTTTGTTGTTATTTTGTTGGCACTTGATTTGATTTGGGATGTTCATCAGCGGTTTGATTTAGCAGTTGATGTCCACCCAGTGAAAATACCTTGCGATGGCGCGCAATGGTTTCAGTATCATTTTTCAAGTGAGGCCAGAAACCACTTACAAACACTCAAAATACATGAGTCAGAATTGCAGACGTGTTTTCGATTTGTCACTTGCCACTTGTCATGTGCCATTTGTTCGTTATCTTGCAGATACTGTGCCGCATCCTAACGTTCGGTATCAATGCGTACATTGTGCGCAATGTAGGTCGCGAAGTGCTTGGCATTATGAATGTGCGCCTGCTGCTGCTCGAGAGCACGCTGCTCTTCTTGTCGCGCGAGGCAATCAACCGGGCAGCGCTGAGCGCAAATTCTCAGCAGCGCGACAAATGCTCTTGGGCGCAGTTGATCAACCAAATGTGGCTTACGTAAGTCAGCCAACAGACAGACAATCAGACCAATTGCACAGTCCTTTCCATATTTTTGTCTCACTTTCTTTCCCTTTTCATCAGGGTGCCCATTTGCGCCGCTCTGTGCGCTCCTTGTTCGTACATCTGGCTTCACTGGCTGTCAGCTGTGGATGCACCATATAGCGCACAATATGAGTTCGCCTGCTATGCGGTGGCGCTTTCCTGTGTCCTGGAGCTTGTCCCCGAGTCTGCGATATTCGTGGCGCAGGTCTTTTGTTTTGTCAAGCTTAAAATTGTGCTAACACGCTGCACATCTTTGTGCGGTCGGCCGTCTTTCTATGGATGGTCATTGGCGATCGCAGTGTGGCTATAAACGCCTTTGCCATCGCTCAACTGGCTAGCGCAGTGACCATTGTTTTGGGTCAATACGGTTTCTTTCTCTACTATATAAAGCGCTTTAATCGCTACAAGCTGCTTCAGCAACAGCCAGTGAGCAAGACAAAGGCAATAAAAGGAGCCAGCTGACATTGACATTGAGCTTCGTCAAGCAGGGCGTGCTAAAGCAGATACTCACCGAGGGCGAGAAATATGTGATGTCTGTGTCGCCGGTGCTCAGCTTTAGCGAGCAAGCCACCTACGATATGGTCAACAATCTGGGCAGCATGGCCGCACGCTTCATATTCCGGCCGATCGAGGATAGCTCCTATTTCTACTTCACGCAGACCATTGCACGCGATACACGCCTGAACAAGCAGCCGCCGGAAAGGGTGCGTCAGGCCAGCAGCGTGCTGAACAATCTTCTGCTGGGCGTCAGCTCCATTGGCCTTTTGGCGTTAACCTTTGGCCAGAGCTATTCGCACACTCTGCTGCTGTTGTATGGTGGCGAGGATTTCGTTGCCGGCGGTCTGCCGCAGCGTCTGCTGCAGTGGCACTGCCTGGCCATCTATCTGCTATCCGTGAACGGGATCAGCGAGGGCTACATGTTTGCGACGAACACCAGCCGTGACATTGACAAGTACAACTACCTGATGGCCATATTCTCAATAAGTTTCCTCGTCTTGTCGTACATTCTGACGGGCGCTTTTGGACCCGTCGGCTTCATCTTTGCCAACTGCATCAATATGATGGGTCGCATTTTGTATAGCACTTGGTACATCAACCGTCAGTATCAGCCGCTCGGACTGAATCCACTCCAAGGACTTTGGCCCGGCAAGCTATTCGGCAGCACCATACTGATTGCTGGCATCATCTGCTACTGGGTAAGTGAATTCTTATTAGTTACCAACGTTGATTAATTGAACTTCTTTTCATTTTGCTCTAGTATCGAAATGAGGTGTTTGGGACGCATATAGGCGTTGGTATAGGCACTGGCATTCTATGTTTGCTTGCCTGGGCTGTGGCTCATCGGGATCTGATGCATTTGGCATGGAAGTATGGATGTCGCATCAAGATCGATTGAAGATCTAAAATCTTCGTGTTTGTTTTACAATTCTGGAGCGCAGAGTCTACGTTCTCTGTTCCCACAAATCACACATCAAGTTGGACACACAGTCTATAAATATATATATATATATATATATCTAGTTGAAAATAAATGTTAGTTAAGTTATTACATAATTATAAATTTATTGAATTGCTTAATTTTTGCTGCTTTACGCTACAAATTGTTAAATACGCATAAAAAGACAACGAACAACAAAGATATCCAAAGTAATCGTATTGCTGAGATTAAAATGTACAGTCTCTCCGATATAAATATAATTAAGTATATCTATATATATATTTATAGTATATGAAGACTTTGTTGTATGATATTCAATTGTTATTTATGTAGTCCCCGTTACTTCTTTACCTTTATGCACATGTATAAAATAAAATAAAATGGAATTAGTCCCGTTCAAGCTTCAAGATGCAAAAAATGTAAAATACTCATCGAACATAAATATTGGATATATAAGTGTACATATGTATATATACAGAGTGTCTATAAGGTCTTCGGAAAAAATCATATTTGCTCATTTCTTTTGCAAACAAAAACTATTTCATTAACGACTTGTTTATTTTCTTGTGCCACTTCATAGCCGAAAAAATAGATAATCCTTTTATTTGCAAACCAAATAAGAACATATGTATTATATCCTTTATTTAAACACTTTATAGACACTGTATATACGTATATAAGGTATACTCAACTAAATTTTTTCAGTTTTTTAAGCCTAAAGCCAAAATATAAATTTCAAGCGAATGTGTTGGTATCGATGCTTTATGGCCAAACAACAAATTGCATCCGATTTTGCAGTCATCGATATCCATGACTAAAAATTGCATGCTGGTATCGATACCCGTTGATCTAAGGACAAAGTGTAAGTATCGGTAACTTGTTGCATTGTACGTTAAACAGTCGACGAGCGCGGATTGCAGTAGACATTTGTGTTCACAGTTATGGCAGAAAAATTAATTAAACTGCCAAAAATGGACCTGATTGAGGATGAGGTTTCTGAAAATAATGCAAATGTTGCGAATAGCAGCACCAACAATGCCAGTGCACAAAACATTCGCAAAAATGTCAGAAACGGCGGCAAAACAACGGCAGGCAGCGTGCGCACCACGTGTCGAGCTGAGGTAAGTAGTGTTGCCAATGCTGCCAATGCAGCCAGTGCTGCCAATGATAACTGTGTACACGCTGCTCTATCGTTTGATTCCTTACAGAAACCGAAGAAAATTTACGATCCGTCCGACAGTTACATATCGTGTGGACCACGCAGCTCTCTAACAGCACAAATGCATCCGCAACCACAGGCGCAGGCACCGTCGCCGTCACCGTCACCCCCACAAAGTAGTGGTGGCAGCAAGCAGAAAAAGAAGCAATCGCCACACCAACCGCAAAATGCGCAACTAGTAACGGCGAATTTAAACATTGAAGACAAGCCAATTGATGAAGAGGTGCCAGATGTGCCAAGCTTGGATCAGATGCGTGACATCGATACGTGCACGACCTGCGGCAAGTGCGAGCCAAGACGTGGCCGCGGCTATCGCAGCAAACATCTCAAATGCAAGAATTGCCCTCTGAAGTGTAAGCCAAGCTAGCTTTTCCAATTTAAATTAACTGCTCATTATTTAATTGATTTACAGGGCACATTGACTGTTTGCCAATAAAGTTTGACATTCTGCAGAATGCGCGCAAAAGGTACAGATGTGTTGCATGCCGGCGCTGTGACGTCTGCAATCAAAAGATAGCCGGGGAGCAGCTGGTCATGTGCTGTGGCTGCGTATATGTCTATCACTTGGATTGCTGTTTTCCGCGTGTAACGCCGTCCATGATAAATGACATGCAATGGAAGTGTAATAGTTGTGATCACTCCTATAATTTGAGAGAATCGAAGGTCGTTCCTGGCAAATCAGAGACTCAGCTGACGGCCCATAAATCCAAGGCTGGTCAAAGGAAGCGGATCACTTCCGATACAGCTCCCGCTCCAGCTCCCGCTCCAGCTCCAGCTCCAGCTCCAGCTCCTGCTCCAGCAGATGAAGATGACGTCAATTTCTGGTCAGTCGATCAAGTTCACACGCATATTAAGGAGCGTTATCCACAGCACGCAGATATCTTCAAGGAACAGGATATTGATGGTCGTGAAATAATGTTACTCACTCGTAGCAACATCATTGAGCTCTTCGGTCTGAAGCTTGGCCCAGCACTGCACGTCATAGAAATAGTCGTCGACTTGCAGCGATCCAGCCGCTTTGCCTGCCGCCAGAGCAGAGCTATAAGTCCCAGCAGAGGATCAGGCTGCAACGGCTCAGGTAAGCACCTTTTTTTTGGTTATGAATGTGAATGAGAGCAGCAAACACTGTATCCTTGTCTTTTTTGCAGATCAACATTAAACTGCAATTGTCCGATGCAGAAATACCTACAAATCACATCATCACATCACATCGTGGAATTTTCTCAATAATAAAAAGGACTTCTCTCTCCCACGAAAGAGAAGTATAAACTAAGGGTGCTACTTTTAATATTGTTAAAATAATGTTTTAATGTTTCCATTAGTTAATAAGTCAGACATAAGAATTATTTTTTTATTGTATCTTCGCTCGTTGAAATTATTGAAGATCTTAAGTACTTTTTAATCATTAGTTAATATCAATCGAAACCTACAATTTGAATTTTATAGAATTAGTCATGTTTTGCTATTGCCAAAGAGGATGCATAGCCATAAACCGTCCTTATTTTATTAGTTAATAAGTCACACATAATAATTATTTTTTTATTGTATCTTCGCTTGTTGAAATGATCGAAGATCTTAAGTACTTTTTAATCATTAGTTAATATCAATCGAAACCTACCTTGAATTTTATAGGATTAGTCATGTTGCTCGGATGCATAGTTATAAACGGTCCTTGTTCCATTAGCTAATAAGTCACACATAATAATTATTTTTTTATTGTATCTTCGCTTGTTGAAATTATCGAAGATCTTAAGTACTTTTTAATCATTAGTTAATATCAATCGAAACCTACAATTTGAATTTCATTGAATTAGTCATGTTGCTCGGATGCATAGTTATAAACGGTCCTTGTTCCATTAGTTAATAAGTCAGACATAAGAATTATTTTTTTATTGTATCTTCGCTCGTTGAAATTATCGAAGATCTTAAGTACTTTTTAATCATTAGTTAATATCAATCGAAACCTACAATTTGAATTTTATAGAATTAGTCATGTTTTGCTATTGCCAAAGAGGATGCATAGCCATAAACCGTCCTTATTTTATTAGTTAATAAGTCACACATAATAATTATTTTTTTATTGTATCTTCGCTCGTTGAAATTATCGAAGATCTTAAGTACGCTTTAATCATTAGTTAGTATCAATCGAAACCTACAATTTGAATTTTATAGGATTAGTCATGTTGCTCGGATGCATAGTTATAAACGGTCCTTGTTCCATTAGCTAATAAGTCACACATAATAATTATTTTTTTATTGTATCTTCGCTTGTTGAAATTATCGAAGATCTTAAGTACTTTTTAATCATTAGTTAATATCAATCGAAACCTACAATTTGAATTTCATTGAATTAGTCATGTTGCTCGGATGCATAGTTATAAACGGTCCTTGTTCCATTAGCTAATAAGTCACACATAATAATTATTTTTTTATTGTATCTTCGCTTGTTGAAATTATCGAAGATCTTAAGTACTTTTTAATCATTAGTTAATATCAATCGAAACCTACCTTGAATTTTATAGGATTAGTCATGTTGCTCGGATGCATAGTTATAAACGGTCCTTGTTCCATTAGCTAATAAGTCACACATAATAATTATTTTTTTATTGTATCTTCGCTTGTTGAAATTATCGAAGATCTTAAGTACTTTTTAATCATTAGTTAATATCAATCGAAACCTACAATTTGAATTTCATTGAATTAGTCATGTTGCTCGGATGCATAGTTATAAACGGTCCTTGTTCCATTAGTTAATAAGTCAGACATAAGAATTATTTTTTTATTGTATCTTCGCTCGTTGAAATTATCGAAGATCTTAAGTACTTTTTAATCATTAGTTAATATCAATCGAAACCTACAATTTGAATTTTATAGAATTAGTCATGTTTTGCTATTGCCAAAGAGGATGCATAGCCATAAACCGTCCTTATTTTATTAGTTAATAAGTCACACATAATAATTATTTTTTTATTGTATCTTCGCTTGTTGAAATTATCGAAGATCTTAAGTACTTTTTAATCATTAGTTAACATCAATCGAAACCTACCTTGAATTTTATAGGATTAGTCATGTTGCTCGGATGCATAGTTATAAACGGTCCTTGTTCCATTAGCTAATAAGTCACACATAATAATTATTTTTTTATTGTATCTTCGCTTGTTGAAATTATCGAAGATCTTAAGTACTTTTTAATCATTAGTTAATATCAATCAAAACCTAGAATTTGAATTTCATTGAATTAGTCATGTTGCTCGGATGCATAGTTATAAACGGTCCTTGTTCCATTAGTTAATAAGTCAGACATAAGAATTATTTTTTTATTGTATCTTCGCTCGTTGAAATTATCGAAGATCTTAAGTACCCTTTAATCATTAGTTAGTATCAATCGAAACCTACAATTTGAATTTTATAGGATTAGTCATGTTGCTCGGATGCATAGTTATAAACGGTCCTTGTTCCATTAGTTAATAAGTCGCACATAATAATTATTTTTTTATTGTATCTTCGCTTGTTGAAATTATCAAAGATCTTAAGTATTTTTTAATCATTAGTTAATATCAATCGAAACCTACAAGTTCAGTTTTATAGAATTAGTCATGTTTTGCTGTTGCCAATAATTTTCAAAAAATTAAAAAAATGCAACATAAAGTGATTAGATTAAATGGTCTGATCTGTGGACCCAATAAGTGATATAGTTATAATTAATTTTTTTTGGCCACTTGCGACGCATATTTTGTGAGTTCGATTTTTAATGAGGAATCAAATCTTTGGAGCGATTATTTCTTTATTCGGTTGGTTCCAACGTATTTTGTGACAAATATATCCATTAAGTTGTTGCTCAAGAATATATATCTCTCCTTTGATGCGTTGCAAGGAACACGACCAAATTATATTATGGTAAAGACTTTACACCAAAATGAATGAGATAGAATCTTTATAAGCTAAGAATAACTTTAAGGTAATCGCTTTAAATATGGCAGCAATAATTGAAAATATACAATTGACTACGAACGAAATATTTATTGAATGATTTATATTTTATTGTATAGAAAAATTAAATAATATAGTGCTCCAATTAGGAGCAGTTAGTTGGTGTCGGCTCTGATCTTTGTCAATTATCCATGCAAGGGCATCTTCTACAAGCTGAAATATGTAATTGGACTGTTTGTGGTGAGCCAGTTGCGCTATCGCATCTACAAGCGTAACGAGAAGCTGCTCAGCTCGGCAACTCATCTGGCCACGTTGGATCGGCCGCAGCCGTTGAGCAATGATCCGAAAAGCTATGATGTGATCAGCTTAATGGCCGCCAATGCTGCTGGCCAGAAGCTGATGGTGACACTGGAGCGGCGTAGGCGGGGAGTGCTGGAAGCAGCTTTATATTTATATCTTTCCGATAGCGGTCTGTACAGTCTGCCCAAACTTCCGGACATGGTGCACATCACCAACGATGGCAGCGATGAAAGCACCGAATTTCGTGGTGCCGGTTTTCATCTGTATCCATTGGCATCCATGCGTCACTGGCAACTCAAGTTTGAGGGGCAGCTACGTAAGGAGTCCGCGGCAGCTGGGGATGAACTGCTGCCAGTGCTGCTGGATCTGAGATTCACCAGCTCCCAGGAACATTTCAATTACAATCGGGATCTGAGTTCGACGCTGATTGCCGACTCGATAGCATGCGAGGCATGGAACGAAGGATTCTATAGCATGCTCAAGTGCGTTGGCCACATTGTCGAGAAGCGGACGCATTACGAGCAGCATGGCCAATTGGATGGCAGCATTGTGCTGGACGGACGACAACTGGCGTTGGAATTGCGTGGCTTGCGGGATCACAGTTTTGGCACCGAGCGCTGCCTGAGCACCATCAATCTATGTGTAGATTGCATTGCTGCTGGACGATGGTCGCAGCATGGTTGTGGGCAATCACCAGAACTTCATCGTGGACACCGCGGATCAGACGTATCTGGTGCAAATACGCGTTGAGCACAGTGCCGTTCGGTATGTGGGCGGTGATTGGGAGTCCATGGTCTACAATCAATTTGTGGCCTGTACTGTCAATAGCATCACTGGCCACGGACATGCCGAATATCTCTATAGGCACACAACTGGTCGGCCCCAGTCAATTGCCGACCAGGATCCCCAATGGTATCAACGCATCAAGCGCTATGAGCGTAGCGTAAGCAACATGGATAATGTCAGCGATGAAGATTTTATATTCTAACTCAGATCTGAGTATGTTCACATTTATATATCTTTCGATTGCCCATGTGATACATGTGTTTTTTTTTCTGTTTTGTTTATTTTCTTAGAAATGAAAGCAGATGGCGAATTGTACAAAAAAGAAATCGAAACTGTTTTTGTTTTTGTTTTATTTAATAACGCAACCAAAAAAATAAATAAATAAACAAACAAATGTAAATAAATGTATAAAATATATATTATCTAAATATATTTGTAAAACAAATGTTAATTGGCTAAATAAGCTTTGTGAAAAGTGTAGTTTATAAGTGACGAATGTCTAAAACAGTTTTGACTTAATTATAGTCCATCCAAATTTATTTTGTACCTATAAACCTATACAAAAAAAAACACTTGTAAGTAGTGATCAGATTGATTAGCTGTAAAAATTTCATTAAAATAAGTTAAGAGAAATCGGAGGGATATCATAATTAAGTAAGCAATAAGTGAATATCCAATATCAACTTTGTGAGTGTATCCAATGAATACTTTTATTTGTGGATCATCGAACCTATTATCTAAATATTTATAAATATAATTTTTCGCTCTGCACTTGATTGTCCAGCGGGTGTGGGTGGGGGCAGGTTTCTGTATCAAAGTCAATGTAGGATAAGATTAAAACAATCATAATGGATTTGCTATCAATAAATAAACCAAGCCGAGGTCGTTTATTTTTATTTAACTTTACTTGATTTATACAGCCAAAGACAACGAATGTTTTTATCTAATCTGATATAATCTGGGACTAGTAGGAATATAGTGCAGCTGTCTGGGAATGCCAAAATGCTACCAAAGCTGGCAAATAGTATTTTGATTGGGAAACATAACCGGAAGTGAATTATTTACAATTTTACACATAAATAAATTTCCTATTACAAAATAATGTTTATAAATATATATATATATAAATTATATAATAAATAAAAGTAGGCAGAGTTACAGTTGTAAACAAAACCAAAGTCATTTTGCTCTCAAAACAAACAAGAAACGAAATAAGCAAGAAACACAAAATTGTTCAAGTTTCCAAGTAGCAAACACAATAAAATTACAATCAAAATTAACAGGCTATAAAATGAATAATATTGGCAGCGATACGGATATTGATATAAATGACAGCAGTGTCACCATTAAGCCTAAGATGAATGCGTCCAGTTTAAATGATAATAGTCCGAGTCGTAGTCAAAGTCCAGCAAAAAACTTGGACAATGCGCAGTTTAACCTGTCGGAGATGCCATCAGATTGTCGCCGTGCCTTACTGCAGCATATGGTGGACAGTTTGCCAACGATGGTGCAAAATCGTGTGGTGGCACTGAAGCACAATCAATTGCAGCTGATTAAGATCTCGGAGCAGTTCTTTCGGGAGTTCTTTGATCTGCAGAAGCGTTTCTATGGGCAAAGCTGTACGCTGCTCGATGCTCGTCGGGACATTGTTGCTGGTGACGTGGAGCCGCAGGCAATGGAGCCTTCCTGGCCTGAGGAGCCAAATGAGCACCTCGAGGAGATTAAGTCGACTGAGGGGTTTAAGGAACTGACCAAACAGCTGCAGCACGTGCCGGACAATGCGAATGGTTTGCCGCGTTTCTGGTTAACAGTGTTTCGCAATGTGACGATCATCTCGGATCTGATACAGGAGCATGATGAACCGTTGCTAGAGTGTCTGATGGATGTGCGTGTCAGCTACGAATTGGACAGCTACACCATACATTTTCAGTTCCGGCCGAACAAGTATCTACACAAATCGTCGCTGCTGCTGACTAAGAAATACTTTTTACGCCACGAGGCTCTCAAGGAATATCCGTTTATGTTCGATGGTCCGGAGATGGTGCGCTGCGAGGGCTGTCACATACACTGGCTCGATGGCTATAATCTGACCTTGCAGACAATCAAGCAGAATCATCTGCGGAAGGTGCTGCCACGTGAGTCATTCTTTCGATTCTTCTCACCGCAGACAATGGAAATCTCGCTGGCAGATGAGCAGACAAAAATGGTGATTGGCGCCGACTTTGAAGTGGGCTATTTACTGCGCACCAAAATCGTTTATAAAGCCATTCTCTTCTACACCGGCGAAGTTGTGGAAAACTTTTACGATGACCTGTACACAGCGGACAATACATCGTTGTCCTCCGAATAGTAGGTGCTCCGTCTGGAGCATTAGGATCTAATCGATATAATTAAATATATGTTAGTGGATTATCATAAGACGAATGCATTTTTACTCTACATATAAAGCAAAAATATATAAATATATCTAGCTAACTATTCTCTATAATATGGAGCTATTTAAATATGCTCGTGTAGTATTCCTCCTCCAGATCGTACAGATCCATAGACATCTCATCGCGCAGCTTCATCAGCTTTTTATCACACTCAATCTGTGTGGCCCGAAATAGCTGTGAGTTATTTGTGATTGCCTCATTCACTGAATGAAAATCATTGAGGATAAGGTATTGCTTGAGATCTGCCACCAGTTTCATCAACGATTCACCCGCTCGCACTGAAAGACATTAATTATTATTATTGTTGCATTAA
Source organism: Drosophila fungiperda (assembly GCA_035042345.1). Taxonomy (NCBI): domain Eukaryota; kingdom Metazoa; phylum Arthropoda; class Insecta; order Diptera; family Drosophilidae; genus Drosophila; species Drosophila fungiperda. Next base: position 1,758,900 of record JAWNLM010000183.1, read on the forward strand.
GTAAACATTTATCACATTTATGGTTATCATTACACAAATTCTTAAACTTTATAGAACATACATATTAGTCAATATTAGGTAACAAGATGAAAGAGAGTAAAAAATTAAATTCATAAATTCGTCTTTCTATTTTCTTGATTATTTATTATTTATGTAACGAATTAAATTCCTCTTAAAACGAATTGCAACAGAATGGAACAACAGAAAGCTAAACGATTGAGTTACGTACATTGGAACACTCAAACACTCAAAAATTAATTTAAGAAATTTAATACGTAAGAATTCTGTAGTGAAGAGAGCTTGACTCGATTTTATTTGAACGGTGTTTAACATGAAGTGTTTCGATCCGATCCATAAGTAACTTTCATAGTTTTAAATTAATTGAGCGACTACTTTCCATTGCAAGAAGTCTGGCAATTAGAAGGTAAAATCTCAGATTAAGAATATGTGTATATAATACCTTTAATACTATATATATATATATATATATATAATTATATATGCTTACCCATATTTGCCGATCGCACTTGCATTTCAAGTGCATCCTGCTCGCATTGTGTTATCTTGGAAATTTGACTATGACTCTCGCGCCGCGCCAACTTCAGTATTTCTGTAAACAAATGCAATAGTGAATTAGATTAAAGAGAATAGGTAGAGAATCGCCTGTATGAAGTTACGCTCTTTATAAACAAATGGCTATAGGCCTAAGGAGAGGCTTTACTTAAATACGTCTTGATTGCATTGTGGTCGGCAACAGTTGGAGTCAGAACACCGGCTGATATTGGTCATTAGAAATTTATATTCGCAATACAATAATTGTGTGGAACGATATGGGCAAATCATTTTCGTACTTTTTCGATCGGTTCGGTGCCACGGAGAAGGTCCGCGTGCTGATTATTGGATTGGATGGCGCCGGTAAGACGACAGCACTCTATCAGCTTAAGTTGGACGCTGCTTTAACCAGCATACCAACGGTTGGATTCAATGTTGAAACGATTAAGTATAAGCGCCTGCGTATGACCATCTGGGACATTGGTGGCCAGCATCGTGCGCGCTCCTTGTGGCGCTATTATTACTATAATGCCGTTGCAGTAATATTTGTCGTTGATTCCTCCGATGAGGACCGCTTCCACGAGGCCATGATCGAGCTGCACGCAATGATGCGTGTGAAGGAGCTAAAGGACAGCGTTTTACTAGTACTCGCCAACAAGCAAGATCTGCCGCACGCCGTCACACCGTTTGAACTCGCCATACGACTGCGTCTGCACGAGATCCACCAGAATTGGGAAGTGCAGGGCATCAGCGCTACGTTCGGCAGAGGCCTCAATAAGGGCATGGAAGTGCTCTATCGTTTGATAGGCACGCGTCGTTAGCGTGCCCGTGGCGAGCGTAGCTTTCGCAAATTCTTCTAGGGCCACTAAATTTCTCATTATTAATTTGCATTTTTTTACCCTCGAAGTTTTCCAACATGTGCCGCACATCTTCTTTGAGGCGCGCATTGTAGGATTTCAGCAGCGCCTCCTTTGACTGTGGCAATATTGTAATCCGCGAGCTGCTTGCCATTGCATGTTGAGCTATAAATTGAACACAATTTGTATTTTCATGTTTTACTTTATTTTTTGTTTTGTTTGTAGCCTATTAGCCGCTCTTCTTCTACCAAGCAGGGTTGCTCATATTTATTGCAATCCCCAGACAACTGCGCTGTAGTTCGATTAATTAATTGCTTTGTCGATAAAATTAATTGCTTTGTCTTGAACTCAAGTTTCAAATCATTTAAATTTATATTCATTAACTTGTTTGAAAGCGTTACTGCAGTTCTTAGAAATAAATCAAAGCAAAACACATGTTATGTGAACGTATAGGCAGTAATAATATAAAATCTTATAAAGAAATGAAAATTGACATATTTAATGTGGAAAATTCACCTTTTGTACTTTATATACATACAAATACTTTCAGCTTAATAGCATTCGTTTGTATTAACTGATTAAATATTTACATTGTGCAAAGTATTTCTTCTTATTTAGTTTTTAAAGCATTATGCAAACCAAACGATTTGTGGCAATGTCCGTGGCTGAATGTTCGCTTGCCGATATTTTCTTATGGTTTTTATATCGATATAACTGCAAATGTGTTGCTAAGTGTCACCGCTAGTTCTTGACCTGTAGAAGTAATGAAAAGAGACTCGAAAACAGCAAACGGCAAAGTAGTTAAGCAAGGCAGACAGCCCTGCAACTAATATTCGATCAAGATAAGCCAACGAAGGAGATTCTACACTTGCAATGCTTTAATGCTAAGGTCCATACTCAGTGGGGACACGAATGGTTCTGCGGAAGACATACCAACCGTTGGCGAGGGCGGCGGGAGTGGGATTGGTAGTGGCAGTGGGAGTGGCAGCGGCAGCGGCAGCAGTCGAAGCACCAACAGTGAAGCATTTAGCCGAGCAAGTTGCGGCCTCTGCTCCACCTCGATATACAGTGGCCTAACTGCTGTGTGTAGCAGTGGCAATAACAGTGTGCGAATGGAAACGGAACTGCAAGCGCCAGTGGCAGCGGGAGCAGTACACCAGCAAGCGTTTATTGTCCTGCATGCGTAGCCACAAGCTCACATCAACAGCAACAGAAGCATCATCAGACAGACGCATTCCTTCAACGAAATTCAAAGTCGAGCAAGAGTGCAAAGGGACGAAGAAGTGCATCGACATCTGGCGGCGTTGACGTGCAGCATATTCGTAACAATCTAAGCATGTCCACATCGAGCTTGACGCGTAGCACCCGCGGAGGCAGCAACAGCAGCAGCTGCAATGCGACTCCCGCTGCCTTTGCCTCAGCTTTGATGGCGTCCAGCGGCATTGCGGCCTATTATGCCAATAGCAATGGCAATTGCAGAGACAACTCACCTGGTGGCTGCAGCTACAGCTGCAATGCCCTCAACGTTGACTTCAATTCCTATACGGCAACACATCAGTGGACGCGCATGCTCGAATGTTCGTTGCCGCCAAGTATGTGAATTTCAACTTCCTTCAAATGTTATTGTTAATTAATAATTAATTTTAAAATTGCTGCCTTTGCCAGAGTTTAAGGCTAGATTTGGGCTTGCACACATATTTGACGTTAGGAATCATACCATTAGCATCAGTGGTCGAGTCTATATACATACAAATCTTATCTTATTTCTGATCCCTCAATCCATCTGATAATCATTTGGGTTTCCAGTTCTTTCATTAGACACAAGATCAACCATAATCAACATTCGACTCTGTATATCGTATTTCCTTCATATATATGTATTTGGAAAGATCTACGAAAATCAATAAATCTAAGACAAAGCTTAACATATTTTTTCTTGGCGGAATTTGTATTTAATTCGTACTTGAGTTGATATGTTTGTCCCAGCACAAATCAATCTATAATTATTTATTCATTTTTTATTGCAATCGTACAGACGCAGTAAGCACACAGTGGTTGCCTACAAGGATGCAATGTTCGTGTTTGGCGGCGATAATGGCAAGAAAATGCTGAACGATCTGATACGGTTTGGTGTCAAGGACAAGTCATGGGGACGGGCATGTGCAACTGGAAAGCCACCGGCGCCACGCTATCATCATTCCGCTGTTGTGGCGGGCAGCTCGATGTTTATCTTTGGCGGCTATACAGGCGACATACACTTGAACTCGAATCTGACCAATAAGAATGATTTGTTTGAGTACAAGTTTCTTAGCGCCATGTGGGTGGAGTGGAAATTCTCGGGCAGGTAAGCATAGCAAAGGAAGCTTCAGCACCAGCAGCAATAACAATTATTTTCAATTCTTATGCAGGCAACCAGTGCCACGTTCGGCGCATGGCGCTGCGGTTTACGACAACAAGATGTGGATTTACGCTGGCTACGATGGCAATACTCGGCTTAACGATATGTGGACGCTGAATTTAACGGGCGAGAATCAGCAATGGGAGGAGGTGGAAATGCAGGGCGATCGATTGTAATGCTATCGATTTACGAGCACCTGGATGGATTTTTGTTGTTATTTTGTTGGCACTTGATTTGATTTGGGATGTTCATCAGCGGTTTGATTTAGCAGTTGATGTCCACCCAGTGAAAATACCTTGCGATGGCGCGCAATGGTTTCAGTATCATTTTTCAAGTGAGGCCAGAAACCACTTACAAACACTCAAAATACATGAGTCAGAATTGCAGACGTGTTTTCGATTTGTCACTTGCCACTTGTCATGTGCCATTTGTTCGTTATCTTGCAGATACTGTGCCGCATCCTAACGTTCGGCATCAATGCGTACATTGTGCGCAATGTAGGTCGCGAAGTGCTTGGCATTATGAATGTGCGCCTGCTGCTGCTCGAGAGCACGCTGCTCTTCTTGTCGCGCGAGGCAATCAACCGGGCAGCGCTGAGCGCCAATTCTCAGCAGCGCGACAAATGCTCTTGGGCGCAGTTGATCAACCAAATGTGGCTTACGTAAGTCAGCCAACAGACAGACAATCAGACCAATTGCATAGTCCTTTCCATATTTTTGTCTCACTTTCTTTCCCTTTTCATCAGGGTGCCCATTTGCGCCGCTCTGTGCGCTCCTTGTTCGTACATCTGGCTTCACTGGCTGTCAGCTGTGGATGCACCATATAGCGCACAATATGAGTTCGCCTGCTATGCGGTGGCGCTTTCCTGTGTCCTGGAGCTTGTCCCCGAGTCTGCGATATTCGTGGCGCAGGTCTTTTGTTTTGTCAAGCTTAAAATTGTGCTAACACGCTGCACATCTTTGTGCGGTCGGCCGTCTTTCTATGGATGGTCATTGGCGATCGCAGTGTGGCTATAAACGCCTTTGCCATCGCTCAACTGGCTAGCGCAGTGACCATTGTTTTGGGTCAATACGGTTTCTTTCTCTACTATATAAAGCGCTTTAATCGCTACAAGCTGCTTCAGCAACAGCCAGTGAGCAAGACAAAGGCAATAAAAGGAGCCAGCTGACATTGACATTGAGCTTCGTCAAGCAGGGCGTGCTAAAGCAGATACTCACCGAGGGCGAGAAATATGTGATGTCTGTGTCGCCGGTGCTCAGCTTTAGCGAGCAAGCCACCTACGATATGGTCAACAATCTGGGCAGCATGGCCGCACGCTTCATATTCCGGCCGATCGAGGATAGCTCCTATTTCTACTTCACGCAGACCATTGCACGCGATACACGCCTGAACAATCAGCCGCCGGAAAGGGTGCGTCAGGCCAGCAGCGTGCTGAACAATCTACTGCTGGGCGTCAGCTCCATTGGCTTTTTGGCGTTCACCTTTGGCCAGAGCTATTGGCACACTCTGCTGCTGTTGTATGGTGGCGAGGATTTCGTTACCGGCGGTCTGCCGCAGCGTCTGCTGCAGTGGCACTGCCTGGCCATCTATCTGCTATCCGTGAACGGGATCAGCGAGGGCAAGCTATTCGGCAGCACCATACTGATTGCTGGCATCATCTGCTACTGGGTAAGTGAATTCTTATTAGTTACCAACGTTGATTAATTGAACTTCTTTTCATTTTGCTCTAGTATCGAAATGAGGTGTTTGGGACGCATATAGGCGTTGGTATAGGCACTGGCATTCTATGTTTGTTTGCCTGGGCTGTGGCTCATCGGGATCTGATGCATTTGGCATGGAAGTCGCATCAAGATCGATTGAAGATCTAAAATCTTCGTGTTTGTTTTACAATTCTGGAGCGCAGAGTCTACGTTCTCTGTTCCCACAAATCACACATCAAGTTGGACACACAGTCTATATATATATATATATCTAGTTGAAAATAAATGTTAGTTAAGTTATTACATAAGTATAAATTTATTGAATTGCTTAATTTTTGCTGCTTTATGCTACAAATTGTTAAATACGCATAAAAAGACAACGAAAGACAAAGTTATCCAAAGTAATCGTATTGCTGAGATTAAAATGTACAGTCTCTCCGATATAAATATAATTAAGTATATCTATATATATATTTATAGTATATGAAGACTTTGTTGTATGATATTCAATTGTTATTTATGTAGTCCCCGTTACTTCTTTACCTTTATGCACATGTATAAAATAAAATAAAATGGAATTAGTCCCGTTCAAGCTTCAAGATGCAAAAAATGTAAAATACTCATCGAACATAAATATTGGATATATAAGTGTACATATGTATATATACAGAGTGTCTATAAGGTCTTCGGAAAAAATCATATTTGCTCATTTCTTTTGCAAACAAAAACTATTTCATTAACGACTTGTTTATTTTCTTGTGCCACTTCATAGCCGAAAAAATAGATAATCCTTTTATTTGCAAACCAAATAAGAACATATGTATTATATCCTTTATTTAAACACTTTATAGACACTGTATATACGTATATAAGGTATACTCAACTAAATTTTTTCAGTTTTTTAAGCCTAAAGCCAAAATATAAATTTCAAGCGAATGTGTTGGTATCGATGCTTTATGGCCTAACAACAAATTGCATCCGATTTTGCAGTCATCGATATCCATGACTAAAAATTGCATGCTGGTATCGATACCCGTTGATCTAAGGACAAAGTGTAAGTATCGGTAACTTGTTGCATTGTACGTTAAACAGTCGACGAGCGCGGATTGCAGTAGACATTTTTGTTCACAGTTATGGCAGAAAAATTAATTAAACTGCCAAAAATGGACCTGATTGAGGATGAGGTTTCTGAAAATAATGCAAATGTTGCGAATAGCAGCACCAACAATGCCAGTGCACAAAACATTCGCAAAAATGTCAGAAACGGCGGCAAAACAACGGCAGGCAGCGTGCGCACCACGTGTCGAGCTGAGGTAAGTAGTGTTGCCAATGCTGCCAATGCTAACTGTGTACACGCTGCTCTATCGTTTGATTCCTTACAGAAACCGAAGAAAATTTACGATCCGTCCGACAGTTACATATCGTGTGGACCACGCAGCTCTCTAACAGCACAAATGCATCCGCAACCACAGGCGCAGGCACCGTCGCCGTCACCGTCACCCCCACAAAGTAGTGGTGGCAGCAAGCAGAAAAAGAAGCAATCGCCACACCAACCGCAAAATGCGCAACTAGTAACGGCGAATTTAAACATTGAAGACAAGCCAATTGATGAAGAGGTGCCAGATGTGCCAAGCTTGGATCAGATGCGTGACATCGATACGTGCACGACCTGCGGCAAGTGCGAGCCAAGACGTGGCCGTGGCTATCGCAGCAAACATCTCAAATGCAAGAATTGCCCTCTGAAGTGTAAGCCAAGCTAGCTTTTCCAATTTAAATTAACTGCTCATTATTTAATTGATTTACAGGGCACATTGACTGTTTGCCAATAAAGTTTGACATTCTGCAGAATGCGCGCAAAAGGTACAGATGTGTTGCATGCCGGCGCTGTGACGTCTGCAATCAAAAGATAGCCGGGGAGCAGCTGGTCATGTGCTGTGGCTGCGTATATGTCTATCACTTGGATTGCTGTTTTCCGCGTCCGCGTCCATGATGGATGACATGCAATGGAAGTGTAATAGTTGTGATCACTCCTATAATTTGAGAGAATCGAAGGTCGTTGCTGGCAAATCAGAGACTCAGCTGACGGCCCATAAATCCAAGGCTGGTCAAAGGAAGCGGATCATTTCCGATACAGCTGCAGATCCTGGTCCAGCTCCCGCTCCAGCTTCTGCTCCAGCTCCTGGTCCAGCTCCCGCTCCAGCTCCTGCTCCAGCTCCAGCTCCTGGTCCAGCTACCGCTCCAGCTCCAGCTCCAGCTCCAGCTCCAGCTCCTCCTCCTGCTCCAGCTGCAGGTCCAGCTCATGCTCCAGCTCCTGCTCTAGGTCCTGCTCCTGCTCCAGCTCCTGCTGTGCTAAGCTCAATGGAGGGCAGATGGAGTGACGTCAGTTTCTGGTCAGTCGATCAAGTTCACACGCATATTAAGGAGCGTTATCCACAGCACGCAGATATCTTCAAGGAACAGGATATTGATGGTCGTGCAATAATGTTATTCACTCGTAGCAACATCATTGAGCTCTTCGGTCTGAAGCTTGGCCCAGCACTGCACGTCATAGAAATAGTCGTCGACTTGCAGCGATCCAGCCGCTTTGCCTGCCGCCAGAGCAGAGGTATAAGTCCCAGCAGAAAATCAGGCTGCAACGGCTCAGGTAAGCACCTTTTTTTTGGTTATGAATGTGAATGAGAGCAGCAAACACTGTATCCTTGTCTTTTTTGCAGATCAACATTAAACTGCAATTGTCCGATGCAGAAATACCTACAAATCACATCATCACATCACATCGTGGAATTTTCTCAATAATAAAAAGGACTTCTCTCTCCCACGAAAGAGAAGTATAAACTAAGGGTGCTACTTTTAATATTGTTAAAATAATGTTTACCTGCTCGGATGCATAGTTATAAACGGTCCTTGTTCCATTAGTTTATAAGTCACACATAAGAATTATTTTTTTATTGTATCTTCGCTAGTTGAAATTATCGAAGATCTTAAGTACTTTTTAATCATTAGTTAATATCAATCGAAACCAACAATTTGAATTTTATAGAATTAGTCATGTTTTGCTATTGCCAAAGAGGATGCATAGCCAAAAACCGTCCTTATTTTATTAGTTAATAAGTCACACATAATAATTATTTTTTTATTGTATCTTCGCTAGTTGAAATTATCGAAGATCTTAAGTACTTTTTAATCATTAGTAAATATCAATCGAAACCTACAAGTTGAGTTTTATAGAATTAGTCATGTTTTGCTATTGCCAATAATTTAAAAAAAATTACAAAAAATGCAACATAAAGTGATTAGATTGAATGGTCTGATCTGTGGACCCAATAAGTGATATAGTTATAATTAATTTTTTTTGGCCACTTGCGACGCATATTTTGTGAGTTCGATTTTTAATGAGGAATCAAATCTTTGGAGCGATTATTTCTTTATTCGGTTGGTTCCAACGTATTTTGTGACAAATATATCCATTAAGTTGTTGCTCAAGAATATATATCTCTCCTTTGATGCGTTGCAAGGAACACAACAAAATTATATTATGGTAAAGACTACACCAAAATGAATGAGATAGAATCTTTATAAGCTAAGAATAACTTTAAGGTAATCGCTTTAAATATGGCAGCAATAATTGAAAATATACAATTGACTACGAACGAAATATTTATTGAATGATTTATATTTTATTGTATAGAAAACTTAAATAATATAGTGCTCCAATTAGGAGCAGTTCGTTGGTGTCGTATGTCCCGTAAAAGATCGACAAAAAATTCCATATTCCCAAACCGATACACCTGTTAGTGGAAGACAATATCTAACACCATTTGGAAATCATATATATATCCAGAAAATTTAATAGCTACAGTTATAAAAATTTGCAGCAAAGATTACTAGAAATCATCTTTATAATTTTCTTCTCTTTTGTTCTTGTTTTTGTAATATTTTTAATCCTCATTCTAAGTAATTACCAAATTGTAATAAGTAACCAAAACTGCCAGAGAGGCAGCATTCCGGAAGCATTCCGGTTCATATAGATAGATTGATTTGGCCTTATGACGTATCCATAATTAATCTGAAATGAATAACATTTCCAACTGATTTATGGCAACATTAAAATTTAATGCAGGGAGCAATCGATGGACAATACTTGATGTGTATTAGTAGGAGCACAGATAAGACTCCGCTGTGATAACGTGGTAGTTAACATGGTCCTCGAGTGCACCTGGTTCAATGGATTTTTGTGTGTGTGAGATAGGTGTGTGTGTGTGTTTGAAAGAGAGAGAGAGAGAGAGAGAAAAATGGGTTGGGTTGGTTTTTGGTTGAGTGCTTGAAATTGTTAAGAATTTGTTGTTAACGCAGTGCTGAAAATTACTCAGTCACGTCAACATGTTCATTCTAACGGCAATCTCTCTTGGCCTGATCTTTGTGGTTGCTCTGCTGTGCCTGGGACTGCTGCTGCTCAGCCGCCGGTCGGCTCTGATCTTTGGCAAATATCCGTGCAAGGGCATCTTCTACAAGCTGAAATATGTAATTGGACTGTTTGTGGTGAGCCAGTTGCGCTATCGCATCTACAAGCGTAACGAGAAGCTGCTCAGCTCGGCAACTCATCTGGCCACGTTGGATCGGCCGCAGCCGTTGAGCAATGATCCGAAAAGCTATGATGTGATCAGCTTAATGGCCGCCAATGCTGCTGGCCAGAAGCTGATGGTGACACTGGAGCGGCGTAGGCGGGGAGTGCTGAAAGCAGCTTTATATTTATATCTTCCCGATAGCGGTCTGTACAGTCTGCCCAAACTGCCGGACATGGTGCACTTCACCAACGATGGCAGCGATGAGAGCACCGAATTTCGTGGTGCCGGTTTTCATCTGTATCCATTGGCATCCATGCGTCACTGGCAACTCAAGTTTGAGGGGCAGCTACGTAAGGAGTCCGCGGCAGCTGGGGATGAACTGCTGCCAGTGCTGCTGGATCTGAGATTCACCAGCTCCCAGGAACATTTCAATTACAATCGGGATCTGAGTTCGACGCTGATTGCCGACTCGATAGCACGCGAGGCATGGAACGAAGGATTCTATAGCTTGCTCAAGTGCGTTGGCCACATTGTCGAGAAGCGGACGCATTACGAGCAGCATGGCCAATTGGATGGCAGCATTGTGCTGGACGGACGACAACTGGCGTTGGAATTGCGCGGCTTTCGGGATCACAGTTTTGGCACCGAGCGCTGCCTGAGCACCATCCATCGCTATGTGTATTTTGCATTGCTGCTGGACGATGGTCGCAGCATGGTTGTGGGCAATCTTAGCCAGCCCTCGTTCTTTCTATCCTCGCTCAAGATTGGCTACGTTTGCACACCCGACGGCGTCTATCAGCCGATTACGGCCAGCAACTTCGAGCTGTACTCGTACGGGGAGAAGGGTACCCCGCCACAGCATCAGAACTTCATCGTGGACACCGCGGATCAGACGTATCTGGTGCAAATACGCGTTGAGCACAGTGCCGTTCGGTATGTGGGCGGTGATTGGGAGTCCAAGGTCTACAATCAATTTGTGGCCTGTACTGTCAATGGCATCACTGGCCACGGACATGCCGAATATCTCTATAGGCACACAACTGGTCGGCCCCAGTCAATTGCCGACCAGGATCCCCAATGGTATCAACGCATCAAGCGCTATGAGCGTAGCCTAAGCAACATGGATAATGTCAGCGATGAAGATTTTATATTCTAACTCAGATCTGAGTATGTTCACATTTATATATCTTTCGATTGCCCATGTGATACATGTGTTTTTTTTTCTGTTTTGTTTATTTTCTTAGAAATGAAAGCAGATGGCGAATTGTACAAAAAAGAAATCGAAACTGTTTTTGTTTTTGTTTTATTTAATAACGCAACCAAAAAAATAAATAAATAAACAAACAAATGTAAATAAATGTATAAAATATATATTATCTAAATATATTTGTAAAACAAATGTTAATTGGCTAAATAAGCTTTGTGAAAAGTGTAGTTTATAAGTGACGAATGTCTAAAACAGTTTTGACTTAATTATAGTCCATCCAAATTTATTTTGTACCTATAAACCTATACAAAAAAAAACACTTGTAAGTAGTGATCAGATTGATTAGCTGTAAAAATTTCATTAAAATAAGTTAAGAGAAATCGGAGGGATATCATAACTAAGTAAGCAATAAGTGAATATCCAATATCAACTTTGTGAGTGTATCCAATGAATACTTTTATTTGTGGATCATCGAACCTATTATCTAAATATTTATAAATATAATTTTTCGCTCTGCACTTGATTGTCCAGCGGGTGTGGGTGGGGGCAGGTTTCTGTATCAAAGTCAATGTAGGATAAGATTAAAAAAATCATATTGGATTTGCTATCAATAAATAAACCAAGCCGAGGTCGTTTTTTTTTATTTAACTTTACTTGATTTATACAGCCAAAGACAACGAATGTTTTTATCTAATCTAATATAATCTGGGACTAGTAGGAATATAGTGCAGCTGTCTGGGAATGCCAAAATGCTACCAAAGCTGGCAAATAGTATTTTGATTGGGAAACCTAACCGGAAGTGAATTATTTACAATTTTACACATAAATAAATTTCCTATTACAAAATAATGTTTATAAATATATATATATATAAATTATATAATAAATAAAAGTAGGCAGAGTTACAGTTGTAAACAAAACCAAAGTCATTTTGCTCTCAAAACAAACAAGAAACGAAATAAGCAAGAAACACAAAATTGTTCAAGTTTCCAAGTAGCAAACACAATAAAATTACAATCAAAATTAACAGGCTATAAAATGAATAATATTGGCAGCGATACGGATATTGATATAAATGACAGCAGTGTCACCATTAAGCCTAAGATGAATGCGTCCAGTTTAAATGATAATAGTCCGAGTCGTAGTCAAAGTCCAGCAAAAAACTTGGACAATGCGCAGTTTAACCTGTCGGAGATGCCATCAGATTGTCGCCGTGCCTTACTGCAGCATATGGTGGACAGTTTGCCAACGATGGTGCAAAATCGTGTGGTGGCACTGAAGCACAATCAATTGCAGCTGATTAAGATCTCGGAGCAGTTCTTTCGGGAGTTCTTTGATCTGCAGAAGCGTTTCTATGGGCAAAGCTGTACGCTGCTCGATGCTCGTCGGGACATTGTTGCTGGTGACGTGGAGCCGCAGGCAATGGAGCCTTCCTGGCCTGAGGAGCCAAATGAGCACCTCGAGGAGATTAAGTCGACTGAGGGGTTTAAGGAACTGACCAAACAGCTGCAGCACGTGCCGGACAATGCGAATGGTTTGCCGCGTTTCTGGTTAACAGTGTTTCGCAATGTGACGATCATCTCGGATCTGATACAGGAGCATGATGAACCGTTGCTAGAGTGTCTGATGGATGTGCGTGTCAGCTACGAATTGGACAGCTACACCATACATTTTCAGTTCCGGCCGAACAAGTATCTACACAAATCGTCGCTGCTGCTGACTAAGAAATACTTTTTACGCCACGAGGCTCTCAAGGAATATCCGTTTATGTTCGATGGTCCGGAGATGGTGCGCTGCGAGGGCTGTCACATACACTGGCTCGATGGCTATAATCTGACCTTGCAGACAATCAAGCAGAATCATCTGCGGAAGGTGCTGCCACGTGAGTCATTCTTTCGATTCTTCTCACCGCAGACAATGGAAATCTCGCTGGCAGATGAGCAGACAAAAATGGTGATTGGCGCCGACTTTGAAGTGGGCTATTTACTGCGCACCAAAATCGTTTATAAAGCCATTCTCTTCTACACCGGCGAAGTTGTGGAAAACTTTTACGATGACCTGTACACAGCGGACAATACATCGTTGTCCTCCGAATAGTAGGTGCTCCGTCTGGAGCATTAGGATCTAATCGATATAATTAAATATATGTTAGTGGATTATCATAAGACGAATGCATTTTTACTCTACATATAAAGCAAAAATATATAAATATATCTAGCTAACTATTCTCTATAATATGGAGCTATTTAAATATGCTCGTGTAGTATTCCTCCTCCAGATCGTACAGATCCATAGACATCTCATCGCGCAGCTTCATCAGCTTTTTATCACACTCAATCTGTGTGGCCCGAAATAGCTGTGAGTTATTTGTGATTGCCTCATTCACTGAATGAAAATCATTGAGGATAAGGTATTGCTTGAGATCTGCCACCAGTTTCATCAACGATTCACCCGCTCGCACTGAAAGACATTAATTATTATTATTGTTGCATTAAGTAAACATTTATCACATTTATGGTTATCATTACACAAATTCTTAAACTTTATAGAACATACATATTAGTCAATATTAGGTAACAAGATGAAAGAGAGTAAAAAATTAAATTCATAAATTCGTCTTTCTATTTTCTTGATTATTTATTATTTATGTAACGAATTAAATTCCTCTTAAAACGAATTGCAACAGAATGGAACAACAGAAAGCTAAACGATTGAGTTACGTACATTGGAACACTCAAACACTCAAAAATTAATTTAAGAAATTTAATACGTAAGAATTCTGTAGTGAAGAGAGCTTGACTCGATTTTATTTGAACGGTGTTTAACATGAAGTGTTTCGATCCGATCCATAAGTAACTTTCATAGTTTTAAATTAATTGAGCGACTACTTTCCATTGCAAGAAGTCTGGCAATTAGAAGGTAAAATCTCAGATTAAGAATATGTGTATATAATACCTTTAATACTATATATATATATATATATAATTATATATGCTTACCCATATTTGCCGATCGCACTTGCATTTCAAGTGCATCCTGCTCGCATTGTGTTATCTTGGAAATTTGACTATGACTCTCGCGCCGCGCCAACTTCAGTATTTCTGTAAACAAATGCAATAGTGAATTAGATTAAAGAGAATAGGTAGAGAATCACCTGTATGAAGTTACGCTCTTTATAAACAAATAGCTATAGGCCTAAGGAGAGGCTTTGCTTAAATACGGCTTGATTGCATTGTGGTCGGCAACAGTTGGAGTCAGAACACCTGCTGATATTGGTCATTAGAAATTTATATTCGCAATACAATAATTGTGTGGAACGATATGGGCAAATCATTTTCATACTTTTTCGATCGGTTCGGTGCCACGGAGAGGGTCCGCGTGCTCATTATTGGATTGGATGGCGCCGGTAAGACGACAGCACTCTATCAGCTTAAGTTGGACGCTGATTTAACCAGCATTCCAACGGTTGGATTCACTGTTGAAACGATTAAGTATAAGCGCTTGCGTATGACCATCTGGGACATTGGTGGCCAGCATCGTGCGCGCTCCTTGTGGCGCTATTATTACTATAATGCCGTTGCAGTAATATTTGTCGTTGATTCCTCCGATGAGGACCGCTTCCACGAGGCCATGATCGAGCTGCACGCAATGATGCGTGTGAAGGAGCTAAAGGACAGCGTTTTACTAGTACTCGCCAACAAGCAAGATCTGCCGGACGCCGTCACACCGTTTGAACTGGCCATACGACTGCGTCTGCACGAGATCCACCAGAAATGGAAAGTGCTGGGCATTAGCGCTACCTTCGGCAGAGGCCTCAACAAGGGCATGGAAGTGCTCTATCGTTTGATACGCACGCGTCGTTAGCGTGCCCGTGGCGAGCGTAGCCTTTGCAAATTCTTCTAGGGCCACTAAATTTCTCATTATTAATTTGGATTTTTTTCACCTTCGAAGTTTTCCAACATGCTTCGCACATCTTCTTTGAGGCGCGCATTGTAGGATTTCAGCAGCGCCTCCTTCGACTGTGGCAATATTGTAATCCGCGAGCTGCTTGCCATTGCTTGTTGAGCTATAAATTGAAAACAATTTGTATTTTCATATTTTACTTTATTTTATGTTTTGTTTGTAGCCTTTTAGCCGCTCTTTTTCTACCAAGCAGGGTTGCTCACATTTATTGCAATCCCCAGACAACTGCGCGGTATTTCGATTAATTGCTTTGTTCATAAAATTAATTGCTTTGTCTTCAACTCAAGTTTCAATCATTTAAATTTATATTAATTAACTTGTTTGAATGCGTTACTGCAGTTCTTAGAAAAAAATCAAAGCAAAGCACATGTTATGTGAACGTATAAGCAGTAATAATATAAAATCTTATA
Organism: Drosophila fungiperda; assembly: GCA_035042345.1. Classification (NCBI taxonomy): domain Eukaryota; kingdom Metazoa; phylum Arthropoda; class Insecta; order Diptera; family Drosophilidae; genus Drosophila; species Drosophila fungiperda. The sequence goes on from JAWNLM010000183.1 coordinate 1,774,552, forward strand.
AAGAAATGAAAACTTACATATTTAATGTGGAAAATGCACCTTTTGTACTTTCAGCTTAATAGCATTAGCTTGTGTTATCTGATTAAATATTTACATTGTGCAAATAATTTCTTCTTATTTAGTTTTTAAAGTATTATGCAAACCTAACGATTTGTGGCAATGTCCGTGGCTGAATGTTCGCTTGCTGATATTTTGTTATGGTTGTTATATCGATATATCGATATAACTGCAATTGTGTTGCTAAGTGTCACCGCTAGTTCTTGACCTGCAGAGGTAGTGAAAAGAGACTCGAAAACAGCAAACGGCGAAGTAGTTAAGCAAGGCAGACAGCCCTGCAACTAATATTCGATCAAGATAAGCCAACGAAGGAGATTCTACACTTGCAATGCTTTAATGCTAAGGTCCATACTCAGTGGGGACACGAATGGTTCTGCGGAAGACATACCAACCGTTGGCGAGGGCGGCGGGAGTGGGATTGGTAGTGGCAGTGGGAGTGGCAGCGGCAGCAGTCGAAGCACCAACAGTGAAGCATTTAGCCGAGCAAGTTGCGGCCTTGGCTCCAGCTCGATATACAGTGGCCTAAGTGCTGTGTGTAGCAGGGGCAATAACAGAGCGAGTGGAAACGGAACTGCAAGCGCCAGTGGCAGCGGGAGCAGTACACCAGCAAGCGTTTATTGTCCTGCATGCGTAGCCACAAGCTCACAGCAACAGCAACAGAAGCATCATCAGACAGACGCATTCCTTCAACGAAATTCAAAGTCGAGCAAGAGTGCAAAGGGACGAAGAAGTGCATCGACATCTGGCGGCGTTGACGTGCAGCATATTCGTAACAATCTAAGCATGTCCACATCGAGCTCGACGCGCAGCACCCGCGGTGGCAGCAACAGCAGCAGCAGCAATGCGACTGCCGCTGCCTTTGCCTCAGCTTTGATGGCATCCAGCGGCATTGCGGCCTATTATGCCAATAGCAATGGCAATTGCAGAGACAACTCACCGGGTGGCTACAGCTACAGCTGCAATGCCCTCAACGTTGACTTCAATTCCTATACGGCAACACATCAGTGGACGCGCATGCTTGAATGTGCTGAGTTCGTTGGCGCCAAGTATGTGAATTTCAACCTCCCTTCAAAGTTATTGTTAATTAATAATTGATTTTAAAATTGCTGCCTTGGCCAGAGTTTAATGCTAGATTTGGGCTTGCACACATATTTGACGTTAGGAATCATACCATTAGCATCAGTGGCCGAGTCTATATACATACTAATCTTATCTTATTTCTGGTCCCTCAATCCATCTGATAATCATTTGGGTTTCCAGTTCTTTCATTAGACACAAGATCACCCATAATCAACATTCGACTCTGTATATCGTATTTCCTTCCTATATGTATTTGGAAAGATATACGAAAATCAATAAATCTAAGACAAAGCTTAACATATTTTTTTTTGGCGCAATTTGTATTTAATTCGTACTTGAGTTCATATGTTTGTCCCAGCACAAATCAATCTATAATTATTTATTCATTTTTTATTGCAATCGTACAGACGCAGTAAGCACACAGTGGTTGCCTACAAGGATGCAATGTTCGTGTTTGGCGGCGATAATGGCAAGAAAATGCTGAACGATCTGATACGGTTTGGTGTCAAGGACAAGTCATGGGGACGGGCATGTGCAACTGGAACGCCACCGGCGCCACGCTATCATCATTCCGCTGTTGTGGCGGGCAGCTCGATGTTTATCTTTGGCGGCTATACGGGCGACATACACTCGAACTCGAATCTGACCAATAAGAATGATTTGTTTGAGTACAAGTTTCTTAGCGCCATGTGGGTGGAGTGGAAATTCTCGGGCAGGTAAGCATAGCAAAGGAAGCTTCAGCACCAGCAGCATTAACAATTATTTTCAATTCTTATGCAGGCAACCAGTGCCACGATCGGCGCATGGCGCTGCGGTTTACGACAACAAGATGTGGATTTACGCTGGCTACGATGGCAATGCTCGGCTTAACGATATGTGGACGCTGAATTTAACGGGCGAGAATCATCAATGGGAGGAGGTGGAACAGCAGGGCGATCGACCGCCCACCTGTTGCAATTTCCCCGTTGCCGTTGCACGCGACGCCATGTATGTGTTCTCTGGCCAGAGTGGTCTCCAAATAACAAATTCGCTGTTTGAGTTTCACTTCAAGACACGTACTTGGCGTCGCATTTCCAATGAGCCGGTGCTGCGTGGTGCCACATCGGCCCCACCGTCGCGTCGCTATGGCCACACCATGGTCCATCACGATCGATTCCTGTATATTTTTGGAGGTTCAGCTGACTCGACGCTGCCAAATGATTTACACTGCTATGATCTTGAGTCACAGGTGTGGTCCGTTATTCAGGCGGAGCAGAACTCGGATATGCCGTCGGGTCGCGTTTTCCATGCATCTGCCGTCATTGGCGATGCGATGTACATATTTGGCGGCACCGTCGACAACAGCGTACGGCGCGGAGATACGTATCGCTTTCAGTTCTCCAGCTATCCAAAGTGCACGCTGCGCGACGACTTTGGCCAATTCTATCACGATAAGCAATTCTGTGATATTCAGTTTGTGGTGGGCGCCGAAGAGATACGCATTCTTTCCCACATTGCCTTCGTAGCGGCACGCTCCAAATATTTGCGCAACAAGATACTGTCGGCGCGCGAGGCGCGTCAACAGCAGATGGAAAAGCTCTATGGCGTTGGGCAAGTGGATACGCTGGCCTTGAATACGGGCGTCGGTGGGGATCGTGTGCCGATGCTGGAGGTGCGACTGGCGCATGCCTCACCCGTGGCATTTGAGATAATACTTAACTATATCTATACGGATCGCATCGATCTGAAGGACTCATACAGCAAGAACATCATCATTCTCATTACGGACATCTATCAATTGGCTGGCCTGTTCACTATGCCGCGCCTGGCGCACGGCTGCATCCAGTACCTGGATTATAAGATCAACAAAATAAATGTACTCGAGGGCCTTTACAATGCGGACAAAAACAAGTGAGTACTGTCGCAAATCCATTTAAAAATTTACATTTTTTATTCATTTTTGTGTCAATTTACGTCAGCATTAAAATCATCAAGGATCATTGCATGCAGTTCATCATCAAGGAGGAGAATTTCACCGAAGTGGTCATGTCCAGTGAGTTCAGTGATCTCGACAAGCCACTGCTGGTCGAGATAATACGTAAGCGTTTGCATCCAAGCAAATTGGTGATTGACACTACTTATGAATCGAATATTGGTGAGTTTAAATATTAAATGAATTAACAATCTCTGCAAGTCGAAATCAAATTATAATAAACTCAACAAATGAAGCTTATTTGTTGATTTCATAACAAATTCTAAAATAGAGATCTGTGGCAATCTTTGCTTATATACAATAGCCATCTTTGTATATAAGTGAAATTGCCACAGATTTCTATTATTAAAAAAAAAACGCAATGCCAAGCAAATATTTCAATTCACATATTGCTGTTATAGGCACTACGCTGGAGCATGATTTGGCCATGTTCTTGGAGTCAACGGGCAAGGATTTTTGCGATATAAGTCTTATACTAGAAGATGATGTGATACCCGCTCACAAATCTGTGTTATCGTCACGTTGTACCTATTTCCAGGGCATGTTCCGCTCATTCATGCCACCGGATAATACCGTTAACGTAAGCACCGTTCATTGCTATAGGCTGTTATTATAAATAATTAATATTATCTAATCACACAGATACAAATTGGCGAAATTTCACCCTCATTAGAGGCCTTTCATGCGCTGCTACGCTATATATATTATGGGGAGACAAAGTTGCCACCACAGGATGCACTGTACCTGTTCCAGGCACCCTGTTTCTATGGCTTGTCCAACAATCGATTGCACGCATTCTGCAAATACTCATTGGAGCATAATATTACGTCGGAAAATGTCCTGGAGACGCTGGAGGCGTCCGACATAACCAGAATCTATGACATCAAGCAATATGCATTAAAGTTGATTGTGAAAGAATTTGCTAAAGTTGCCAGGCTGCCCAAAATAACCTGTTTGTCACGTGAACTGTTGCTGGAGATAATACGCGCTGTGGCCGATTCGCAAGGCGATTTTCTGACCCGTATAAATATCAATACAGATACCTGAGAACTAGTTCTGCTACAGCCGTCTCTGCAGTTGTTGCTCGGTTGGTTGGAAATCCAACAATTGCCGTAAAGCAGCAGTGCGGTTGGTAGCGCCACCAATTCCCCTCCCCTTCTTATGCTTCGTATAAGAAGCCTTAACCTAACCTTATCTCCCTAAGCATTTTATTATATGTAGATATATATATATATATATATATGTCTATTTATATTACTTCACAACATTTACACTTGCACATGGACTTATACTCAAATGAAAATAGCAGAAGTCAGCTCATATGATAGAATGAAAGAGCGATATCGCTAGAAAGAGATAGCGAGAGGGAGCTTGTAATTTTATGGTATTTTGTGGTAGTCTTTTAGCAGTAGATGTTTGTCTCATAACTGGTAATTGCAATGGTAAAAACTTGCTAGACGTGTAATCCTCTAACTGTCTAACAAAGCATCCACCGTCCACTGATTTTTGTTTCTATTCTATTTGGAATGCTTATGCGAAATGGACACGTTTTTAGATCTACTAGAATCATATACACAATACACAATAGTATCTATTTCAATAAGCAATATTCCAAATCTAGGCAATGGTTGGCAATCAGAGATTTTCTGTAGTGGATATTTTTGGTTGAATAATCAGCTAGGATGTAGCTGTTGGCGACGATGGCTTAGGATTTGGCTCGTTTTAGTGGTCTTTACCGTTGTGATTGTTGCAGACATCAGTTTATATAGTATATATCTTTAGAGTTCTGGCAAAGTTAAATATAAAAGAGAGTTATATCAAATCTAAGAAATAGCTACAAGAAATTTACTATATGAATAAATTGTATTTGAAAAGTTTTTGGTCCATTTACAAAATGTTGCCCGATTTCCGTTCTATTGATTACGCAGTACTCACTGAACTCTAAAGATTCATTTGCTTATATTTACACTATATATATATATATATATATATATATATATTTATATACCATGCCAAGCCAGATCTGATGAGGAATATGATTTAAATTTTATTTCGAGTTGGGCATTAAATAGCAATAAAATGTTTAGGGAAATAGTCACTTGTCGTATTATATATGTGCTGAATGAGTATAAAAGTAGATTTATTGTTTATTTTTTACTTGCACACTACAAACAGTAACGTTATTAAACATATAAACTATATATATATATACATATATACATATGTATTTATTGATAATTATATTTATACACGAATTATATACTTTATTATAAATATATACAAATATACAGATACGCAATTCTTTTGTTCTTATGCATGAGTATTTGTTTTATAACATTTATGATTTATTTTTTATTTTATACTTTTAACTTAAAGTCTGAGCTCAAAGGTAACACACACACATCAGACAAACCAAAAGTTGGTGTTAGTCTCAAACTGTGTGTGTAAATGTTGAATATCTCTGCAATAGTTAGCTATATAGAAAAATCAGAAACAATAAAAACAATATAAGCTTTAAATCACACATTTCACCACGTTTTTAACGTGTACATTTAAATAGATCATACATCGCCATGAACGATTAAAAAACAAACAGTTAACGTTTTACAGACTTATAAACAAATTAAACAAATTTGTATGTCAATTGAGAAATGTTATTCGACTTTATTCTTCTTTTTTTTTTTATTGTTTTGCATAGTTCTTGTCCGCGAATTTTAAAATAGTTTATTCAGTTTTTAGTACAGAATTGTGATAGTTGTGTTTCTGAATGAACAGTGAAGTGTTTTTCTAGTATTAATAACCAAAATTTTTCTTTAGTTTAATGTATTCTGAAATAAAAAATGTAATTGGTTTTTTTTTTTTTTTTATGCCAAATTACTATTCAAAATATATTATGGTTTGTTTTTTTTTTTTTAATTTAAAATTAATTTCACTTGATATAAACACATTTTATACATAGAATTTTATCAAACTAACAAAATGCATCGAATTATACAGATAGCAAAATATGATTAGTTTATTTCAGAGTGGCTCTTTTAGTGCCCTCTGAAGATACACTCTAGATAATAAGAAATGGATAAACTTATCAACTAGAGATAGGCGAGTCGAATGTCGTCGGATAAATAATACAAAAATCGTGTTCTTTTAAGTGCAACAAACACTTGAAATGCCACTTAACGAACCAATCAAGTGTCAGTTGAATGTATGTTGGTGCATAATCAAAATATACCTCTCGCCATTGCTGTTCTCTCACATACATATGTATATATATATATATATGTATGTATGTAAACAACATATTTAAATAACCTGCGTTCTTATTTGTTCCTATGAAATCGTCTCGCAATTTACACATCATAGATGATTTATAAAAATGGTATATTTATATAAGATCTTAATCAGTTAAGTCTAATACACTTTCTTTATAAATTATTAAAAAAAACTCACACACATCGAAGAAACATAGAAAAATATGATTATTTTAGAATGTAGTTCTAATTTCGTATTTTTCCCCATTTGAATGTCATCTATATGGTCTGTAAATTGTCTGACGAGAGGACAATAAGCGTATAAGTTATTTAAAAAAAAAAAAACTGAATTGTGTTGGGCTCAGGAATCAAAAGCAGATTTAGAATCTTTGTAAGATATTTCGAAATAGTAGTTTTTAATTTTTATTATTACATGCAATTATGCTTTGGTGCAGTATCAACAACGTTCCAATTTGGATACTAAAATACAAAATACTATATATATTCGAAATATCTTTAGATTGTCTTCTGGATTTGTATTATGTCCGATTCCATCACATGAAATCTGAGTAGCTTTACATATTTAATAAAAAGTAATTCGATAAAAGAAATGTTCATTGATAAATACTCAATATAAAAAGTTCAAATCTATATATATATATATATATAATTGTATATTAAGATTAGTGCAATAAATTACAATAAACAAGAAAATTATACAATTGGTCTATCATAATAAATGGACAATCGATGTTTTTTTTTTTTTTTTTTTTAATATTTATTCCGGAAAATTCTGCCTTATTTTGGAGTTGCTCAAAATTTGTGACTCAAGGGAATACCCATACTAAGCAAGCAATTGTCAAACTGTGCCCTTGGGAATTTTTAATTTCAGTCAGTTCAAACCTAACTTTTTCAATGCAAACACACACACTCACAAACACATACACACACACACACACGCACATACATAGACAGACGAGAGAGTGTGTGCTAATATTCATACGTAATTTGACAATAGCCCGGGGAAAAGTTACGGAGGCAACAAAACTGAAGACAGAATAGAAATACAAATACCTAATAAAATTGTCGACAAACAAACAGAGAACGATGGCGGCCTCCAGATGGATAATGTTAGATAGCAGCAGACTCAGCTCAATGGAATTAAAACAAAACAAAAGGCTGCCAAGGCTCCGACTCAGCTCAGCCCAGCTTGACTCGATTCAGCTCAGTTTGCTCCTTGCTTATCAAATGCAAATTACAAAATCAAATATGCCAGGACCCCTCGGGCAATGTGCTGCCAGAAAGCAGGCAGCAGGCAGCAGGCAGTGTTTTTGGCAACAGTTTCAATATGACCAAAAAAAAAAAACGCGTTAGAGATGACTGCGTGTTGTACCTAAATTCAAATTTATAATCAGCCCGAAAATTATTCAAATTTCTTGTCAATTATTGGCATTGGTAGATTGACAGTTTGAATTTGAAACATAAGCTTAAAGCGCCCATTTCTCCATTTTCTGATATAAAAGTTTAAAGCGTTATTTTCTCCACATGCTGAACAAAAAAATGCTTTTTCAACCTTTGATGCAGAATTATAATAACTTTTGTGACTTAAAATTAGAATCGCACTTTTTGAGATATAGATTTCTAAACATTATTTATTTTTATGAAATCATCTTTTTGAAGTTTAGAAATTGGTAATTTAATTTGCTCCCTCCCTCAATTTAATTTATAATTTATTTATTTAATTATATATATAAATTAATTTTCTAAATTAAATAAAAAAATAAAAATAAAAATACCGTGAAATTAAGAAAAAAAAAACGATGGTTTTCATTCAAACATTCAAAATTTATATTTAATACTTTACTATTTTTTTTATTTTGTATCAACTTGCGATAGCAATTCCTACTTATTGTACAAAAAGTGAGTTTTATATTATTTCAGCTCGCGTTTGATTGAATATTTCTAAATATAATAAGAAATATTCGTTTTTCATTGCAGCAGTACAAGACAAAAATTCATTGATATTTGATATTGATATTTGAGTTGATTTCGTATCGCCTTATGGAAACTTTCGTGTTCATGCCACTCTTAAACATCTCGACACGCTGTCATCTCAGACGGAATCCGGAGTACGTGGATGTGTTGGCCTTGTGTCTTCCAGAGTTGCAGATACACATTTGCTCGCCTTTCAATGCCTACATTGACAATTCAATTTATTGGCATGGAAACATTTTAAATTATTGTTTGAAAACTATCATATGAATTGGAGCGCCCCAGGGTAAGTGCAACCACGTTGCGATTGTATCTGATGCTTGTGTTAAACTTGATGCCAAAAATGAATTGAGTTGAAATTCGAAAATTTCGTTAGAATTTTGTGCATGAATATTTATGAGTGTCGCCCCTTTTGTAAATGCAATGCTTGCTTTTCCTATCAGCGCATGTAATGAGGAGTGCATCATTGGAATTGGAAATAGTCCAATGAAGATACCAAATCCAATTGAATTCAAGTAATATTTCAAGAGTTCTGTCAAGCTCGCTCCTAATCCCTTGCTCAAAATTCACAATATATATCTAATTTGTTGCTAACTTCAGTATTTGGCTTGGACACGTCGGTTTAGGCTTTCCAAAACCGGAAAGAGAGGATGGGGTTGAGAGAGGTAGGGTCAGCGAAGTGGAAATAAATTCCTTTGCCGCCTGTCAATTTATAAGTTAATAATTTAAGCCAACAGTGCCAAAACCGATCGAAGTCAATCAGCTATATAATATATCTATATGCAGGCATTGGTAATAGGCCAAACAACAGCAGTTGGGGTGGCTTTTGGGTTAGTTTTGGGGGTTGCCTGATGCTTTTTAATATCCGCTTCATGTCGATTTATACGCTTCAAGTTCACGCTGAGCGCCAACCCATAAATTTCATGCCAATTGAAGCACACCAGAAAAGAACTACAACACCAACAATATTCGCAATAAAAAAAAAAAAGAAAAAAAAAAGAGAGACCACTGCCCAATCCTTAAAAGCTGACAAAGGGTTAACTTGTTATGGCTGCCGGGAACCTTACTTAAATTGACTTGTGGCATTTTTCAAAGTATTTTTTTTCGTCCCTCTTTTCGTTTGTTGTTTTCTTCCTTTAATTTTTTTTTTTTTTTTTTTTTGCTCGACCGCTGAGCAACTTCGATTAATTTATTGGGATAAGGATTTGCCCCGTTCCAGCCATCCCCATGTCGCATGGATGGATCTCATAAAGTGTCATTAAAGTGGCTGCTTGATTAAAGGCATCAATTTAGCGCCCAATTCGCTGGCTCCTGAACAGCAGCCAAACTCAATGCATCCATTCGCCATTGCATATCCATAGAGAAGTTTAATTAAAAAACTACGCCACAAGCACCCAATCCTGCAATATTCGAGTTGAATATGAAAAACTATGAAACACCCTTTAAATTTGAATTCAAACAAAGTCTCTTATAAAAGTGTTGACTACATAAGAGGAACTTTATAAATGTTAATTTGTTTTTATGCCATTAACTTTTCAATGTTGGCTAAAAAAGTTGTATTCTAAAAAACTTACCACAATTGAAGTTATTTTTTTTTTTAATTTTAATATTTCTCAAGAACTCTTTTTAGTATAACATATTTATTTAGTTTAAAAATAGTTTCGTTTATGTTTTGCTTCATATCAAGTAAAGTTGAACTCATTTTAAATACATTTTAATTTAATAAAAAAAAAATAAATATAACCAAAATAAATATATTTAAATAGGTGTTGAATGCTTAATGAGAAATGCATATTGTTAATAAATTATCAAGTGCTTTTCACATTATTTGAGCTTAACAAATATTGATTTCTCATTTCATATATATATATATATATATATATATATATATATATATATCTGTCTGCCTGTGTATATCCCTGTTAGCTGTATTAGCTCACTCGAGGTATTCAAACAACAACTGGCAATTGAAGTTTAATTGGGCAGACAGAGAAAAATGCAAATAAAGTAATTAAGTTTTACGTTTTTTGCTGCATGGCAAAGTTGAAAAAAAAATTGTGAAACAGTTTTTGTTATTTGGTGTACTGTACAAAAAAAAAACTGTAAATATCATTTGAATTGACTAAATGACATTCGCTGAAGGGCAACTTGGCATGGGGAATTTTTTTTTGGCCGCTCTTATCAATTTTATGGCAATAGTTTTGAGTTTATATTCTTTATGACACTTTCATCAAATGCTATTTGCTATTGGCTGGTTGTGTGTCAAAAGGTTAAAGTTCAATGCATAGTATTTTGAATATCACACATACATACATGCTGAGAGTGTGTATGTGTTTGTGTGTGTGTTTGTGTGTGTGTTTGTGTGTGTGTGTGTGTGTTTGTGTGTTCCGTTTTTGTGTACTATGCCTCAACTGATTTCCTGTCGCGACGTCAACGCTTCCTTTTCTGCCATTTAACTTTTATATGAGTGCTAGCAGCCCTTTCCCTTTCCCCTCCCCCGTTGCCACGTTGCCCCTTGATGTGTTGTAACATGAAATCCGTTTGGCACATAACATTTGGGCGCATCGTGTGCTTTATGGACCAAATGATTGCCTGCTCAGGGGTTCACTGGATTCGGCATGGCGTTGCCAGCCAACGGTAAAAAGACGACATCTCTTTTCAGTGCGCCATTTTAAATAGATGTACACACACACACACACATACACACATCGCATATGAGACACTTTTGCTAATAAGTAGGACTCTCGAGCAGGTTTTCCGGCTCCTTGCATTTATGACCTGCATTCCCAGACAGATGTATTTTGTATCTTTGAACTCGACAGATGAGCAACCATTTTTTTTTTCACACTTGCGCATTTATTTTGCATTCATATTGTGACTTATTTTTTGCTCTTCTTCGAATTTCGCTCAAATATTAATTTAAATTTTATACAATTGTAGAATTTCGGGGCTGGTTTAATGATTTTTTCATTTGATGGTTTATTGCTGATTTACTATTAATATAATATAATAAATATTTTTATTTATTCTCTACTTTTGGGGTATATTTATAACAATTCAGAATAAGTTGAATTAAATTGGAATTTTAATTTAAGTGGCCATCCCAGTGTCACGCATGCCATCTGAGAAGATACTTCCGTTCCGCCCTGGACCACATTGGATGCCACAGAAATCATTGTGGTAAAGTTGCATATTTCAATATGCAACGCTTATCGGTTTGTGAGTGTCGTGTTTCGATGTCAGTTTCTATTAGAGTTGAATTGACAAAGCAATTGTCAGGTTTCGATTTACAATAAGGTCTAAATTAAATTGAGTGTTGTGCAAATATATAAAATATGACCACAGCTGATAAAATGGTTGGGCAAAGAGTGTGTTTCTGTGTGTGAGTGTGTTGTATTGCATGTCAATGACAAGCAACATAAATATTTACTTATGTACATACAAAATGTGTGTCCTGTTTGTCAGTTGATTGCAAATTAATATTGTTAAGCTATCAAATAAACTAGTATGTTGCCGCAGGCTTAACTCGATTCTTGTGCCAAAATTCAATTGCAAATGCATTATACACACACACACACACAAACACAAGAAAACGTAATTTTAGACCATAATTTTGATGCATGTAATTATCGCCATCACACACACACACACACACATATTGTGTGTTGCAAGGTGAGCAGTTGTGAGTTATGCTTGCAAATAGCTGCCAGTGAAATTTGATAGACAGTTGTGTGTGTGCCTAATAAGATTACAAATTATCTTGGCTAATTGCCTCTTATATAACCAATAACAACTGCAACAGCCGGAGCAAAGCTTAGAGCCTGGTTATTAAAGGGCGCCGAATGTTTGGCAGGCACACGCTGAGGTGGGCAACTGGCAACTGGCTCACGTACATGGCTTAAACACGCGGCTGTTAGCATATCCGCCCCAGCGCCTAATTGTATGCCATAAAATAATAATTGCATGCCATGCATATGCACAGGACGTCAAGAGTTGAGAGTCGTTCTCGTCCTCGTCCTCGTCCTCGTCCTCGTCCTCGTCCTCGTCCTCGTTCTCGTCCTTGCCCTACACATTTCCGGTTCACTAACCTGACAATGCGTTGCAGTCCCTGCCCATAAATACATACCAGAAATACGCCCTGGCCCAATTCTAAATTATGGCTTGCACACATCGTATTAGCGGCTTCAAAATAATTGGCTTGCTCAAATCAGTCAGCAAAAACATTCAACTAACAATTTGAGTGGAAGAAACTGATGAACGAATATTTAAAAACGTCTGTTTTATGATGAAAAATTGTAAATTTAAATATATATATATATATATTTTAAAAAAATTAGTTTGTTTACAATTAAAAAAAACTTTTTTGGTACATGCCGTAAATTTAAACTACAAGAAAGACATTTTTCTGCATAACAAATGTATTAAATTATTAAAAAAAAAAAAAAATGCTCTAATTTTAAGATAATAATAAAATAAAATGTATAATAAATATTTATATATTATATAAACAAATACAGACTTTTATAAGAATTTTGCGTTTGTGTTTGTTTATTTATGCTGAACTCTTGGCTATGGACTTGGTTAGTACTTCAGCTTTTGATCGTCTTTGGCGACGGCTCACGTCGAACGGTAAATGTTTATGACGTACTCAAAATTGTCTATTAAGTTCAGCTGACGATGTCGCCGTGCCGCACCGTGTCGCATTTAACTCAAACAACTCGCAAATATCATAAATTCGATACAGTTTGTAAATTGAATTTTTTTTTTTTTATTATAATAAATAAATCTATAAATTCATATAATAAACATCTAACGAAATCACTTTGATAACTGTTTGTTAATTTACACGATATAAAAAATAAATAAATTTAACTTTCTGAAAAAAAAAACAGAATCTAAGACTTAAATTGGTAATCACAGGTCCCACTGTGAGTTGCTGCTCGAAAGCATCATAAAATGCCACTTGAAGCAGCAGCAACATAAGTGGGTGGTGATTGGGGGTGGGTGGGGCGGTATGATGGGTTCTGGGCTGATTTGCAGCTGCGTAGCAACTTTTGCCTTTTGTTCTTATGATTGAATATTTAATTCAATATGTCGCGCGAACATTTCGTCGAGTTGGCTTTTTTTATGGCTTCAGCAAAGTTTTGCTTTCTAATTAGACGCGTCATAAACATTTTATGCCAGTCGCATAATCCACGACGACAACAAGCTTAAGAATTTATTTTCCTGAGCATCCTCGATTTTATTCGGCTTCTTCGAATTTATTGCATGCCATCAAGTGGATTTTTTTTTCTTCCAAGTATTCAATTAGTATTGTATATTATTTTTATATAAGATACTTATTTAGTTTCACTGGTATTCGACAGCAAAGATTTTTGCAAAGCGCAAAATGCGAAAATACAAATAAAATTAACAAATATTTTTAGTGCTGAGACGCACACACAAAAACAACAACAACAATAAAAAATAACTCGAAACTTGAGTCATAAAATGTGCTCGAAAACCGTCAAATTTTTGTTTTTTTTGTAATGCTCTTTCCAAAAGTGGTCATTAAAGCAAGAAAATTTTAATAAATAAATGGTTTAAGGGCCCAAATATAAAATTATATCAACAACTTTTGGCTGCATTGATTTATAAATTAGCTGATTTTTTTACACGCTTTAAAATTCCTTAAAATTAGATTATTAAAAAAATTCTACGGAAAACAAATATAATAAATTTTAAATTAAATAATTTTTATTTACCGCCAAGCCGCAAAACAAATTTTTTTCTTTCCTTGTTTTAAATCGAATGGTTTTTTGGTAATTTATGAACAAATTTAACGTAATTAAAGTGGTTCAATGAAAAAATTATAGAAGATTTGTACAGAGAGTATTAAATTGTGGGCTTGTTCAAGATATTATTTTCAATTGATGTCGTTATTCGAGCTTCAACAACGGCAGCAGCTGATCCTACAAAACGCTGAGCCGCTGGCCAATTGGAGTATTTCGGGAGGAGCGAGGTGGATTGCAGGGAGAGTGATGTTGGATTGCAGGGTGAAAGTAGAGAGTTTGTAATTTATGGACCAACAAACAACATTGTTGACATTATTGACAAGCAGCAGCAGCGACAGAAGCAACAGCAGCAGCAGCAGCAGCAGCAGCAGTTTTTGGACCCTGAACAATAAGCGTGGAAGGCGAATTGCTGTCACATTTGGGTCCCAAAACAATATGCTTTTTATGATGGTCGTCTCTCTTTCCCCCAACTCTTCCCCTCTCTCCCTTTCTCTTTCTCTGAAAACTCCCCCTTCTCTGTCACAAACTCTTGGGCATTATTTGGGCAGCTGCCAACCTTTGAGTTACGTTCTGCATTTTTTTTGTTGACCACTTTTCGTTTGCGTTTGAATTGCACATAAAATATTTTGGTAATTTTAATGAAAAATTTATAAGTCAAGTTTACGTTAGAGTAGCCACTGCTCAATTTGTAAAAGAAATTGTATTTTATATAAGTGAATAACTATGGTAAATAAAAGCAATAATTTACTCTTTGTAATACAGTCGACAAATTATTAACTGAATAACTGTTCAAATATTTCCCAGTTTAATGAGTGATGCTGAAATTGCTAAATTTCTACCCAATATTGTTATACACTTTATAATTTTCAGTTAATACAAATAATTTAACTGAATACTTATTTAATCAACCCCTTTAAACAGTTGGTGCCAGATAACACTTCTAATAATAATAATATAATATGCTAAAATGCATATGTCTTGGCTATATAATTTGCAGATTATAATACCATCATGAAAATACTTTTTTACACTCACAAAATTTCATTACTCACACATTCAAAAATCCTCACAGCTTAATTTTATATATAGACATAAATACAGTCTTGACATTATACAAAATCGAAACTAACTTTCGAATTTAATCACAAATCAACAGACGTATACATATATATAGCATATATATAAATAAGATCTTATCAATTGCCTTGATTGTAGTCTGTATTCAATTGTGGTTTTTATAGGTGTTAACTGAATATCGATGGGCGTCTTAGCCTGTTCTATTCTGTTGCAAACACAAATCCCCTTGCAACAAATGGCTTTATTCATATCTCTCACTCACACACCACACACCACACTTCACACACCACACTCCGCACACTTATTGTCTTTGGGCTGGTCTTGGTAATTTGTACACTAGTCTTACTTGTAAATTGGCAAATATGCAATCAACTTGGCAAAGACGCTTTGCACTATTCTAAGCCAATAAAAATCATATTACGCTTACAGCACACACAACACACACACACACACACACACATACACACACACACACACACACACAACACACACAACATACACACATCTGTCTGCGTACAGATATCAAAACGCATCAAAATGTTGCGCTAAACTTTATTCACAGGCTGCCACTGCCACTGCCACTGCTACTGCCTCTGCCACAGCTACTACCACTGCCTCTGCCACTGCCACAGCCGCAGGCATTGAAATATGAAATAGAAAATGCATTTGGAGTAGCGCAGAGCTCCAAGGAAAATGTCAGAGTAAAAAGAGCTTATGGCTCGAAGAGGGCTTGATGACAGCAAAGAGAGAGAGAGAGAGAGAGAGGTGGCGGGGGATGGCGGGGGTATGTAGCAAATGGAATGCAGAAAAGATGGAATGAAAATATGATAATAAAAGCCAACCCATCGAGCAAATAACAGGAAAGGGAAATCAATAGTTAACCACACCGATGCAGAAATACGGTACAAAATGTTAATAATTATTTATGTGTATGAAAACTATATATATATATATATATCTATTTATAAATAAAAAAAACATATTTATTTTCAGCTATTCACTTGCATTTTATTGCATCTCCGATGAGTTTGGTTGTAAATTTCGTTATTAGGAAAACATGTTTTACAAACAATATTACTAGTAATATTAGCAATAATCTATATATAAATATACATATACATATATATATATATATAAATTTGATTTAATATATATGTATTAATACTGAATTTGATGTGCGCTTTTGTTACAACTTTTGTTTTTTTTTACCTTCGATTAATTATAGGTAATTCAAATCAAATTAAGCAACATCTTAAATTATTTTTAGCATAATTGGGAATTTAAGAAAATATGCAAACTCTGCATATGGATATAAGCCATGTTTAAGCTAATATGGCCAGTTGGAGGAGGTAAACGCCAAAATGGCGTTGAGCACAAAATGTTTATCCTTTCAGCTTTGGCGTCGACAACGTTGCGTATGAAATGTTATTGTTAAATGTTAGTTTTGTTAAGCAAACACGTACACAGACAGACTTACCAGCAAATACACACACGCACACACTCCGACACACACACAGTGATAGTTGTGAAAATATGAATAGTCAAAGTCGAAGTCCGCCATATGTTTGCCTCAAAATGTATCCCACAAAGCTGTCGATGGTTGGGCGATGTTGCAAGTGTTTTGTTTGTTCTGCTCACTGCCATTGGCTGTTTGAAGGGGGGGGATGTTGAAGAGATAACCACCCCATCACCCCCTACCACAACCAAAACACTTTAGTTGGCAGTCGGCAGTCAAATGGCAAAGAACTAATGGGAATTTGTGCTGCACGTCTTCAGCTTAAGTTGCAATAAGCGTGACTGCAACGACTTGGATGGCAACTGTGACTGCAACATTGAAATGCAGTTTTCGTGGCATAGGCGGCAACAACAAAAGCAACAACAACAATAAAATATAATATTATAATATTAAACCACCAAAAATTTGAATGCACGAATGGTGCAAAAGTTTACAACGGATTTGGGTTGGTTGGTTGCAGAGCCGTCTCTAAGTTTTGCCACATGTTGTGGCTGCGAAAGTTTTTTACCAAAACACCAGCGGCCACCTAAGGGAGGCAGGCAAGGAGGCAAGGAGGCAAGGAGGGTGCCTTGCATGTTCTGTTAGTGCCACAAAAACATTACGGTTAACTCTATAGCAAATTCCATTTATGTTTTGTTGGTTGCATGCGGCATTTGTTTATTTATTTATATGTTCTTAGTTGCATGTAACTGAATGGGTGTGTGTGTGTGTTTGTGTGTGTGTTTGCACGCTGCAAAATATGAATGCAATGCGTGCGGCACACAAATGCTGGTTACTTTTTAGCGTTCATGAATATGCAACCAACAGCAGCAGCAACAGTAGCAACAACAGCAGCAACAGCAAAACAAAAACATGAACAATGCACACAAAAGCCCAGCAACGGTTTATATGTTTATTTATTGCGTGTATATTGGTTTATACGCTGGTGCCCTGCGGCCGTTTGGCGACTTTTGTTGCAAGCACAATTGTGCATGCCACAAAACTGCAGCGCACTTTAGGGCACAGCATGATCAATTCGAAAGTTGGCTTTAATGCAGCCAACACAAGTAGACATTATTAACAGGCAGTAGCCCCCCCCCCCCCCCCATCACTCAACCCCCTCCCCAACAACACCATCCAGAAAAATGAGCACAACAATTTTCTATTTTCTTTTACGAGCCACAAAATCAAGTGCAGCGTTGCTGGGCGCTTTGATGTTGCAATCCATGGTTGCCGCTTGATGGCCAGCAAATTGAAAATGTCAAGTGCAATTTTGTCAATTATAAATAAATTCATTTTCATCAAATTCTAAATTGTTATACATAAATAAAACGAGCAAATATATTTAACATCTTTAAAAATTATATTTTCTATTTAAGAATAAAAAAATATATAAAATCTGTAAATATGATTTAGTATAAAATAAATTATTATTTCAATACATTTCAGACATAACAGCATTTATTGATATCGCATAAGAAATTCAGATTTTGTAATTTAAGACACATTTTCATTTCATAAAAAAAAAAAAATTAATCGCTGTGAAACGGCCAAAACATAATTTATTTATTTTCCATATTATTGGGGTTACCAAAAAAAAAGTGATGCTTTTAATATTAATTATATTTCAAAAAAAAAACAGAGTATTACGCAACATGGTTCTAATTAAGTTGTATTGGCCTTAATATTTGAACTTATTGTTCAATTTTACTTAAGGTTAATTTAGAAGGTGTCTTTAAAAGATAAATGCAGCAACAGCAAAAGCAGCTGTGTGGCCAAAATGGGAGTGTTAAGGACTTTATTCGGTTGCCACTTGCACAGTGGATGCTAAAACAAACTTTTCAATCACCGCCAGAGTCGGAGCCGGCGAGTCAACGTCATTGCCAAGGCATTAAATGAGAAATGTAGCAAAGTAAACATGCAGCTGCCAGGATGCTGAACTGGGCTCTGGTTGTGCTGGGTTGTGGGTACGTGTGGCACATTGGATGTCTTCTCGCTGCTGCTGCTGCTGCTGCAAAGGCAGTCAATCAGCGAAAAAAAAAAAAAAAAAAAAAAAAACAGAAGCAATATGAGAGGAAAAGTAGTCAGGAAAAATAAATAAAATGCTACAACGTTTAAAAACAGACGAAGCGTGCAGCTGAAAACGGAGTTGGGGTGAGTGTTGCAAGTTGGAAATGTTGCAGACATGTTGGCAACACTTGCCGGTCGCACAAGTCAGCGCCACGAATGACGAGCATCAGTTGAATGCTGTGTGACAAAAACAAATCACTTTAGATTTATTTGATGAAATTGTTTGATGATGTAGAAAAGGATTAACGTCAATGATATTTGTGTAACGCGACGGGGCGCCACAGCCATATAACACGCTGTGCAACGCCGCAGCTGCAACAACACTCGATGGCAACTTTCGCATCGCATCGCAGCACAAATTTGATTCCAGTTAAAAACAAAGACGACTCCGTTGGCGAAACATGACAGTAATCAATGATGGATGGATAACGGGTAAGTGGCAAGTGGCAAGTGGCAATTGCAAGTCATAAAATTTATGATAAGGTCACTTCAAAGTTAACTGAAAAATATTAAGCTGCACTCCATTAAAGCTAAAAGAAACTTTAGAATTGAACAAATTTCATAAATAAGGCCAATTTTTCCATTTCGAATTAGCTGAGTTACAAATTTAAATTTCAACAGTTTAAAATATAATTAAAATTCATCTTCGACCTTTTTATGTCTATATATATTCCGACTTCAGCTAAAAATTCAAATTTCAAGTTTTACTTAACTAATTTATTACAGTTATTGAAAATCGGGGTGAAACTGCAAAAACATAATTTATTTTTTCATTCAATTGGGTTCCATTTATTGCCAATCAAAAGTTAATAAAATAAAAGACATACAAACATTAATTATTATTATATTCATATTATTATTATTTTATACATATTTTTTTATTTATGATATGACTACACATTTTTAATTACAATTCACAATCATATCAATGCTGGGTTGTGGTTTTGATTATTATCATTTTTTTATATAATAATTTAATATATTTGACAAGTTTAATAATCACAAGTGGGAGGCATTTCCATTGAGATAAGTTATGCCTGCCTAACCCTATCTAAATTGGGTCACATCTTCACAGCTTCAGCCTAAGTGACAATCCCAAACCCTTCGTTTAGACCATGTTGCTTGACCCGTCTCAAGTTGTTTGGAGACGTTTCTTGTGAGCCTTGTTTTATGCAACGACTTTTGAATTATGTGAGAAATCGCTGGTGAAGGATAAACGAATAAGTGTGTGTGAGTGTGTGTGTGTGTGTGTGTGTGTGAGAGTGTGTAAGTATTGCTTTTGATATAATCGGCGAGGCATAAATCTCAAGACCTGCCCGGCGGCGGCAATTTACGGCAAGGCCGTAAATTTTTATAAATGTCCTTGTAAATAAACTCGCAAATATGCTGATTTAGCATATTTGTGATATATGAATGCGCATGGCATTGTGGGCGTGGCACCATGTCTGTGGTTTATGCCAGCTGCGAGTGTGTGTGTATTTGTGTGTGTGTGTGTGCCTGCTTCATGTGCGTATGGCAGTTTTATTGTGCGCTTTCCTCTGTCTTTCATTGTATTTCAAATATTTTTTTTTATCCCTCTGATTTTGGTCTAATTTTTTGTTTTGGTTTTGTTTAAGTCCCCAGGGAAAAGTGTATTTATTCTAAATGATAGAGCTCTATTTGGAGATACCTTGTACGTTTTTTTTTTGCTTACATAATTTTAACTAAAAACTCGCAAATATCGCTCTCATTGTATAGAAAATAAAACAAGAGGTATTTTTAAAAATTTTATTTAATTTTTTTTATTTGCAACTTTTGAGATTGGCGCCTCTGGTGGTAGAAGACCCGTTCTCACGCATTTTTAATGGCTACAGGGTATGGTAAAAAAAACAAGTGATAAATAAAAAATGAATTTTTATTTTGCATTAACTTTTGTTGTTGCTGTCGCTGTCGCTGCGTCGCATAAACAAAAGCACATGTGTAATAAAATTTATGCACATAAACAGACGAAAAAAAAAAAAAAAAAACAAGCAGCGGAGCCCATTGAGACAATCAAAACCAAGTAAATATTTCATAAAGCCAGCCGTGAAGTATGCAATATTTTTTTTGGGACAGTTTTTAAACCATGAGAACCCATTGTAAATGTGTTAAAAGGGTAAAATGGTTGAATGCAAATGTATATATTCTTGGTCAGGATCAAAAGCCCAAACGATTAAGCCATGTCTGTTTGTCCGTTTGTCTGAATTAACATCCGAATTACAGAGACTAAAAGTGCTATACATAAAATTGGAATTAAATGTTTGCGTTTACTTTATTTGATCGAAAATCGATTCATTTTAATTTCATACAGCAATAAACGCCACAATTTGGCTTCTAATTAAAACACATCATATATATGCATATTTTGACCAACCAAATTATGGTCAAAATTATATTCTCATATTGATCTCATTTTTAGCCACAAGCATTTACTGTTCGTGCAACACTTTTTGAAGAGA
Organism: Drosophila fungiperda; assembly: GCA_035042345.1. Taxonomy (NCBI): domain Eukaryota; kingdom Metazoa; phylum Arthropoda; class Insecta; order Diptera; family Drosophilidae; genus Drosophila; species Drosophila fungiperda. The sequence goes on from JAWNLM010000183.1 coordinate 1,795,794, forward strand.
AATTTTTCAATAAAACTATTATTTTTTGGTTATATGGTAGTCGAGTGAGCTCGACTTCTTATTTGTTCTTATTTGTTTATTATTTTTTTGTATTTTGTACTAAAAACAATAAATTGTTTATCTATGTATAAGAAAATGTAATATATTGATTGATTTGTATTGCAGACTTGGAAAAAGTTAATGTTGTTTAAATATGAAAAGTACGATTTAATTTACCAAAAGAAAAAATCCCTCAATCATCAAAAAAAAAACATTTGCCTTTGTTCTGAATGCAAATTAAGAGTTTATATCATTATTAATATGATCTCTGCAAATAGATCATATAAAAATTATTTGCTTTAGACCAAAGCAAGAAAGGAGTTTGGTGAAGTGGCAATTTTTAAAGTACACGTTTCTAAATATTATTTAAAAATGTATAATGTTTCCCTTGCAGCCAACCATTTGATTGTGAACAGTCGTGCATCACAAATGGCCACAAATGTGTGCCAGAAAGTGCACTAATAGCCAGCAAAGCCGCATCGAGTGCGAAATGTATTTGGCTGCCACAAAGTGACCACTAAATGCCAAACACATTTACTCCAGTATTCACAAGGAGAGATTCACAAATGCCAAATGCGAAATATTCGCAATACACAAATACAAAATGTTCCAACCTCATTTTAGGTCACGAAAAAGCATTATTTATTTTCAATTCGATACACTCAGAGAAAAGGCTTACCACTATTTAGAATTTTAGATTTGTGGTAGGCAATCAATGTAATTTTCAATCAATTCAATTATTTCTATAAATAAATCAGTCCTCTGCTGATCGATAAAAGCACACAAGTAGTGTTAGTCATCGTCTATCGACTTTGGGGAGCCAAGCAAAGTAATTTTGCTGCATCTTTCACATATTTGTCACAAGCTTATTGCTTAAATTTAACAAAATTTATGGCAATTCAATACACAGCGTTAAAATTACTCCTTTATTTTCTGTCTCTCTTTCTCTCTGTCTCTGTCTCTTTCTCTCTGTCTCTTTCTCTCTGTTTAAATCTGTCGCTCACCCCAATCCGCCCCTTCTTTGTGCTCGACTCTGTTCTGTAGAATTGTAATTTTTGCTCACTTACAACCGTAATTCGTGTAAACTTTTCGTGTAATGTGCAAATTTATGGGACAAATTTCGCACAGCAACGCATGTGTGTGTATGTGTGTGTGTGTGTTTATGTCTATGTGTATGTGTGTGTTTATGTGTGTGGCAAACTTAACTGGCAGACAGCGAAAGGGTGTGTCAACACAGTGAGTACAGTATCCAATGCGTACACTTAACGATAATTTTGAAAACCTATCGACAGTTTTATGTCATTCTCACATCGATTATTGGTTTAGTTGGCGAATACTTGGGCAGCTGTTTGTTAACAATCGATTTTATTAAAAATTGTATCGATTCAATTTTAAATCTTTATCGAATTAACTTTACATTTTTATCGATTTCATTTTAAATCTTTATCGATTTCACTTAAAAACTTTATCGATTTCATTTTTAATCTATATTTTCCCCTATTTTACTCAACTAAAACTTCTGATTTTATGTTGCCACAATAGAAGTCAAAAGACTTTATTTATTTGGTGCAATTTGAGGAGACCGTGGCAACTCTGGCTTCTATTGCAGCTTATCGAAAGTTTTTTACATCCATCGAAGTATTGTTTGCATTACCCATAGGACGCAGTTGCTGAATCTGTATTTTGTGAGCACTTCACAATCGCAATCCCAAACTCAAATACATTTGTCGCAAAATGCGCACATAGCAAATATATTTTAAAGCCACATGCGACTGTGCCCCAAAAAAAAATGTAGCAAGTGCACTGTAACTGCCCACCTCCCCCACTCTGTCGCCATCCCATTCAGTGCTCAGTGACCCGTTGCAGCGCGTACCCCCAAAAGTCAAAGTCATCGTCATTGTCGTTGGCGACTGTGGCCATAATTTACAAGTGGCTGGCGCTTACCAATTGGCTGCAGTGCAGCCGAATCCCTCGCTCCACACATACACACACACACACACACATTTTTATATATGTGTGCAAATGTTTTTTTTGTCTTTGGCAATGCTGTGACAATTTATGGCCTCTGGCAATGCCTTCAGTGTAAGAGGCTAATAAAGTTGTATAATTTTGTCCAGTGTTAACTGTAGATGATTTTTGGGAGCCACATCGCATACCCATCAACGCCACAAACGCAAAAGTGTTCTTAATAATCAAGCTTCTTTGGCAAGATGCCATTCTGGATAACTGCTCCGGTTCCGCCGCCGGCTCCAGCTCCTGCTCCACCGCCTGCTTCAGCTCCTGCTTCAGCTCCTGCTTCGCCGCCGGCTCCTGCTCCACCGCCGGCTTCAGCTCCTGTCAGCTGTTCAGCCTGGGTGCCACTGGGTCGTTAAATGAAAGCGTAGCAGCTGTTCGAGCGCAAACGCATCTATCAAAAATGTATTTCATCCTTTGTATATATAAAAAGAGCTACGAATGAAATTCGGACTTGACGAAGATAAAACAGTTTAAATTTGAAACAGAAACTTTAAAAGTTGATTTCTTTGATTTGATGCAAAATAAATATATATATATAAATTATATCAAAATGTCGATAGAAATTCTGACTTGAGACAATTATTGACGAAAATAAAACATTTCGAATTTGAAACAATAACTTTAAGCGTCCATTTCTCAATTTTCCTAACAAAAAAACAAAAGAAAGTATTTTCAACTTTTGATGCAAAAGAGTATAAAAATGTATTTATACTACATACAAAAATTAAATTATTAAGTCAGTCGCTCAACTTGATGTATATCAAGCTGTTAAAAATGTGAAGTCCGACAGGCAGTGAAGATTACCAATTGCCGCACGTCTTAGTAAAAATCAATCTAATTTCATTAAAGTCAGTCAACATTAAAATGAGCACGGAAAACAAGCAACGTTCTCCGGGCCAAGACAATGGCTCCACTGCTGCATTCTGGACACGCCCCCTGTCAGTGGCCAATCATAATTTATTTTTGAATACGCCGTAAAACGCGGACTGACGGACTTGCTTTGATCTTTGCTGTTAGCAGCTCTTATCCAAAAGCGAGAATTGTCTTGTCGAAGTTTTAATACTCTATTTGGTATTTGACAATTAAATTGAATTAAATTATAAATTAAAAAATAACCAAACTGCTTAATTACCCTTTTTTTCTTTCCATACGCAATAAAATTTTGTTGTAAATGTAGCAACAAATACAAAAAATTTGTTTTCAAATCAGAATTTTATTTACAAAATAACATTATAAAAAACACTATTTATATAAATTTAATTTTTGTGTTAATTATTTTTTAAAATTAAAGCATATTGGAATGATTTTTTCGTTAGAAAAGTGCGTATTATTAAAGTTTATCTTTACAAATAAAATGTATCTAATTTTAAGCATTAATTGATTTTTTAATTTTTTCTAAGCTTCAGTTTTATTTGGTATACGAAAATTGTACCAATTATATTAGGCAATAAATAAAATAGTCAAATGGTTCCCATGATTAATATTGAAACTCTTCTTCTTTAGTTAAGGTTTTTTTTATTCAAATTAGGAAAATTTGAATACTATTCAAATGAATACAATTTGTATACAATTCAAATTAGTACAATTTGTATACAATTAAATTTTTAAAATTCCAAAAAGTTCAAAATATAAAAAAAACCTGTTTTTGGTTTATAAAGCTGTCTCTTTTTTTACTATTTAATATTTATAAATTCAGAGCCCATACCAAAATTTAAAAACATTTTTTGCATTGTGCTGGCTTTTATGGTAGTTTTTAAAACTGTTGCATATATTAAAAAAAAAATTAAATGAAAATGAAAAATGAAAATAAAAAAGTAACATTTTTAATAATTATTTAATAAAAATTGATTTTCATTTTTTTTTTAGTCGGTAAGTCTGCAGCTAAAAAACAAAATTTGCACAACTTTTCGATAAGCTTTTTACGGCACTTTGTGGACGAAATCAGTTGTTGATAAAAATTCATTCAGCTGGATCATAAAAGCGCTTAAAAAGCAGCTATCTGACAGGCTTCAGTTGGCTTTAATGGATGCCAGGCTGCAACTCTTTACGCTTCAGTTGATAAATAAAAATGAAGCGGGGGAGAAAGGTGTATGTGTGTGTGTGCGTGTGTGTGCGTTTGTGGAGGGAGTTTAACGCTAATTTCTCAAGCACGACGTACGCATAATGTAAATCTCGTGTTGGAGCACAAACATAACTCACGGCAAACAGATGTAATAAAACATTTACCGTTTCTTCTTTTTCTTCTTTTCTTTTGGGCTCTCTTCAACGCTGCTAATGACACGCCCACGCGACGAACAACGACATCCACACACACACGCACATACACTCATTGGTACCAGGACAGCCATAAATTCAATTCAATTCGACCAGCAGCTGCTGCTGAGCTGAGCTGAGTTTCGACTGATTTTCTTAATGCACTCTTCTAAAGCCAATGGAATGAGAAAGGGTTTCAATCTCTTAAACATATATATATATATATATATGTATATATATATGTACTACTTCGAATTTCTTAAGTGCTCAAAGATGTGAGGGCGGGTGTGTGTGTGTGTGTGTGGATGTGGAATAATGCATGGGTTGCCCTTTTCAACTGCCTGGTCTATATAAATTTTCACAATGCAAAAGGCGTCGCCATTTTCCGTAACTGATTTTTGAATAATATTTTACTTGCAGGTGAAATTTATCATGTGTGCGTGTGTATGTGCGTGTGTGTGTGCGTGTGTGTGAGTAAGTGTGCGAGTGTGTAATGCTGGATGGTTGTTGCCCGCCCTTCTCTAACGTAATTGTCTGAAAAATTACCGTGTCTCCATGACACGCACACACGCACGCTTTGGCATTAAATCAAATTTCCCATGGCGTGTAATTAGTTGGTAGTGAGTCGAAGGAGGAGCAGGCAGCTAGATGACTGCCAAAAGCATTGGAATTGGCTAAGACATTTGCAACAGATTTAAGGATCATCTTTTCTTAAAAATGCGCACATATTGTTGCCAAAAATTCAATTTAATACAAATTTCAAATTCCAAAACATCGACAAACATTTTCGATTGGAATCTATATATATATTAACATAAATAGTATATAACTAATATGTATCTATTAAGGATAGTAAAATTTTTGTTAGCTGAAATCTAGAGAACTTATATTGTTTGTGAAGATGTAAAATCTTAAAGTATTTATGTTTAAGTAAAAAAAGCTTATGTTTTCATGTTAACTATATAAAAAAAGTTATGCCGGAAAATGATATATTTTTTTTTGTTCTACTCTTAGAAAAATGTAACCTGTAATTTAGAACAGATGAAAACTTCCGTTTCGAAGTAAATCTTCTGAATAATTAGGTGAATGGTAATTTTCTAAAATTCAGTGAAACTTTTAAAAGCCATTTATTATTGATCTTACTGAAACAGATTTATATGTTTTTTTTTTTTTTTTTTAAATAGTCAATAATTATAATTTGCACCATTTTATTTTCTTAGCTTTTTTAGCTAATACATTTTAAATATTGATTTTGCTCCAAAGTTTCATTCCACATATGAATTTTTATTTGTATTATTTACATCAAAATCGAAAATCAGTAAAATGCTGAATTTGCAATAAAAAATGTAAATTTATTTAATGTGGCTGGTACATTTTATCAATCAAATGAAATGAAAAACAATAAAATGCTCTTGTGGCAAGCAGCGATGGACGAGTGTGTTTTGTAATACAGAGGCGACAGTTGTCAGCCGTTTGTCAGGTGTGGCATGTGGCATGAGGCACTTAACACATTTTTGTTGCCCATGTTGCCAATGACGGGGGCTGTCATTTCAAATCTCAGCGTTTATTTTATGTTTGATTGAAACTCTGATTAATTTTCGCTGGCATCGCATCCTGAAGTATTCGCAGCAGTTCCGGTTCTGTGCTCCATATGCATCATGCAACATTCAGCGGCACATATCTCACGTGCCATTGCCCAATTCGAGCTGGCGTTTATGTTCACAACGCACAGTGTGACCAAATGTACTTTTTTTTGCCAACTAAACTTTTTTATTTATTTATATTATTTTTTTTTTTTGTCATTTCATATTTACTAAAAGTAATTGCAATAAATTTGTAATTTTGAAGAAAAACATAAATGAAATTTGCCTAAAATGTACAAATATTATTTGAAATTTCAGACTGATATTTAAATGTGAGCAGATTAGTTGCTGTCTGGGAAGGAAAGGCAATGTATATCATCGAATTTGTGTGTTGTGTGGCGCCACAGTGCGGGAGTTGCTCTAATGGCGCAACAATACATCGTTTGCCACATTGCGTTCACAATTCCATCTTGAATGGCTCGTTGCCTCCATGTTGCCTCCATGTTACCTCCATGTTGCCTCCATGTTGCCTCCATGTTGCTGTTATTGTTGTCAACACCTTGGCACAGGTGTTACATTTGCCGGGGCTTTCATTTGTAATGAGTACTGAGGAACAGTGCGTATTATACACGTAGCGCACATTGCCAACATAACTGTATGCTTGTCGGTGTATGTGTGTGTGTGCACAACATTCGCACCCAAGTCCCGCACGCACACACAGGTCACACACTGGGACTCACCGTTACCCCAGCTATACACAAATGCTTGGAATAATCTGTCAAATGTTCTCGACATGCTCTACCTAAAATGCAAATGTGTACATCGGTTTTTGGAACTCTCAGGAAATGTAATTTTTATACCAAGCCTGGAATTTGGAATGTGAAAAAAATTTGTTGCCATCTTCTAAAATCTAGTTAATTGTTTTTATTAGTTTCGGCTTGGTTTGTACAATTTATAAGAGAAATATTTGTTGGGCTTGGGTTCAAAATTGCAAAACTTGTGATTTTCAAATAAATTTTAATTGAAAACTATTTTAAAACTATATTGCAAAAAAAAAAGAAATGCCATTTAAGAATGTCATGGAATAAAATGGCAGCGCTTTAAATTGTTTCAGTTGGCCAAAGCTTTTGCCTATTTTATATTTAGCAGTCTGCACGTCTTATTTTTATGGTTTATAGTTTAGTTGCGGAAAAGCAACATCTTTCAGCTACCCCCCCTCTTCCCCCCAATAACCTATCCTCTAACAAACAATCTTGAGCTGTATGCCAATAAAAGTGACACATTCTGTTGGCGTTGCCTGATCACATTTAGTGTCGTCCTGTGAATGTCCTGAATAATCTAAATTTCTCTTAAATGTTAAGCATCGTCTGAAATTATTCTTGTTATATAATAAATAGAAATGTGGAAGAAACATTTCACTTAACTTTCAACTTTTAACTTTAGTTTTGTTGTGTAAAATCAACTAATTGACGACACTCGAGTTCTACATTTATGCAAATAAACCAACAAAATTTGTATTGATAAATTATTGAGGATTTTACCTATGCACAATATATACATGGTCATATTTAGCAAATGACTATATTGAATTTCAGAAATACATATTTGTGGCCATGTTCAACAATAAAAAAATAGCTAATAAATTTAAAATTAACTACAGACTTTGACCATCACTTTAAAAGCACAGTTTACACCAAATTTTTTTTATGTATATTATGTATTGTATGTATATATGTATTATTATGTATATATTGTAATTCATTTTTATTATATATTGTCATAGAAATAGGTAATAAATTTAAAATTAATTACAGACTTTGACCATCACTTTAAAAGCACAGTTTACACCTCACTTTTTATGTATATTATTATGTATTATTATATATATAAATATTGTGATTCATCTCTATTATATATTGTCACAAAAATAAAACAATAAATTCATAATAATAAAATAATCTATTTGAATACTATCTTGGATCTCGCTTGAATTGCTTCTTCACATTTTCGATCACAGTTTTTATTTTAGTTGCCGAACAAAGTTTAAACTATTTTTTATATATTTCTTTTTTTTTTGTTTTACTAATTTTTGTATTTTTATTTGCAATTCGTCACTAATATTAACTGCTATTTGGGTTATTAATTGATGATGAATACCATCTTAAAAAGAGGACACACAAATTGATAATGATTTGGGAAACTAAGAAACTAAGTGCCTAATTTTGAAGTGGTTGAAGGAGCTGGTTGGCACACAAAATCACAGCAACTGTTTATGGAGTAATGTCTGGGATAACCTTAGCTGACTGACCACATCTTGAGCAAGTTATCCATGCCAGACAGGGGCTGAGCACAGGGCACATTATCCTTAAAAGCTTGTAAGATGCTGTGGCCATGGCAAAGTTAAAAGCAACTAAAATAGACACCTGGGACAATGAGGGACATGGCGGGGGGATGGGGCAAAAACAGGTAACTGCACTGTGCAACATAATGTGTGTGTGTGTGTGGGTGGGTGGGTGTGTGTGTGTGTGTGCAGGTGTTGTATGTAGTGGCTCAGCGAGTGGATATTCCGGCTAAATAAGTGGAGCTCAGTGCAGCTCGTTGGCCAATCCAGTGCCACAAAATTTATTGACTTTGTCGTCCTCGACATCCTTGGATGCCCAACTCCTTGTCATTGTCGTTGTCTGCCTGTGTACAGCAGCAACAAAGCCTGTCAGTGTGTGTTTATGTGTGTGTGTGTGTGTGTGTGTGTGTGTCTGAAGTAGAGCTGCTTGCAGAATGTGGCAGGATGCCGCTTGAAAGCCTGTCTTAATAATTTGGCATTTTTCTAAATTAAAACTAAAGTCACAAAATGCTAAAATTGAGTTTGGTTTGATTTTATTTTATTTTAAGTAGTCAGCTACAACTGAGAAAAATATGTCCTATATTATTTTTTCTAACTATTTTTTTTTTTAAATATTTTTATTTAATTACAAACTGAACAAAAAGTAGTTATTCCCAACCAGTTTTAGCTTGTGGCTAAAAACAATACAAATATTCTAGCAAAATTACAATTTTCAGTTGTCAGGTTTGTGGTTGCACAAAAATACGACTATTTCTGTAGCAAAAGTGGAAAAGTGTCTCTAAAATGGATTTGCATTATAAAAATTAAGAAATCTGAAATTTCAAATATATATTCCTGATAATCTAATTATGCACATTATATATATATATTTTATTTAAGCTCATAGGCACAATTATAAGGTAGAAATATGTTTTTTTTTGTTTTTTTTTTTTTATAAATATAAATTATTACTTTTTTTTATGAATATTATTTGGAAGTGTTAAATATGCTAAAAAAAAATTACCCATGGACATGCGGCAGTCGAGCAGACTCTCAATTTCTTGAGCAGTGACGTCAGTCTGTGTGTGTGGCACGTGTAGTCACTGGCCAAAGCGGCATGGTTCATGCACCACTTCATTGCTGGTAGCAACCTGCACTGCTTTGTGGCAACTCTGGCAGCCCACTCCAATCTGGTCAGTCAGTGGAGGGAGGGGAGAATGTTCGCTTCATTTATTGTTGGCATGGCATGTGAATGTGAATGTTGGCCATGTCACCGACACTTGGCCACTTCAACTTTAGATGGCTATGTTGTTGTTGTAGTGTTTCATGCATTATTGTAATTGCAATGGGGTTCACTAGTAGATTTTGTTGTGGTTGTTGTTGCTGACGTTGATGTTGATGTTGATGTTGTAGCTGTAGTTGAAGTGTCCTCGTTGATGATCCGAGGGTTCTCTGATGGATGCTGATGCATCAGGTACTTTAGTGTTAAGTCATGAAAGCGATGCGAATTCTATGCAGAAACTTGTATTCTGTGTTTGTGTTATTTGGCCTCTCTCTCTCTCTCGAAATGACACTCTATTTGCCTTGTCAGAGTCAGAATTCGATGCAATTTTGAAGCATCGATTTCCAGTTAAATTTTTAAATTTGTAATTGAGCCGTGTTTCGATTGGAATTTATAAGCTATTTCATCTGATGCTCACATTCATAATATGTATTTCATATTTGGATATTTAAATAAACAGCTAAAGTGATTTGAAGTGTTTCTACAAAAAAGATATGTTAATTTCCTCAAAATTGATTGCATTAGATGTAAAAATAAAAAATTGATTGATTGATTAAAATTGATTGCAAGCGACCAGGTGATATTTGCTTGATACAAACACAAATTATCCTGATCCTGAAAAGGTTCCGTTGCTTTTTGGCTTTTGGGTGTGCAGCTTGAGATGGGGGCGTGGCAAGGCGGTACGGGTAACGAGCTATGCTCAAACATATTGGGGTCTGCTGACAAAAGAAACACACACAGACACACACGTCTGCATGCATACATACATACAAACATTTGTACATCCGAATGGACGCATTCCTGTAAATTTTTGTGAATTGCAATTTTTGAAATTTCCCGTCAGTCTGCTTGAGGCCAGACACATTGGAATGCCGTTAATTGTCGTCATACCAGACGACATTGCCACAGGGCACCGGAGCTGGTGGCAGCCAAGTCCTTGTCGTGGAGGCACCCAAGACTGACCAAGCGAGGCGACAAAAAACACATAAACTTCTACTAACACTTAGAGCTGTCTCTCTCTCTCTCTCTCTCTCTCTCTTGATCTCAAGCCCATTTCTTTAGTTTTTTTTTAATTCGAATTTAAGGAATTACAATAGTAAATCTCATCTATGTCTCTGAATTTTAAACTTTTCTCTAGATTCCCTTTCTCTATTATTTAATAAGAGAAGAAAATTAGTTATTATTTAATATAATATCTCCATATTCTATGGATTACGCCCTTTGAAAGTATCCCTCTGATACCATCTCTCAGAAAAGAGTATGATGTGATTTCTCTGTCTCTGTCTTTATTCTCCAAACATCAATTTGTAAATCTAGCTACGTCCAGAGAACTAAAATTGTTTTTGAGTTGTCTACAAAGATGGATAAATGGAATTCAGAAATAGTGTTTGACTTTTGGATTTGAAGTCTTTTGATTCAGCTCTAAAATTGTCTATTCGATATCTAAATTTATATGTATTTATCTTCTATTTTTATATATATATTTAGTGTCTATCTATATCTTCTTCCTCTTTAACTGCTAAATTAAGCGGGATTCTTTCAGCAGTCTTTGGAAACTACTCAATATTTTGATATCGAACAATAAGTTATTTTGATTTTAACAAGAGTTCAGAATTTCATACATATTTATATATATATTTATTTTATATATATTTTTTTTTTTGTCTAAAATGTCAAAGTGAGTAACAAGTGTTTTAGACGAAGAGGCTCACAATAAGCAATTTGATGGTCAGAGATCTGATTGTTGCAAGGCAACGGAGAAAAGTCAGTTAGCGATTTCCAACGAAACACAAACATTTTCCACTCACAGCTGAAAGGCTCTCGCAAAAGTCTCTGTTGAAAAACTTTAAATCAGCTTAACCGGATTTGAAAACTTTTTGTTTTAGTCAGCAGTGGTGAAACAAATTTCTGTCGCATTTTTATAGATTTAAGCTAAAAATTTGAGCGGACAGCGATATATATTTATTGTGTTTATAATTATATATTATTGTGTTTTTTATATTTGCAATCAAACATATTATAATTAATTCGTTGAGCTTACAAACGGAGCAGAAAGAACTTTAACAGTTTGTATTTATTTGCGTTATGTTATAAGACGCTGCTATAGCTGTGCTGCTTAACAGCGCGCTGTAAACACAAACAACTGTTGAGCAAGCTTGAGAGCGTCGTCGCTCTCGCTCAGTTTGTTTTGTGCAAAAAAAAAAAAAAACGTATAACGACAACAAAAGCATAGAACGCGCAACTAACAACAACAACAGCAACAAGAGCAGCGTGCGTGACAGCTGCGACGTCGACGTAGCCAGGCTACGCTGCCTCGACATGTTATACACTCTCTTTCTTATTGGGAAAGAGCAGTTTTTCACCAGCCGTCAAGTCGGGTCCGTGTCGCGGTCGCGTCGCACATTGTCGTAGTCGTTGTCGTTTTGAGTATTTATTAAAATTTTTGTTAATACTCTGTTCATATGAATATAAATATATAGAATTTAAGTATATATAGTTTATATATGTTTTGTGGGTGTTTCCTTTTTTGTTATTGTGCAGTGCCTTGTGAAATAAAGCTAACGAAATCAACTGCGCGCGTCTCTAACAACAACAACAACAACAAGTGCAGCAGCTGCAGCAGCACAACAACAACAAACCTTACATATGTAGGAAGCAACATCGACAGCTGCTTGCAAGTTGACAAGCTTACTTCTAGTCTTAATTTAAAGCCAGTTAGAATAAGGCAAACGCCTAAACTAAAGTAAAAACAAAATTTACCGTTTTTTGTATGCGCTGTGGGAACAAAACGGGAGAGCCAAAGAGTGAGAAGGAGAGAGTGAAAGAGAGACGCATTTCAACTACGTTTACCGCAATAATAATAACAACAACAACAAACGCAGCAAAAAGTGTTTTTCAAATTATATATATATATATATATATATATAAATATATATATATATATATTTTTTTTTTCTTTGCCTGCGCAGTTTGGCGCTCTCACGTGTCTCACGTGCGCTGACTGCGACGCCGGCCGCGGCGCGTCGTCGTTTGATAAATGCACAAAAATTCCCATGCGGCCGTTTAGTACATTTTCTACAGCTTTTTTTGTGTGCCTACTGTTATATTTATTCAGACAGCACGGCTACTGCTGCGCCGGCAATGTAGTGGGTGACTACTGACGTCGTTGTTGCTGCAAAGAGAGCGAGAGAGGTGAGTATTTCTTTTCCGTACTTAAGATCTTCTTCGGTTATGTGATCGATGCGAAGACCGAAAACATCTGTGGAAATAATATTCAAAATATTCAACTAATTTTGAAAATGTATGGAAATTTTATATTTATTTGAATTAAGCTACATTTTAATATTGTGAAGTTTGTTGGTCTTATGCTTGCTGTTATTTGTCCTTGTCTTTTTGCATTTCGTTTCAATGTCCTTTTATCCCTCTTCGCCCTCTTCTCAAATAATGCACTGTGCACAGTGCCATCAATAAGTATGTCAACCGAGTCAACAACATTAGCACAGCATATATACGTGGGGGGAGGCAAAGGGCTGCTAACACACAGACTTGAAGCATTTGTCGTCGATGTCGTCGCCCCACCTCTCAAAAAAAAGAAACCAAAAAAAATAATAATAAAAAAATAGACGAAAACCGAAAGCAACTGCCTAAAAAGAAAGAAGCAGTAAACATGCACAATAGTAGGAAAAGACAAATCAAGAGAAATGAGGCCTTCAGCCCTTTATGCAACACCAACCCCTTCGCCCCCTGTTTCCAAACACATTGCCACAAACAATATACCAAACAACTCCATTGATTTTTCTTGTGGGAATACAAAAATATAAGTGCCGAGTAGTTGGTAACAGCAGTCCATAGACGTAGACGTAGACATAGACATGGATATAGACAAGCTCTTCTACCGCCCACCCAACTGCCCCTCCACCCCTCTCACCCCTTCTCACACCCCTTTCGGCGGCTGTTCCATTCGCGTCGTTGAACTTTTTGCAACATGTTTCGTTTTCCCTACCCTGTATCAATAGCGATGTGTTAAATGGGTATACAAATATAGACATAGATACAATTCAGTAGCACATAATTTCGGCCGAAATCTTAATTTGAATGCATTGTTCAATTTGTATAAAATTCTAAAGTAAAATACAAATAAAAAGAAAATCTCTTTTTTTCAACCAGGAACACTGAGGATATCAACGCGTTTTTTCTACTTTTTTGTGGTGTATGGGTGTTTTTCTACTTCTACCTTTTAGTTTGGTAAGCAACCACACACACCCTCACACTCCTACCCACTCACACGCTTGAGCTTGACTTGCAAAATGGAATTTATGTTAATTTGGTGCTACATTCTAGGAACCATGTCCTTTGACTTTGTTTTGGATTTGATTGTGGTTGTGGTTCCTCTGGTTCGTTTCGGTTTGACTGTGTTTATTTCGGCTAGTTCTATGTATTTTTTTTGGGATAGAGTAAGTTTTACGATTAAGTCCAATGCGCATTCCTCTTTCCCCTGTTCCAGGTTTTTTTTTTGCTTGCTTATCTTTAGTTTTACATTGGGATATTTACGTTTTAGTCGAATGATTCCTGTTTATCTATTAAGGGAAATGTTTTTGGAGCTAAAATTCGTTATGGTGCAAAAGAAATATAATTATTATATAATAATATTTATTCTTGAAAAGCGATTCAAGTGTGTTTTCTCTATTTTAATTTGATCATATTTTAAGCTTGATTTATTATTAAGACTCAGTCTCGATCTCCGTATAATGAGAAATGTTTTTTCTTTTATTCTTTATATTAGCCATCGGATCAAAATATGTTCACTTTTCACAAATTTTGTAACTCGAATTAAAATTTATTTATCGAAAACTGTAAATTCACAATTTACATATTTTCTTTTCTCTTGAGAAGTATTGGCTTCTACTGCTTCGTATCCTTTCTCTTGCTCTCTTTCTCTTATGTTTCTCATGTCTCTCGTTCTCCATCTTTTTTTATTTTAGCTTTGTTTTTCTTAACATCTTAAAATCATTGTAAAAAGTTTATCCGCAATATTAATATTTTAAAGGGTATTTGGTAGTCGGCACCTGTTAGCCACAAAATGCATTTTGCATTTCCCTCAATTACTGGGAAACCAACCGTTTCTTTGTCTGAGTTTGTTTGTGTGAGTTTGTTTGCTAATGTGCAACATTCACCTGCAGACCTTTGACCCTCCCTTCCCCCTTTTTTTTTCTCCCAGCATTGCAAATTTGTTATTTCCAACATTTTCATTTAGTATTTTCCATTAAGCTTCGATTCCATTTGCGTTGCAATGGGAAATATTGTTTGGTCTAATTGGTTTTTACTTTGCGTTAATTGAAATATTGTTGATTACCGATATTTTCATATTTTAATAATTTTGTGTGTGCTCAGATTGGTTAGACACTTTTTAAAAATATTATTTATTATTAAAAAAAGTTTTGGTTTTAAATCGGAATGCAAAAAGCGCATTAAATGAAATTGGTGTCTCTTAAAACATAATAAAAAAAATAAGCTTTAGTCTGTTGAAATATAAAGCTGTCATTGGAGCAAACTGCACTCGTTAGTTGCTCAGTTCTATAATGACTTTAACTCTGGAGTGTTTCAGATGAGATGGGATTTTTTTTTAGGATTTCAGTTTGGCATCAGCTGGCAGCGCAAAATGCAAACCTCAAATAGCAATTCCATAAACTCTGCACGCATACAACATACACATAACTTTGCCACAAAATGCACACAAACATACACACACACACACGCACATGCTGGGAGCAATTTTATTTTCGGTTGTGGAGAATTTTTTGGATCAAAGCGTCGACAAGCCAGCAGGCCAAGAAAAATAATAGTCAAGAATAGCAGAAAAACAAGAGAGAAAAATTCACTTTAGCTTGCCGCATTTTAAATACCCTTTGCAAAATAATCTGTTTGATGAAATAACAAAATTCAAATCGCATTTTTTGAGTTTATTGATTCCAAAAACTTACAAGAATGTTCTTAAGCAATCACAGATCCATAAATAGTTGAGCTTAAATTAAATAGTAAATTATATATTTATATATATACATATGAATTTATTTATATATATACATATGAATTTATATATATATATATATATATATGAATTTATATATCTATATAGATATATGGCCTACTTCCGTTTGTTACACAGTTTTAACAACTTTTGTATACCCATTTTTTGGCAGAGACTTTAATAAAAACATGTCAAGTGCACTTTTCGTTGAGGCAATATTGCAGCAGTGCACTACCACTGCCACCTGCCACCTGCCACCACCCACAATTCAGCTGTGGCATGGAGTCGACTCGAGCCGAATCGAGTTCTTGTCTCTGCTGGTTACCTATTGCTGACCCACCCGCCGAGTTTCCTGTTGTTCTTTTTTTGTTTTGACTTGACCAAGTTTATTGCCTGCCATATGCAATTGCCGTCGATTATTTTGGGCTGTGGCAACGTTCACAAAGCTGACGTCGACGTTGACGTCGACATGGCAAAGGCGTTAGCACCGCTGCCTTTAGATTTGACGCCCACTGCAATAAAGTGGAACAAAAAATATTCAACCAAAGGCTGTTTGGTGCAAAATCCAAGAAATCATGAATAAATAACCAGGCTTCTTAAAATCTGATACTGATAGATATGTCCAAAACTTCTTCTGATTTTAAGCTTAGAACCTAAAATCAGCAAATTCGAATTAAACTTTTTACTGCCACGCCTACAAAAAGTCAAGAAAGTCGCACTTTATGAAATGTTCACTGTGGCAAATGACTTGGCTCCGCCCCAATGCCCCCCTCCCCTTCCCATAACCCACATTGCGCATCCAATAGAACCGTTGGCTTGGATGGCTCTACGTGATGTTGCCCAACTTGCCCAATTTTGGACACGCTGCCAGCTTTAAGAGCGCCACTTGAGGAACTGGCACCATGCACGGCTCGGTAAGTGGCGAGTGGTAAGTGGCAAGCGGCAAGCGGCAAGTGGCCCCGTGGCAATTTGGGACAAGTGGGGCAGGGCAAGTGGTGCATGCGGCACAATGAAACCACGGAATGACATGCAATGCATGCAAATTCTAGTTGCGTTTTGGTGTCAAGTGCAGCTGTGTCCTCTTCTACGCAAAAGCTAATGGGGCTAACTAAATGCAAAACGATTCCGATTTTGAGAACTTCTTAAATCAAATATATACACTTTGCGAACTAGTTCCTTTTTAGAGGAACTGCATCCAAGGCGACTAAACTTTAAGTCGGACTTTAAATAATAAAGCAAAGAAATTTTCTTTTATATGTGAACAATTTATTTCATTTCAGAACCAACTTTTTTGTTATATCAGTGGGCAGCTTAAAACTGCAGATTGTTTGAAAGATAAATTAACTCACCAAAATATAATATTTTGCATTAGAAATAATGAAAAATAGGATTTAGTTGATTTCGTATCTTTTTTTTTTTTTTTGAAAATTTCACAGCTTACTTGAGAAACAACTTTAGATCTTAATCACATTTTGTCTTCTTCTATCGAATTTATTTCGCTAATGATTCAGATCAGAAACTGAACCCATTCTCGAACCACTTTTGTACCGTTTAAACGGCAACTAGTTGATGGTCGCACGGATGGTTCAACTGATTGATTGGCTCGTTTTAATTGAATTTTAACGATTTGAAGTTTGTAGTTTGGATTTTGTGATTTTATTTACGAGTTGACACCAACGATTCTAGTGTGAATGATAATCTCGAAATTCACTTCACCATTCGCATTCATTCCGACATTCGCATTCATTCAAGCATTCATGCAACGCCATTCAAATTGCCATTCAGCTAAACGAAGTGGTTTCCTAAACAGCCCAATGAACGGTCTGTGAGCCTCTAACTGCGATTGAAAGCAATCCTTCCAACCCCCTCCCCTCTTCACACCCCTTACCACGGCCTGCCTCCGATTTAGCCATCGGTTGTTGGTAGTAGCTGCATCGTGAGGGGCCAAAACTGTTGTACATTCAATTAATTATTTATACAAGAAAAGGTAAACGTGCAACGTGCCTCTGGCTCAACGTTGTATGCCCCAAAAGCACGCAAGAAACAAACCAAAGCTAACAGCCAAACAGCTAGTCAAGGGATGAACACGTGGAAGTAAGTTGTGTGGGTTGTTGGTGTGGTAGTTGGTGATGGGGGAGGGGGGGGGGGGGGTTTAGTAGGGACCGGTCTTGGATGTAGTAGCGTCATAAAGAAATACTGTGGCAACTGTAGTCGTGGCCAAAACATTTTACGGATACATCGTTCGCTGTCGCTGTTGACGTCGTTTTTTGCATAATTGATTAAATGACTGGGCATATAACGAGCACACAGCATTCAAATTGTGTGTTGCCTTGCAGCATGCCACACCAATATACGACACCCCCCCAGCCAGCCACCATTCCACCACACCCACAGCTACTAAAAACATCACTTGCAGCAGCCCTGCAAATATTGAATTTACGGCTTCAAGAAGCAGCTTAAGCAACTACTCAGAACCTCTGTGTGTGTGTTTAGATGTGTGTGTGTGTGTGTGTGTGTGCAGACTGTGTTGGAGTATGTGTTGAGTGTGCTGTGTGTTACAGGTTGGTTATGGCATCTGATAAGTGTTGTGATTATTAGCCAAATGTAAAATGCAAAGCGCCTATAAAAAAAAACTAATTTTTCTTAAATTATTTTTCTTTTATTTATGTCAATATTAAATGCAAACTAAATTTTAGTGCACTTTAAAAATTTGAATTAAAGTGCTCTCTTTTGTTCAAATTTTTTTCTTATAAAATTAAAAATACATTTTTTTTTTCCATTTTTGTTTTACAATATTTATTTTATTAAAGTTTAATAATCCAATTTATTGTTGTTATACAATGTTTATTTTACTACAATTTAATAATCCAATTTGATGTCATCAGAAAATAGCACATATATATATTTAATGGGGGGGAGATGTTTCTTTTTTTTTTTGTAAAAATTTGTAATAAATTAAGAGTATTAAAATTTGAATTTGGCCAGTTGTTAGTCATTTTTTATGCTTAGTTCGTTTTTAGCCGTTTTTATCATGTAATAAATTATTAGTTCTCGCTTATTAAAAATGTATTTCATAATTCTTTTTTTCGGTTATTTATTTATTTTTGCATACATATTTTGTTCATTTTAATTCCATGTCCTGAATGTAACTGTTTAGGGTGTGTAAGAATGTGTGTGTGTGAATGGGTGTGTTGCTGGTCCCATTTGGTGCTTGAACTTTGAACTTTTTGCCAAGCTTAGGGCCGGGTCCTTGTAGCTCCACTTTGCCTATGCGGGCCCAATATAAAACACCCATTCGCACTGTGTTTGTTGTTAGGGAAAACTGCAAGCACTCTTAAGGGAATTCCCCCTATATGCACTATATGCTAATGCGGTGGTTGTGTTTGTGTGTGTGTGTGTGTGTGTGTCAAGTATATATCCTTTTGGCAAAGCGAGTGCATTTTCTTGTCAACGCTGACATTTCCGTGCACTTCGGCCTTGTTTTTCTTTATTTAACCCACACACATCCTTCCTCCAACATCACCCAACCCCCTTACACAGTGAACACAGCTGTCTGTTTCTTCTTCTTTCCTGTTGTAATTTCTTACGTTTAATGAGCATTTCCACGTTTGTTCTTTGTGTCTCCGTTTCTCCTTGTTGTTGTTGTTGTTGTTGTTATGTTCCACGGTAAAAGCCAAGAATTATGATTGCTCCACATATTTTGTTAGTCAACTGAATGGCAGCTCTTAAAAAAATGTGCGCATCGCTCTTTTTATGCAGTATTGTTTATAAAGAGACATCAAATATGGCACATCCTAAGAATATACTGGGTAAATACATAAATTTAATTTTGCAGATCTTAGTTATATTTCAATGAAATGTAATCATTTTGTAATTAATATATTCCTTTAGAGATATCAATTTTGGTATCTAAGATTAACAACAATACATAATATATATGTTAATAACTGTAGTGTTGACCAGTTATTAATTGTAATATCTCTTAAAAGAAATTCTTAACCAAGAATGATGTTGTTAATATATTTACACACATAATATTTAGAGAGATTATTTCAGATTCGATTTACAGTACATTTAAATAGAATTATCTTTGAACATTTCATGTTTTTATACCATGAACCCAATACAAATGATAGAGAGATAAATCACCGACTATAACAGCTATACCTTTAATTTGAAATATAGGCTCTTTTATACCCAGCACAGAACAAGTTTGCTTTATTTTATCGATAACTTTCTAAGTTTGCCCGTCAATACAGAGAAGAATATGCTTACCAAGATCATGGACAAAATGCAAGAGAAAAAAATCTTTCATTCCTTATCATTTATTTTCATTTCTTGACATTCCAAAGAATGTACAATTTTGGTTTTTCAAATTTCTAAATTTTTTAATGAATCTTGACATTTTTTTGTTAAATAGTTCTTATAAATCAACTTATTAGTAGAAAAGTAAGAAAAAAAAAATTAAATAATAAAATACTTTTTTTTTTTGCAACAGAAATGAGAAATAGTAATGTGTCCAAGCACTTTTTTAACATACTGTATTTATGATAATTGAATTTGGCAACAGTTTGTGTTTGCGTAGTTTTGGAAAAATCATTGCGAAGCACCTCTGGCACTATGCCCCACTATGCCTTACCCATATACACACACACATAACAAGGTCAGGGTCTTCGTTGCCATCTATATATATGTATATATATATACTCCATATTTAGTTGGTGCTTCGTTCAAAACAATTTTTTTGGTTGCTCATTTTTGTTTAATCGATGGCGTCAATTACACTCCACTTGGGCCTAACGTTATTCGATCTTAATGCATTAGATTATAGATATATATATATAGTATTTTGAATTAAATTTGCAATCAATTCATACGAAATCAATACATGCTTAGTTTTGTTTATTACTCAGTCTTTTGCAATGTGGCCAACAAATGAAAATATTTATTTATGCATATATATTCTAAGTATATATATATTTTTTTTATGATACTGGGGTACCAGTCTCAGCATAGAACACTTATCATGCCTAAGCTTTAGCAAGCGGAGAGCTGCGAAAATAATGAAATGAAATAACAGCGCAGTCCACTTAAAGTAAACAAACAAACAAAGTTAACCTTGCTTTCTATGCTTTCGCTGCTGTATATTATGTGAGCGTGCGCCTTTCGCTGCCGCAGCAGCAGAAGCACATGCAACCACACCCACACCAACACCTACCGCTTACCAGCCGGCATACGCCCATTTAGCTTGCATTATGCAAAAATAAACAATGTACACAAATAACAAAAAGAATAAGGAACAATAATTTGCAAGTTGCCTGCTTGCATTGTTTGCTGTAAGGCAACAGTAACAGAAGTCTGTTAAGTGCTAACAGCGGCGCAGCAGCGTTTCTTAATTTAACTGAACTACTAAACGCAGAGAGCAGTAGGAGCAGCAGTTACAGAGAGAGACAGAGAGGGAGAGAGTGAGTAAGAGAGCGCAGACTGAGCGATTGTGGGAGCAGCGCAGTCATTGCTTGTAATGTGCGACTGTTGTTTTTGGTTTTTTTTTTCTTTTCTGTAAATGAGCATTTGACGTTGACGTTTTGACTGCTGTTGCTCCGACTGCAACTGCTGCAGCCAGTTGGTATGTTTGCTGTTTGTTGTTTTTTTTTTTGCAGTCCATTGACTTTTTCAGTTTGCTCAGTTTCTTTTGTTGCTGTTTGGCGCCTTTGCGCAGTTGTCACAGTTGCTACCTCTGTTGTTGTTGTTGTTGTTATTGTTATTGTTATGGCCATTATTTGTGTAGATTTTGCTTCTCCTTAGTTTTGCATGGTTTTCTTGGACTTTATTCATACGCATGCAGAAGACCGTTTTGTTTATTAACGATAAAGCTTCAATCTGTGACTTGTTGTCCGAGACTCGGGCTGACTACTAAGCACGGACACACACACACACACACACATACATTTGCATTTATGCACTTTGATATCAGCACAGATTTCGAACGTATGCTTGCTGTTGCAGTTATAATATAATATATATATATATTATATTTATATAGTATTATAGGGAATTCATGGAATTCATATGAAGAATTTTTGAAAAGATATATTTGGTAAAAAAACGGTAAATTATATGTATTTTATATACATAACTACAACATACCCATAACTCTGACCTGTCTGCCTCTCAAAAATATAATTGAATATGTATATGTATATATATATATATATATATATATATATATATAGAAATGATATATATTTTGATAAAGGTTTATGAATAACTTTGTCTAATAATTCATTAGCAAACATAAATTTAATAAGCATATAATGAATGTTAATTGATCCAACTATTATTCCAAAGTGTGGGAAACCCGGAGAAACCCACTCATTCAAACAATACGTTAATTAGTTTATATATATATATATATAATATTTGCATGTACAAATAACAATATAATTTATAGAATAGAAGTAGTAAGTAAATAAATTTATTATGGTTAGTACAAGGTATTTTACAGCCAACCCCATTTTATGCAGAAAGGCTCATTATATTAATATTGGTGTTGCATGTGTATAAAGATAATTTCACTTTGTGACAGAACACTTACACACACACACACACACACACACACACAGACACAGGCACACAATGCATGTCTGCATATCAGTTATTGTCCAAAGTTCGTTGTAAGCCGTTTATAAATAAATTGAAGTTAAGGAGTGGGCGGGAATTGTGAACGAATCGCCAGCCAGCCATCAGCAGCTAATGGCCGATTAAATCAGACCTATTATTATTGTCATGCCTGTGCACAACAGTAAATATTTGCCCGAGTTGGAATACTATGTAAAGTGGGTTTTTCTTCGATTTTTTTTTTATCACACTTGTCGAGGAGGTTATTATAATTTTGTGCTAACATGTTTAACGCATGGATGGAAACGGTTCGTACCTCATCGAATATATCGATTATATATATATATATAATCTTTATGAACATCATTAGCCGAGTCGCTATAGCCAGCTAGCTTTGTCTGTAGTGTTATTTTTTATTCTATATCATTTAGTTGTCATATTTACAATCGGGCGAAAGATGAGTCACCATTTCTTATATTGCACATGACTGTGGCGTATCAATTCGTAGTCAGGCTTAAAAACCAAGACATATAAATGAAATTTTAAGTTTATAATACACTGAACTATGGCATATATAATTACTTTTAAGTAGCGACGAAAATTGCAAGGAAAAAGTGTTAAACATTTCTACAAATTTGAGTATGTAATAATAATGTAATTTGCTGCGAGAAATTGTATAAAGTTTGCAATCGTTGGCAACTGCAATTGCGGTGCTTTGAACCCACCCACTCCTCTCCTCTTCCCCTCTCTCCCTTTCCCTCCCGCGCTCTTTCGCTCTCCTGCTAGCTGTTTGTCTTTGTCTTGCCACAAGTTTAATTGACTTTAATTAAATGCAAGTCGTAAAGTCAAATGTGTGGCACTGCCGCACAGTCGCATTCTCGGGGTGCGGGCCTTACAATTTAATTAAAGCGAATACGAATGCGAATGCGAATCATAAATATTATAATACCAGCACAGCAGCTGTAAAACCCAATTGTCAAATAACAGGCCGACTACAACTAGGGCTCCTCAACTCCAACTCCAATTCCAACTTCAACTTAAACTCGATGCGGTCATAGACACGGCTAAAATAAAATGGGTCAACTAGACTTCAGTTTACTGCTAACCGTTAACAGTTCTAGCTGGGAAACGATCCTGTTCCTGTATCGGTTTTCTAAATCCTATGCCCCGACATATCTGTATCAGAATAAAGACTAGCTAATATATACTATATATATAGCTCCTATTATACCCTTAATTCTTTAATGAAATGCGTATACGTATAGATCAACATATTCTAGATATTCTCGATTATATATATTTAAGAGCAGCATTAAATGATGATGTATAATTTTGCTATCTTTCGCAAAATCGATAAAAAAAAATCCGTCATCTATTTTCGATAGCAATAAACGACACAGCTGCAATAATATAGTTTGCCAGTTAATATTTAATATATCAAAACATAATATTGATTAAAATAAAGTTCAGTTAAGAAGAAGAGATTTTCTTAACCAAATATAACATCTGTCATATGTCTGCTAGGGTGTTTTGTCTTCGGCTATCGTTTTTCTAATGTCGTTTTTTTTTTATCTATGTCTATGCACATTATTTGTGGGTATGTATGTATGTATTTATGTATGTATATATGTATGTATTCATGTATGTATTTATGTATTTGGGGCCTTGCCAACTTGTGTTGACTTTAAACCGAAAACTGCAAACTGGTCCAAGCGAAGGTCGTTGCTTGTTTGTTTCTCTGTGTTGGATTGGGTTGGGCTGGGCTGGGTGTTGCTTTGGATTTGGAGTCGGATTTGGTTAGTGGTGGGGGGGGGGGGGGGGGGTCTGGCTCTGGCCAGCGACATGTCTCTTAATTAGCTGCTTATTTTTGTTATTTTGCTGGCACTTTGTCGTTGCTGCTGTGGCTGTCGTCTCATTAGTGACGACGCTTTTTGAGCGGGTGGCCAAGATTGTGTTAACAACAAGAGCAAAACCTGTTTTTGTTTATGTTTTTTTTTTAGAGTCACGGAAACTTGATATGACTTTCCTATCAGTTCGCCACACTTCAGTTGACTGCTCGTTTAGGATATTCAGCCAAGTGTTCTAGCTAAAAATCTAGTTATTTATTAATGTTTTAATAGGCTGCTAGCTTTTAATATGTACGTTGAAGTTTTCATTTTGTACATCGGTTCAGTTTGTTACTTAAATTCTAGCTTAACATTTCTTTTAGCCTTCTACGAACCAACAAGTTGATCTAGTCTTGGCTGAGTTTCATTTGAACGAGTATCTTTTATGTTTATTAATTTCCAACTAACTTAATTGTGTCATTGGTTGTGCTAATTTCGTCTAATTTCGAAAATAAGAGAGTTAGTATGGATTAGTTGAGAAGCTAGAACCACAAACTACATTATGAAGTCGATTGTGATCATTGCAAGTGCTTGAAAAGGTTCATGAAAACAATAGAAAAAAACAACAATACAAGATTATATTAACAGCAATTTTGTTTTGGCTTATTAACGCTGTGGAATCCATTTACATGATATAATATAAAAATCAATAGCATAATATAAGAATAAGTTAGTGTTGAAAGTTCAGTTAAAAGTAGTCTGTCGGTTTATGCAGGACATACATCCCGATCTTAACAGATAATAAGAATTTCTTCTTTAGATGACACACAACAGATTTGAATAAAACATTCATTTTAAGTTAACAAAGTTTAAGAAATCTATAAAAATAATATGAAATTGGTTGAGGAACACACAAGAAAAGACTTGTGTGGAAGTACTAAAATCAAGGATATTTGACGGTCTCAGCACGTTTTAAAATCTGCAGGAGAAAACAAGTAAGAATGGTGTAGTCGTGTGAGCTCGACTACGATATACGCTGAACCCAGCTGTAAAAAATATTCTAATTTTGTCTGACGGTTCTTTAAAAATAAAAATAGATGAATAATAGATAAAAAAATTCTGTTTTTAAAAATGTGGCATTTATTGCTATCGGAAATCAAAATTTATTAATAATCGAGAAACGGGGACAGCTATTAATTAATAATTGCATTTACTTGAATTGACTTCTTTAGTTCTTATAATTTCTAAAATCCACGTGTTCATACGGACAGACCAACAGATAAGATCAAGAATTTATATCTCTTATGACGTTGAAGATGCTTCCTGCTGCCTGTTACATACATATGCACATATGTTCAGGGTATAAAAAAATACATTAAAATGCGTAATTCTTGAGTATTTTTGCTTTTTAGCTGGAAGACTGCATTCAACAAACCTTCAAGCACTTCCACTCTCCCCTGTGCAACTTGTTGTCTTCTGCCCCAGTAATACTTACGAGCGAGCAACTAACATAAGAAACTGCAACTGCAAATGCAACAATTACAACAACAACAACAACAACAACAACAACAAGAGCAATCATTTTACAGCTAAACCGCAGCGCAGACAATCGTCTGCGACTGCTCCTCCTCGTTCTCCTCCTCCTGCTCTTCTTCAGTTTTGCCACTGCTGCATGTGGGACAGTCTTGCATGTGGCAAGGGGGAGTTACCAATTAAAATGCGCGACATCACATGTGCACCAGCATTTATTATAAATTATTCGCTGGAATTGACTGAAAAATAGTTGGTTAACAAAAAACCTAAAAAAAAAAACCACAAACAGAAAACGAGAAAACTCAAAAAAAAAAAAAACCCAAAATGGAGAAGAACAAAAAATAAAAGCGCATAAAGAACATGGATGCAATGACTGGAGGGCGGTGTGCAGAGGGGTTGTTGTTGCTGTAGCCAACCTTGCCTTGCTTTAGAGGAGCAAACGCTCCGTTCGTGCTCCTCTGGCTCTCTGCTTTGTGCATGTTACAATGTTGTTAATATGACGCTTAGTAGTTGTCACACACACACACACACACACACACACACACACACATGCAGAGCAAATATGCATTGACAATGTTTTTCAAATTGACGACGTATTGCTGGAGTGTGGGTGCCACAGGCACAAAGTGGTAAAGTGATAGAGACACAGACAGCAGGGGCGACATTTAGTGAGAGACAGAGAGAGTGAGAAAGTGTATGAGAGAGAGAGAGAGAGGGAGAGCGCAACAGAGCGAGAGAGAAGCGAGGTGTGGCAGGTTGCGTGCTTGGGTGGCAAGTTGGAAATGACGCGTTTCAAAATTATTGGCATGCGAACGATGCTGCAACGTTTATTAAATTTTTGAAGTGCCACAAACAGGGTGAAGTATTGTCATGGGGCAAACAGGGTGCGCGCTCAGACAATGCATATATTTAATATAAATTTACATACATTGAACAAAATTAAAAAACAACTGTGCTTAACATGATTTTTTTATTTATCATCTTATCTTAACTTATAAATAAATCTCATTTTTAATTTTATATAAATTTTTTAAATTATATTTTTAATTTGATTTAATTTAATAAAATCTTATCTTTACTTATAAAATCTTATCTTATTTTTAATTTTATATATAATAAAAAACAAATAAATAAATAATAAAAAGTATGTCAAAATAGTTTTGGCAATGCATGTTTTTTTGACAGTGTTTATAATATATATGTTGGCATTTGTTTTTGGTGTGTGTATGAGTGTGTGCGTGTGTGCGTGCGTGTGTGCGTGTTCGTGTGTGACATCTGATGTTGTATTAATTTTACAGCTTGCAATTTGTAGCTTGCAATATGTGCATCATCTACTATTATGGCCAGCTAGCCAAACACACTTCATTTGCAACGAATGATGATGTTGCTGCTGGTGTGTGTGTGTGTTTGGATGTGTGTGTGTGGATGTGTGTAGTCTATCATTTACAGGCGCATTGCTTTATGTAAAAACAGGTGTTGTTAAATTGAACATCAAGTTGATTTCATTTTGCTTAATTTAAACTTTGTCAAAATTGAGTATTTTTAATAATTGCATTTCATTATTTAATTTACATATCAAATTGCATAAGTTGACAAACTATTTCGATTTGGCTAGCAACTTTGATTGTGACAAAACTCAAAGACAAGAGTTTTGGCAGTTAATCGGTGTGGGTGTGTGTGTGTGTGTGTGTGGCACGAGATGTGAGGCATATGCGTGCGTGGCAGACACATGTATCTGATAATGCGTAAATACATTGTCTAATATTTGCCAAAGCTCTGCGGCGGAGATTGGAATGCGGAGCAGCTTTACGGTCGTTCCGAGGTGTGTGTGTGTGTGTGTTAGTTTGGGTGTCTCAAATTTGGATTTCGGCTCTTGCTTTTGGTTTTCATGCTGCAAGAACATGCAACATACCGCACTTCATTGCAACTAAACAAGTTTGCTAACTATTTGAGTGAGTTTTCATGCGTCGTTGCCGATGCCGACGCAGACGTTCTTGTACTTGTGTGTGTGTGTGTGTGCATGTGTGTGTGTGTGCATGTGTGTGTGTGTAAATGTGTGTGTGTGTGTACATTAGCGAGTTGCTGCAAAACCGTAAAGCTAAACAAGACAAAGAGCAGACAGTGGAAGTTGCAATATGAACTGCACTTATCCAGTCAACTTCTTCGTCTCAGTCCCAGTGTAAATTTGTGTGTAACTCCATATTAAGCCGAGTCGACTCACAAACATGGATAGTTCCTGCAACATACTTAGCAGATACCAAGTATATTTTGTCAGTTACATATTGCTAAGCAGCTTATGATTTGAAAGCTTTAAAGTGCTGTCAGGTCTAATGAGTTCATTCAACTTGTTCACTAAATCATAAACATATATAAATGCAATATGCACCGCTGCCAATCTTCCAATTTTCAAAACTTCAATTTACAACAATATTGTTGAACAAATTTTCGACAATTGCTTAACATTTATTGTCAAATACTTATTTGAGATCTAGAAATGGTTAATCGTTTTTGTTTTTTAGTATAACTTTGAAAATGTCCTTATTAAATCAATTGTCTTATGGCCGAAAGTGTTGCCAGATATATGGATTATCTGAAATAGTGTCCAACACAAACCATTTTTAAAACAAGAACTGGTCTAATGATTGATTTGGCGACATTTGAGTGTACTTTCCTTACAAGATAACCGCAACATCATTCGCACTTGCAACAGTCTTTTAACTGTTGTGTTCCATAGGAGGATGTAACCAAAAAGAGTGAACGACCCATTTGTAGATTTCACAATTCTGCAAATGATTGATCAGTTCCACTAAACTTGCGTCTCCTAGCCAATTTGGTAAAGTATCTGTCCGGCAACAGATCAAGGCTCTTTTAGCCCTTTTGCCCAAAAACGATTTGGCCAGACCTTGAAGCTACTGTCTCCACTAAGAGTTTGGAATTCATTTCGACTCTTTCGGTTTGGGCTGGCTTTTTTTTAGATGCTTAGAATTCAACGGGTTGCGTTGAAATGAGTTCCGCCTGCACAGAGTTCCCCAAAATATGCAGGTAAAGCAGGGAACCGACATGCTCCAGGCCAACTATTGGCATAGCTTGAACCATGATTTGACTCTTTTCCAAGCACATACCATGAACAGATCTTAGCTACCTTATTTTTTTTTTGGTTCAGGTTTTACTGATTGTGATTTGATTTTTGGTGTTTCTTTGTTCCAAAGTGAGTTGCATCTTATCCATCTACTTGATATTCTTTTAAAATTGCTCTCTAAATTCAATTTCTATGTGGTTAAGCTTTTAAATTTTAGAAATGTGTAGCTCAAAATAACTTTGAAAAAACTTTTAATCCTTAAATCACAGCCGCATTAAGATTGTCATTCGTCAAAGGAGCGGAGGAGACAGCTCAGGCGGGCACTTGGGTTGAGCTTAATGCCGATAATTACTGACCGGCTGCACTCAAAGAGCCTCTCAGGACTTCAATTAGAAACAATTAGCTTTAAAGTGCAGTTGAGCAGAGCGAAGCTGGAAAATGACGCCTCAAGTGTACATTTTGTCAAATCAAAAATGGAATTTGAATTTCAATCAACTTGATTTTAATCAAAATTTGTGAAACGAAGTACAGACAAACATGAAGGGGAAAGTGGGGTAAGAGAATGGATATATTCACATACGCAGAAATATTTGTGGAGGCAGTCGATGAGTGGAACTAAAAACCCTTCACTTCAATTCCAATTTCATGGGCAACTGCCAGTTGCCGTCCTTAGCCTTGTTGTTGGTCTTGTTAGCCTTGTTTGCCTTGTCTGCCATGTCGTCTCTTATGTCGTCTTCTTAATCAGCACAAAATTTGAATATAATTCTCATGAATGTCCCAAGAGCTATGGTGCACTCTGCTCGTCCAAAGAGGTTTCAGTGCAGTGTAGCAAATACCAAACTGTGGCAGCAACAGCAGCCGTAACTGTAGCCATAACAAGCTGAAGCTGATGGCTTTTAGCCACAAAAATTCACAGCAATGAAATGTGAACAAATGCATTGGCTCACTCTTCTTCTTGTTGTTGTTGTTATTGTTGTTGTTGTTGTTGTTGTTATTGTTGCTGCTGCTGCTGTAACCTGCATGTGACTTGAAAAGCCATCGGGCAAAGGCCAACAGCCATTAACCGTTTGTCGTTTGTAGTTGGTTGTCTGTGTTGCGTCGGTTTTTTGGTCCAGACAATTTTCTGACATTTCTTGTATTTTGGGCAAAAACCGCACACAAAATGAAAGTCCAAACTCTTTCTTCGTTTCACGATTGAAGTGCCATTCTTCACCTCAAAATCAAACCCTGCCCTCTCTCTCTCTCTCTTGCTTCCTCTCTCTCTGTTTTTTTCTCTTTCTCTGTCGTTTGTCAAGTTCTTTTGACCGTCGACAAAAAGAAGTTTCATGGCACATTCAATTTGCCATAGTTGGCCCTGTCACTTTGAGCATAATTGCTGCGATAGTCAAAAGAAAGATGATAAAAAATTAATATTAAAGTTTTTCTTAGTTAGCTGAATGGCAAGTTGTGGTTCATTCAGCTTTTTGTTTAAGTTATTAGTTCTCAATTTAATGATACCTTTTTTTTTTAAATCTATTTAATTTAAATAATTTCTAATATTTAATAGATAGTAGATGATAAAACAAAACTCTTCGATTATTCTATTCTATTTCTGTTAGAAATGTGTTATATGCAACATCTCGAAGAATTATGTTTATTTTGGTAATTTATTGCATTTATTTGATGCCGTCATTTGTTTATTAACAAATGGGAATATGTCAATGGAAATCACTTTTTCCACTTGACTCTGGTTGTCACTTAAGTGTCTTATTTGATCATTGTAATTTCACTTAGATCTTTTACTTGAATCTACAATCTTCTCATTCTCTTTATTCATACATCGAGAATTTTGCAATATGTGCTTATTTTGTGTGACATTAAATATAATTGATTTTTATTTAAATTTATATTTTTAGTAATTTTCTTCTTATGCATTTTTGTGCAAGGAAATTGTCGTATTTGACTGTTCGTTATTGATTTTTGTATAATATTTGATAA
Source organism: Drosophila fungiperda (assembly GCA_035042345.1). Classification (NCBI taxonomy): domain Eukaryota; kingdom Metazoa; phylum Arthropoda; class Insecta; order Diptera; family Drosophilidae; genus Drosophila; species Drosophila fungiperda. The sequence continues at coordinate 1,826,348 of JAWNLM010000183.1, forward strand.
ATTTGAAATATCATTAAGCTACAATTAAAATTTATATATAAACTGTCAATTGCAGATGTATCAAATTGAATAATTAATTTAATATAATTTACTATAAAGTTATTAAATTATTAATATTAATGCTGCTCGAATGCGAATCAAGCTTGCGTTTTTTTTTTACACAAACGTTTAAGAAAAATCTGATTAATTTTAGAGCTATTTTTTTTTTATCTTGCAGCTGCCGCCGCTCGCCTAAATGTCTGACGAAGTGCCTTTGGGTCGCTTATCGCAAATTTTTGATACGCTTACCAATTTACAACAACAACAACAGCAGCAGCAGCAACAGCAGCAACAACATCATCAGTTGCAGCTGCAGAATCAGCAAGTGGCAGCTGCAGCAGAGCAGCGTCGTCGATCTGGATCATTATCGCCATCGCCGGCGGCGAGCGCCTCGGCGGCAACATCCGGCCGTGCCACGCCCTCTCAAGCGCTGGGCGTGGCCGGCACACAGACGCTTTACTACACACACACGCACAACTACTTCCTGCGGCCGCAAGATGGCGCCAGTTACATGCACACCTTTCCACAGCATTCCACGCATTATTTTCAACAGCAGCAGCAGCAGCAGCAGCAATTTCAATTCCAACAGCAGCAGCCACCTTCGCTGCCTGGCCGTCTGTCGGGCACCGGTTCTGGTTCTGGTTCTGGTTCCGGCTCTGGCTCACAATCGCTGCACGCCTCGCCGCTGCTGGCAAAGCGAGCCACCTCGTTTAGCGGCCAGATGCCTTTGACGCGTGCCGCTCAGTTGCACGAGGCACGTCTGGTTGCCGCCTCGACGCCAAATAGTCCACGCCTTATGCCCCGACGCCAGCCACGCCCCCCGCCCATACCAGCAAAGCCGTCGGCCAAGGAGCTGCAGGCAAACGTCACAACTGCTGCCGTTTCCGCTCCTGTTCCCGCGTCCGCAACCGCCCCTCAAGCAACGCCACCGATGAATCCAATGCTAGCCGCTTTGGATGCACCGGATGCACCCTGGCCGCACTTCTCCACTCTGACCGAGCATCTGGACGTGCATCAGGTGAACAACTATGGACAGGCATTGCCCGAGGTGGGTTCAACGCAGCTCTTCATCCAATAAAAACTAGCTGATTTAATAATAATCATTTTTTGCCAAATTCCGTTTTGCTCTGCTGCAGATCAACTGGCAGGAACGCTGCTTGGAGCTGCAATTGGAGCTGCATCGCTCCAAGAATCAAGCGGGTCGCATTCGGGATATGCTGCGCGAAAAGGTAAGCCAAAAACAAAGTTTCTGTTTTGATCCAAAAACTAGCAATAATGTTGAACCCGTTAACAGTTCAAAATTGCGTTTTTTTTTTATTGTGTACATAAAAAACGGAGTTAATTTGACGCCACTGGGGGATTTGTTGATTAGTGTAAATGAGTTAATAAGTGAGAATAAAAAAAAAGAGGGGAAACAAATATAATAACAGAGGCAGAGTGACGCACAGACACATTAATTACACACACACACACACACACACACGCACACACACAGAGAGAGAGAGAGAGAGAAAATAATGCACATCTTATGCTTAATGATGATTTATGGGGCCCATGGTTAAAACATTTTTATGATGGCCCCTTACAATTATCAGGCCAAAAAGTAATCTACTAGCCACAAAAGCAGACAGAGCCATCCCCTGGCTAATAGTGCAGCTGTCTGTTGACATCCGTGTGTGTGTGTGTGTGTGCGTGTGTGCGCGAGTCCTTTTATGATTAGGCTAATTAAGTCATTAGGCATTTGGCCAAAATGGCAGAGCGAGCGAACTCGAAGCGATGCTGCTTCATAGCCATAGTCATTAGGCTTATTGCTAGCGCCATCTACCGGCGCATTAATGCAAAAACTATATGAATTATTAAAATGTAACACACTGTGTGTGTGTGTGAGTGAATATTGCTTTCATATCTCGACACACATGGCACATTGTATATCGTTTGTAGTCATGAGTCCTGGCATAAATTAATTACACTTCAATGATTTTTGTCCCATGAATTATGCATGAGTTGAGCGCTCCACGACAGCCAATTGCCCATTTGTGCATATATATATATATATATATATATATATATATGTATATATAGTATGTGCTGATCGCCTCGCCTCTTATTATCATATCATAATCAATATAAATATCAATGAAAGCGTATTTTTTCACATTTCCTTTCTATATTCATTTTATTGTGCAGTTCTTTAAATAAACTTTAAATCTGTTTTCAAAAAAATATAATATATAAATATTTGCCTTAAGTTTGCTTTATTATGCGATTATAAAATGGTAACTGTTCAGATGAAAGTATTTACAATTTAATTTCACTTCAGACTCTGCTTTCACTGTTATGTCGTAGTTCAGCTCACTCGACTACAGCATTCTTACATGTGCAGCTAAATGCGTGTTCTTATTTTCCTTGATTTTTCACTAGATAATTTTTTTTTTGAAGAATTGAAATTACTGTTTTGTGTTCTTAGTTTTATTCTCAGCTTAAGTGTTAGACAAGGCTTAACTTTTCAGCAATTTGTAAGGCTGACTTGCATTTTGTTTTCCTACCTGTCTCTTTCACTCTTTTAGCCCCGTTTGAGAATTTGAAGTATAACCAAAAATGACCTCTTCAAAACTTATTCATGTACATTGCACAGCATTGGTATTTTCATTACACAAACCTACTATTTAGGGTGTGTGTAGCTGTGTGTGTGGGTGTGTGTGTGCTGCATCGCCTATTACTATGCAATGTGAAATTTTTCAGGCTATTGTTGATTTTGGCCATGTTAGTGCGAATGGCAGACTTGAATGCGTTTACTTTGTTCGTTTACTTTGTGCATTCTCGCATGTTGTTTTTAATGAAAGTGATACGAAAAAACAACATATCTGAATGCTTAAAACTGAATACGAAAAATTCGCTTATCTCAAAAAGCAAACAGATTTCACAGCATACAAAAACTCTACTAAAATTATACTTTTGCTGCACTTTTCAATATTTAATTGAGAGCAAAGCAGCCGACAAAAAAAAAACGTATGAAAAAATACTTAGTACATATTAAAGCAGAGCACAGAACGAGAAACAAACAACTGATGATCGAATAGTAGTTATCCTGGAAATGGTATCCAAAGAAATTTTTGCTCAATTATTTTATATTTTTTAAAAAATTGACTTATGCTTATTCACTTTGATCCCTGTAATCTCTGTAATCGATATCGATTAAGCAGCAGTTTCCTATCGATGTATATTTAATATATTATAGAGTTAGCACTTAAAACTTGAAATAAAAGTAAATAAATCAATATATTGATACAAATCGATTTTCAATAGCAATAAAAGACATAAGCCAAAATACTTAAAGAGCGTATTATTATTTATATCAACTTTAACAATTTTATATTAAGCATTTAAATGCTGCTTTTGAGCTAAAGTTGAACTCCTCACAATTTCACTTATTTTATTTAAATTTGAAAATAATTTCGAAATGCTGAGCTTGAATCAGTTCTTGGGTATTAAAAGGTATTCAAAGTGTACAGATCCAAACAGGATAACGAAACGCATAACGGAAATGAAATGAGAAATACATCAACTCGAATGACTAAAAGTATGCAATGAATATTTGATGTTTGTTTTATGCTTTTTCCTTTTGTCGCTTCGAATTATTTTTTTGCTTTTGCCAGTTTCCAGTTGCCTTGCCACTTTTTGCTGCAGTTGCTGCCCCAGTCGTTGACGTGCAGCATATTTTTGTCATCATCAATTTTAAATTAGATCCAGCCAACTGTCAAGTTGACTATCAAGTGGCCGCCTTGACATTAAAACTATTATTTAAAATTTATTTTGTATATCAAAGTTCATTTAAGCCCATAAAAAATCTGCATAGATTTATCTTTGAAGTGCAAACTTGCTCAGTTGATCTCAAATTGCTCTTTTCGCACACTATTTATAATGTCTAAGAAAAGTGTCCTCGCAAGAGAATAATTCGAAGAAGCTGAAGATGATGATGATGATGATAATGATGATGATGATGATGGAGGGAGCAGAAAAGGTGGGGCGGGCCCAAAACAGCAATCAAAAGAGGCGTTAAACTAAAACCACAAAATCGGCTGGGATTCCGAGTGTTTTTTTTTTTTTGGCAACAATGTGCAAGACGGAAAATTATGGCCAAGCATATTGCAACATTCTTGTCCGACAATAAAATTCAAGTTTATTACCAAGCAGTCAGCGAACAACAAGCTCAAAACTCAAACTCAAACTGAAACTGGCCAAAAAGGCGAATAAATGTGGCGAAAAGAATACCGAATGAATAAAGTTTTACGGAGCTGGGCACAAAATTTCCGTGTTTGTCGTATCCGCCAAAGTGTTTAGCCGTAAAGCTACGATGCCAAATTTCAGTTTTAACACTTAGCAATTCTACTACATACTTTTGCATACTCATTTTGCAGTTTTAGCGAATTGTTAAAAATTTGTGAAATTTGCATATTTATACGAATTTACAAATTTCGTATTTTACTTCTGTGGATTGAAATTTAAAAATGTTTTTCTTCTATTTGAAAGTTATCAAATATTAAATTTTACTTAATCACTGCTGCAGTGTTGCCAAATTTCAAATTATTTCCTAATTATTATTATAGAATGTAAAATGTAAATTTCCAACCAATAAATAAACACTTTGGTAATTGGCTGGTTTTAACACTACAACATATGTTTTTTCATACTAATTTTCAGTTTTTTAATTGTTAAATATTGTTAAATTTGAAATTGATATAATTTGCATATATCTTTACGAATTTATTTCGTATTTTACTTTAGTGGATTGAAATTATAAAACTGCACTGTTGCCAAATTTCACTGCTCACCTTATTATAATAATAAATATAAAATGTAAAATCTAAATATTTTCTGTATTCAACTTGGCTGTATTAATGAACACTTTGATAATTGACTGGCAAAGTTGCCGAGTTACAAAAAAAAAAAATTGTAAACCTTTTCATTTGTCAATTGACTGTATTCAGCCTTTGCTGCGTTGTCAAACTTTATAATTGAGCGAAATTCAATTTGAGTCCCTTACATATTTGAGAAGTCAGTTTATAACCAGAGCCAAGATCAATTTTATTGTTCTGGCAAATTTGCACAGAAGTTTTCGAAGCTTGTTAAGAGTTGAAGTGCTCTCATGTGCGGGATTGTATTTGGCAACGGCTTTTTAGTGTTAAGGCAACGCTTTTAAGAAGCGCCCAGAAGAAGCATTGCCAAGCGACATTTTGGCCCACTCAAGTGGCCTTGGTAGTTGTTCTTCTTCTTCTTCTTCTTCTTGTGGGGCACATTGTTATGAAATTTGGTTTGTCAATTGGAAATGGTTTTGTCCTCTTACTTCTAAAGTAAACCCTGCGTTTCTATACAATTCTCTCTCTCGCTCTCTCTCGCTCTCTCTCTCGCTCTCTCCCTTGCTCTGTTTATCTGTGCGTCTCTTGTTTGTCGGGTGTATTTTATGGGACCGCCATGGCCATAAATGGGCCTCATAAATCCGCAAAAGCCAGCGGCCCAGTTGTTGGTGATTGCACATTGGACAGAACCGTCAGCAGCAAAAGTGGCCACATTAGTGCCATAAGCCATAAGTGATGTGCGTGCCTGCGTGTGTGTGTGTGTGTGTGTTCAGCACGTTAACGCGTTGAAAGCCGCGCTTAGAGCCATTCCATGACCATTTCAATTTCCCCAATTGGTCAGCCAAAGTCTACCGAAAATGGTGAATGTTGACAAAAGTTTGCATTCATCCGGATGCAGTGGCAAATGCATTGCCAGACTTTAAAATACTCTGTGCCAGCAGCAACAATATAAGAAAAACTGCATAAGCAAAAACAGCTAAAGAAAACAACAAGAAATTTCATACTTAAATCAAAATTAGATGAATTCATTTTCTGAGCGGATCAGCTTTCAATTCATAAGAAGGAAATAATTATAAATAATATTGATGGTAAAGATATGATATAGATGTATATATATAGTCTGTATAGTCTGTGTGGTTGCGTGCATATACCCATTAGGTAATTGCTAAAGGGGGTATTGACTATCATCAACTGTAATGGGCACACGTAGAGCGGTGCAACAGTCGCAACAGTCGCAACAATCGCAACTGACAAAAGTCTCATTTGGTCGTTGACTGCTGTGCTTTGCATTTGCTATTCGAATGTGCAACGCCTGTGTGCAACAATGCAGCATTTGCCAGCGAGACAGATTGGCGCCTATAAGGCGTACAATGCGCTGATTTTCACACACACACAAACACACACACAAGCACACACAGGGATTGTATGCAGGAGGCGTTGCCCTGGCTTATGTGCGCCATGCAATGGCAAATTGAAATTGTTGTCCCGCATTTTGCAGCTGAGCCGGAAGGAAGTCTGTGTTTCATGTGTTCCATTATTTTAAAAACAATTGTTCTCCATTGATATGTTCAAACAGAGTTCTCAACATAATCTAAGCAATGCTTTTTTCACAGCTGTGCTTTGTGCATTTTATATCAAATTAGTTTTAGTCTTACTTAAATCTACTCGAATAGAATGTTTTTTTTTTCTCATGAAATTTTATAATAAAAGTGGTCTTTTGCAAGTTGCTTGAGATATGTGAAACACTTTAACTTGTTGAAACAGCTTTTGCGAAAAATATTATTTATTTTTAAGTCGAAAAAACTTTAAATTCAAAAATGAAAACACAATTAAAAGCCATTAAACGGAATTGTTTTTAAATTTCAACTCAATTTCAATACTGCTCGCTCGAGACACGAAAATGGCTGTGTGTGTTTGTGTGTGCGTGATTATAAGAAGGATTTGGAAATTACTTGAGGACACTTTTGCAGGCTTAATTAAAAATTTCGGCCAGCTTCGTGTCTGAGCATAAATTGCGCATCAAAGCTGTCAATGCGCAGTGAGCCAAACACAAAATTTTTGGCCAAGTATTTAAGCAATTAGGCGGGGTTCGACTGAAATTAAAGAAGGGTGTGTGTGTGTGTGTGTGTGGGGGGAGGAGAGGGGGTTGTGTGTGTGGAAAGGAGGTGTTGCTATGCTATTTGCGTAAAATTAATTACCAGTGTGAATTGCATTCTTTTGGTCGCCAAATGAGTTGAGAAGCTGCCGCTTTTTCTTGCGTCTCCCCTTGGCATATTCTCATGTCCATTCGAGTTTCGAGATGGGTTTTTTTGCTTATGACAACTTTTAAATATGCACAAACATATGCGCACATAATAAGACACACCTACACCTATACACACACACACACACATGCAGACTTTGACATGTGCTGCCTACTTTTCAGCGTTGGCTGTCTGGCAAACTTGCTGGGCCGGCGACAAACATTGGAGGCAAACTTAACTGCCAAGCGACTGTGGCCTGCAAAATTAATGGCCATCAGTCGCATAATAAATGAAGCGATGTCTTTGCCACTTCGCCCCACCCCCCCCCTACGCCCATTTCCATGACCACGCCCACAACAATGCCAAAAAGTTGTAAAGTTTTGTGTCTAAGGCCGCTGCTGCTTTTGGACAGAGAGTGTCGCTTGGCCAGCTCTATGTGTGTGTGTGTCAAGTGGTGGGAAGGGAAGGAATGGAAAGGGGGAGAGGGAAAGTGGGGGATGGATGGGGCGCACACACTGTCTCTGGAAGACAAGGACAACTCATTTTTGTGTATGCAGCGCACACATATTGGCCACGCTCGTTTATTCATTTGAATTATTCCCAAAAGCGCATTTAATTTTAATTATGCGTGACAATGCCTCATACAGCATATATAGCGATGCCCTAGCCCACCACCCCCCCCCCTCTCCTCCATCAACCACCAACCTGCATCACTGCTCGGGCATAAAGTATGCGTCCATTGCTGCAAAAGATTAAAGCCAACCACAGAGCTGGCATCCTCCGCGCAGCTAAAGAAGAAGAGAGGAGCAGTTCCTTTTCCAGTTTATAATTCCATTGTTTCAACTTCCAACGCAGGCTGCAAAACACTAGCATTACACTGGTTATGAATGGTTTTTATTTGGATCAGGCTCAAGCGAAATGTAATCCAGCAGAAGCGGTGAAAATTTAGCGCACAAAATGCAAAAAAAAAAAAAAAAAAAAAAACCAAAAAAAACCAGCAAAACAATGAGAAATAACCAGGACAACGAAGACATCATAATAATAGAATAAAAGTGGAATATAAACAATGAATGTAAAATTGCAATACTCGCAAATACCCTGCGCATAATTTGAAAATTATTTTCTCTGGTTTTTATTTATAATATTTTTATTCAAATATTGAATATCAAAATATTTATTAGCTGCTTTCATTTTATATTTGATATTTTCTCAACATCATGCAATAATCGAAACAAATTTTCATATAAATAAAACATATTATTTTCCAAAACGAATTTGTACAGATTTCCCATATTAAAGGGCAACTTTTATATTTATATTTATTTAAATTTATATTTATTCATAGTTGTGGACAACCCTTGGACGTGTCCGGGTGCAGGATATAAGATTTAAATAAATATTTCAAGGCAAAATTGTTTTGCCGTCGTTGTTTCATTTTTTTTTTCTTCCGACTATTGTCCTTTTTTTTTCTTATCTCTCAACTGAAAGTGAGTTCATTTGATTTGAGCGTGTTAGCCACGTCTGTGTGTGTGTGTGTGTGTGTATTTCTATATATATAAATGTTGACAACATTTGCATGACATTTGAATGTGGAACAAGCTGGCGGAATTTGGCCCGATAAACCAACCAAAATGATATTAAAAGGGCAATGCAAATGTTTTGATTGTTTTGTTGAAAGATATTTCTATTTATATTTATAATAATATTTAAATATTGCATAAATACACTGCACTATCTATGGTTAATTAAATTAAATAATATTAGTAAAGATTTTTTTTTTTTAAATTTAAATTCAATTCTCCAATTACGAAATCTACTTCTGATAATCGATTAAGTTTTGCTGACTGGTTTTGGTTTGTTTAACTTGGCTTTTCCTTAAATGGATTTTGCTTTTATTTGTATTGGCATTGACTGATTTTTGCAGCCTTTAAGACCCATGGTTTATGCAAGCTGTCGACTTTCAAAAGCTGAAATAAAACTAAAAATAAACGCAATAAATTTGAAAAGGGCGGTCGAATTTAATTGTGACTCTGGCTGTGACTGTGGCCAAAAAGGTAAGAAGTGGCAGTTGGCCAGAAGCAAAATACATTGCTTTTGCTGTGCTCTGTGTGTTGTGGTCAACACATAAAACATGATTATGAACGGTTGTTGGCTAAACTAGCTCCTTGTGCCTTGTGTCTGCAATTAAAGCCGCGAATGGCTTGCAACTTGTACCCCCGATTCCCCCACTTTCACCACTCTACGCCTGGCTCCGCACAAACCATCGCACTAAAGTTGAGTGTTAAGCCGCTTTTGGCTGCGTATTTAAGCCGTTTACGTTGTGTCGCATGACTGCGAAATACACATGACACTCACACACACACACACACACACACACACACACACACACATAGTGTCAACACACACATATACAGAAACGGTATTTCATACTCATGGCTAAGAGCGCCATTGCCAGGATCAGCTGTGAAGACAATGCCAGCGCGAGACTCAAAGTGATGCCACAAAAAAAAAGAGATGATATTAAGGGGATTGCTTGAGGACAAAAAAGGAGGAAAGACTGCTTAACAGCCAGCAGAGTAGAGTAGTCGTAGTCGTCTCAAATTTATGGGAAACCATGTGAAGAGGCAAACCAAAGAGCAACAAGAGCAATAAGCTCGACGGCCACAACTAAAAAAAAAATAAAAGGCAAACAGCAAACGCCAATAATACTTACGAGCCAACAATGCCCCCCCCCCCCCCCACCACCACCGTCACCCTCCCCCTGAAGAGAGGGGTAGTTGGTTATTGCGGTTATTGTGTAGGTAGTTCCAATGTTAGTCGAGGCAACGGGATTAAAAAGGATATTAGCCAGTTGAACAAGTCTTAAAAATAACCATAACAACTAACTGCAAAGCTTCAAGAACGAAACCATATTGCCAACAAGCCATATAGAGATATAGTTAGGGATGTACTTAGAGACTTAATTATGTATATGTGCAATACGATATGAATATATATATATATATTTATATAGATATAATTATTTTTTTTTTTTAAATAAAATCAACTCTTTTTGTTAAGCGTTAATCAGATTAATTTTGTGCCACTAGCTAAAAATGTGTGGCAACTTTTAAGACCTTTCCTGATGAAGCTTTATCGATTTACTATTGCTCAAATTTAAATTTATCTAGCTGACAATTTATCATTTGAAAAATAGATGGAGTAGTTTTTTATTTTTAAATTTGAGATTGTATTAAGCAAATGGCCTATTCAATGAAAAATGTATGCAACTGTTATTTACCTTGTTATAGATATATAAATACTGATATATCAGCTCTCTCTCTCTCTCTCTCACTCTTTCTCTCTCTCTTGTTATATATTATTAAAATTTTATCTGTTCCACCTGATTCCATCTCTTCTAATCATTGGCTATAAATTTATTGAATTCAATTTAATGCCCATAAAATTGGGGGCAACATTTTGTCTAAGTGATTTCATAATTAAACGTCAGCAACAAAACAAGATTTTGGCAACAACAAAATGAAATGAAATGTTTCACATTATTTATTAAATCTGAATATAATCACATATTTAATTACATTTTGAACAGCGCAAATATTTGTCGAAATGTTTTGTTGAACTTTTGCGCTTGACAATGTTCCATAGGATGCATACAAAACACACACACACACACACACACACACACACACACACACCCACACACACACACACACATGCGTGTTTTATATTCATTCAAGCCTTACATAAATTCACAAATTTGGTAGCTGGGCTATTTGCCTGTTTTTGGCTGCCTGGCGCTTTAACCGTTGGCTTAATTGCTCAACAAGTTGGCGTCAAGCGGCGTTGTCAGACCCTAATCCTAAAAAAAAAAAAAATACATACCATTTTTCATTCAATTTGGGAATTGCCATTGGTGGCATAGACCGACCACCAGCCAGGCTCTGTGACATATGCGCCACACGGATGCACAACATGCCACGCTGCTGACAGCTTTGCGTGTCCGTGTGTGTGTGTGTGTGTGTGTGTGTGTTTGTGGGCAGCAGGTGTCGATTTGGGCGACAATTTGGTGGATCTACAATTAAATTGTTCTGTGCTGATCCGTTGTTGACAAGACATAAGTTCAACATTGTTGAAATGTGCCTCACTAATTGACCGGCCAACAAACAGCATCGATAGATTTTTTTTGGGGCAAAAGAAATCAATAGGATTTGTCGCTTAGCTGGCAGCCCGTCACCACTGACATGTTATCATGTTGTCATCCGCCTTGAGGCAGCAGCAGGGGGGCACGCTACTTCCACAATGCCACACTGCCACACTGTCACATTGCCACATTGCTCATTATGCGCCATGTTCCAGCAGCGTCATCATTTAAAATTCAAATGCAAACATATTTTGGCAGCAAACAGGTCGTCCAACTGCTGGCCAAAGTCATTAAAATTCGCGGGCGGCCTCTTCGTGGCTGAGTTTGACTTTATTACACACTCACACACACACACACACACACACAATAAGCTAACATATACATGCCAAGATGTTAAAAAGGAGCAGCTGCAAGACTAACTCAACGTTTGTTCACCACATCAAAAGCCAAAATGTTCTCTCGCTCCGTAAATAGCGGGAAATTTAGCTTCAAATGTCGTTTCCTTTCAAAAATTTCCCAGTTTCCTTTTCGTCCCATTTTCTGCACAATTTGTGTTTACATGCAGAAAAATAATATCAAATTGATAGAAGCAACGATAAAAGTACATAATTAATTCAACGTTTCAGTTGAGCTGGTTTCTCGCTGAAATTTTATTTACTTTTTTAAAAGTAAAATAATTAGTATATCTACAAGCTGTTTTTTTTTTTGACTATTTTTTGTTGTTGATTTTACACTTGCAAAAATGTACACTAAAAATATAAAAACATGTTATCTTAAAGCTTTTCGGCATTTAAAATAATTAAAAATTAAGATAATTTATAATAACTTAATTTGAGATATAGGCGTCCTTTTTCTGAATACACAATATGATTAAACACTTTATCACTACTATAGCTGCCTTAGGAACAGATAAAGAAAATTGAAAACAAATCTTAAACATACAAAATAAATAAATAATATAATGTCGTAATTAAAATGTGAGCAGATAAATTTCCATCTGCAATATTTTCTTTTTTTAAGCTGAAATCTTATTAATTATTTTATGCACTTACAGCTTAACTGGCTCTATGTAAATATCCACCATAGTTATTGATTTCTCGTGTAACATTGATTTTTATCAAAATTGATTAATGTTTTTGTAATGCGTTAAAATGAAGACAGCTGTTTTTTTTTTCCCCCTATTTAATATGATAACAAATCCCAGTATTTCACTTATCCCAGCCAAGTGGTTGAAATTTTTGGGGAAATTTCGCTCAGCACGCTGTGTGCGATACTCTTTCACACACAGACACACACACAGACACACAGACACACACATACACACGCAGTAAGTACAGCTGTGGCGTGTGCGCATGTGTGTGTGTGTGTGTATGTGTATGTGTGTTTCGTTTAGCTCGTGTGTCGTTTCCTTGTTGTGCTACTGACTCCGGCACTGAATGGGACGCTTGTCGGTTGTCGGTTGTTGGTTGTCGGTTGTCGCTTGTCGGTTGTCGGTAAATCACAACCATGGCACGGCACACGGCAATCAGTTTGTGTTTGGCTGTGTAACGCATAACGCGAGCTTTCACACACTGTCTCGCCTCGTCCGTCATTTTTCAGTGCCAGTTCGCGCTTCAGCTCGACAATTTCTACGCAACTTTTTCGAATTTAGACCAAAAAGGGAACAATCACGAACAAAATAAAATAATAAAATACAAATAAAAAAAAAAACAAAAAAAATCAACAAAAAAGAAAAACTGCAGCTGCGACATATTGTGTGATTTGCGGGAAAAAGTGAAAGGCGACAAAAATTTCGATTTACTTTTGTTTTTTTGCAAGTGTGTTTCTGTGTTATTTGTAGAATGTTCAACTATATATTTTAAACACACATCAATTAAAATGGTTTTTTGTGTGTGTGTTGTGTGTGTGTGTGTGTGGGGCAAAGCAATTGTTGACTACTTTTTTTAGCTGAATATATTCGTATTCATAATGGGGGATTTTGAGAGTTATGATTAGGGGGGGAGTGTCAGCTTAGCTCTGTTTGTTGCCAAGGCCAACACAATAGCAGACGCACTGGCGCCATTTTCAAGCTTGCCTTTTTTTGTGTGCCCAACAGTTATAATATAATATAAAATATATTATAAATATATATATATATATATATATATATATATATGACGTATTTATTCTGCCAGCAGTTTTTTTCCTCGATGGAATTTTGTTTGCTTTTAATTTTTTTTTGCTGAATGTTATTGTTGTTTTTTTTGTGTTACTCTTCATTTTACTTGCCATCTGCCCTTGAGTTGGGTATTATAACTTGAACGCTAAATGTGAAACACTTTGAAAATTACATCAATCACAGTCAAGGCAGAAATTAGCTAAGCAAAAAAAAATTGAGAATTGTGAGAAATCGTCAGATTTTAATTCTTGTGAGATACGATAAATGGCTCTATATATCAATATTTATTTATTTTTTATTAAATGCTATTTACCAGCAAAATCCGCTAACTGTGTCTAATTCATTTAATTTTCTTTATAACGGCATTGTTTTTTGTCATTAACTTAATATCAAATTTAGTAGTTAAATCTGTGTTGAGAGCATTCAATTTTCGGTAGTCTGAAGATAGATTTTATATTTTGTTTTTCATTCTTGTAGCATAATTTTTGGCGCAGTCAAGCAAATACTCGGGCATATTTGATAAATTCCACTGCCAAAAAAAAAAAAAAAAAACATGCGTGTGTATTGTAAAGTGTGTGTGCGTGTGTGTGTGTGTGTGTGTGTGTACTTGCTATAAATATTTGATGAGCATTTGAAATGCAGAAAAAATATCAACAAAGTGTAGCATATTTTTTTGGTGCTACATAAAAATTGAAGAAAAACTTGTTTGACATTTACGAAAATAAATGTTGCGTTGCACAGCTTTAAGAGACTTCTCGTTCAAGTTGCAAGTCAGGCAGCGTGTCATTAATATGCGTGTATTTCTCTTCTTCTTCTTCTTGTTATTGTTGTTTTTGTTGTTGTTGTTGTTGTTGTGCGTGCACGCAAGGCAATTGCATAACGTTACTGTCTCCTCGTAATCTATATAAGACTCCTGCTCTAAGAAAGGCAGCCAGGCTGCCCAGCAGACCGGCAGCCCGGCAGACCGGCAGACCGGCAGGCAGGCTGCCAGACATATGTATATTATCTCTAGTGAATTATGGCCTGGCCATATAGATTCCAAAACGGCTTGTCCTTGCAGCAACAGCGACTGCAACTGCTGGCCAATGTCTGCCACTCAAACACACACACACAACACACAACACACACACACACACACACACATGCTAAACATGCACTTTTTTTTGTACACACTGCAAAAAGAAAGTTTGTTCAACTTGATTTAGATAATTTACTTTTTCATATTTTTATATATTAATTTTGTTTTATTGTAAAACTGATTTAATTACTTTTGGGATTTGTTAATTGGACAAGTTGAAATGTGCCTATGAAGAGCAACCAATTTGATTAACTTTAATTAAAACATTTTGTTTCTGTGTATGGGTCTAGGCACTACACCCTGTGTGTATATGTGTGTGTGTGTGTGTGTGTGTGTGTGTGTATCATCATTGTACATTGTTAAATGGACGATACAAAACTCTCAACTCTCACTCACAGCAACAGCAACAAAAACCAACAACAACAACAACAACAACAGCAACAGCAACAGCAAAAGATGTGGCATGGGGGCAACATGTCCGGCTGCCTGGCAAACATGTCGCCTGGCACTTTGGTTTCCACTCCACTGTCTACTGTCTGCTGCTACTGCTCCTGCTCCTGCTCCAGATGCAGCTGTTGCTTTTGCTATTGCTGTTGCTGTGTCGGATTACTTGACTCTTGCTGTGCTGCAATTTTAAATTAGATCTCGATATACTGGTTGCCATCCAGAAAGCATTCCACCAGTGTGCACCCACCACAGGCGAGGCGCCGCACAACCGGCCATATTAAATCAGGCACAACACATAAACGCAATAAGCTTCTATGTCCCAAACTAATTGCGAGCAGCAGCAGCAGCAGCAGCAGCAGCACCAAGGCTCCAATGAGCTTATCCATATATTCCATATTCAAACTTATAACAACAACAACAACAACAGCAACTTTTTCCAGCTGCAGTCAGACAGCTGTTCTTCAGTTGACTTCCGCCCTTTGCTAATTTATTGAAGGCAGCCAGCTGCCTGTGGCTAATGCTGAAAATTGAGTTATTTATGCTTCAAAATTGATTGCTGTTTGTTGTAAATTGAACTCATCCAATTCCCCCCCTCCCCCTCCACACCACCCTCCATACACACCTCAATAACTATTCATGCAATTTTGAAGTATGCCAATATGGTAAATAACAGCAACTCATGTTGCATGTTGTTGTTGTTGTTGTTATTATTTGTTATTTGCATATTTCATCACAGAGTCGCTGCAAATTACATATATTTACATATATATATATATATATTAATCGGCATTGTTAGACAACTCGACATATAAAGAAATCTCTTTGTGCTCAGTTTTTATTTAAAATAAGTTAAATTTTGTTCAACTTTATGGCAAATTCTACGACAAATTAGACCATATCAGATTTCTCAAATTTCTTGTATTTAGTATTTAATAATATTTCTTCTAAATATAATATTTCTTATATCTAAATTTGTATATATGACTTTAATTTGCTCCTAGTCGCTGCTTCAGTGATTGATTGAGCATTTACACATTCCCACAAGTTAAATATTTTGCAATTAATTAAGAAGATATGTCTGATATAGATATATATATAAAATTAGATTTATTTCTTTAAAAATGCCTACAAGCAGAAAAATATGAGAAGTTCCAGTAGCAGTAAAATTATCAACTTTTAAATATAATTTTTTAGGTTTTTGATTCAACTATTTCAAATAGAAATAGAAATATATCTAAATCAATACTTAAAAATTCACAAAGTAAATTGTTTTTAGTTTATAACAATAAATAATATGAACTAAATAAATAAATAATATCAACAATAAATAATATCAACTAATTTTTACAAACTTCCTCATTCAATAGACATTTTCAGCTGCAGATTTCTGCACTAAATAATCTGAAAAAATTAGCTGCATTTTATAGGATATGTCCTGGTCAAGGTCTCCTTTACTTATATATATATATATATATATCTATATGTTGTATATATGTGTGTTTGTTTCTTTTTGTGTTTTGTCGTTTCGATTTTTAACCATCAAATTGCATATTGCAAATGACAACAATCAGTTTCAGTTACTGCAGCGAATTTGTGGTTAACAACAAAACCCAACCTTAATCCACAATACCCCCCCCCCCCCACACACACACCCTTTTACTCTACCGCACTGCAGCTGAGTTCCCCGGGTAACCATTAATCATGTGGGTGACGCCTAAAAGTATGCAGCAACTGCTGTGGCATGCAGCATGCGGCATGCAATTAAAAAGCAAACAAACGAAACAGCAACATAAATTTACCACTACACTGACAGACGAGAGAGAGAGAGAGAAAGAGAGAGATAGAGAGAGAGAGAATGAGATCAACCGAATGCAACAAATTATTTGCCACGCCCGCACACACATACAATTTTGTTTTCAAATTAAGTATTGCTATTTTTAAGGCATTTAGTGCTTAAAAAAAAAGAACAAAATGCTGCCCTAATCAGTGATGGAAACGCCTAAGTGGCAGCCAGTGTGACCAGAGCGAGCGAGCGAGAGAAAAGAGACAGTTTTTTTTTTTTTTAAATCTTTATAAAACACGATCTCAAAGTGGAGCCCCACATGGATGTTGCGGGTACGACGCTGATGCTGGTCGATGCATCACCGACGGAGATGCATCATTCGCATCCACAGCTGCAACACAGCCATTCGCGGCATTTGCAACGCCAAAGCGGCGAGTTGAATGGCCAAACGTCAAATGGTGAGCTCAGTGGCACAACAAGCGGCGCCACACATGGCAATGAACTATGTGCCGCAACCGCTGCGACTGCTGCTGTAACTGGCAACGGTTCTGGCACCAGTTCTGCCACCGCCTCCGGCTCCGGCTCCTCCAGCTCAAATGTAATCTTAGCGGAGACAGCGGGCACCTCGAACAGTTCGTCGGGCAACAGTTCGCCCGCCAAGTCCTATGTGCAACATCATCATTTGCATCATGGCTCACATTCGCATTCGCATTCGCATGCGTTGCACCATCATCATCACTCGCTGCAGCTGCACCACACAGCGCCACCGTCGCCACTCGCCTCGATGCGTCATCAGCAACAGCAGCAACAACAACAACAACAACAACAACAACAACAACAACAACAACAAACCATATCGGCGGGCGCCTCGCCACCACCCCCCGGTGCTTGTCTGGCTGTCTGCTGCAGTCCATCGTCTGCCTCGCCGCATCATCATCTGACCATGGGTCATGTGCCACATTTGGCTGCACATCATACGCTCTACCCGCTAATGGCTGCCGCCCAGCTCGGCTATGTCAGCTCCAGCGGGCCCAGCTCACTGGTCAACTCGCCAGCCCTGGGACGACGCAAGCGCTACACGAGCACCTCCTCCAACTGCTCCAGTCAGTTCAACAACAACTACGCCGGACTCGACGTCGACTCCCTGGACGACATGTTGCGCAAGGTAAGAAATGGAGCATTCCCGCTGAAACTCGAACAATTCAAAACAAACTCTGAAAATTCCAGCATTTTCTTTCAAATTAAAAAGGAAAACCAAAGAAAAAATCAAATTCAAATAAAAATTTCTTAATATGAACCACATTTTTGCTATTGAGACCATAAATTGTTTAAGTATGCAATTTTTATTGAATCTTTATTATTGTTAAGAAATCAAAATCTTCGATGTTTCGCTTTTTTCTGTAGAAAAATCATTTTTACAGATATGCAAAGGAATTGATTAAAAGCAAATATAAATGCTGCTGTCAGATGTGAAGTTGAGATATGTACAATATATATATATATTTATATATATATAAAAAAAAAAAAATATATATATATATTATATTTATATATATATATTTTTTTTTTCAATCTTTATCAAGCGCATTCAATAATAATACACATCAAAGCAAACGATTCTTGGAAATGTCTGTAAATATTTATAATATGCTTTCAGCTTATCGTTGGGGGCAATGTCATTGCGGCAAGTAGAGAAATGGAAAGCTTCGATCTTCCTCTCTTTTCCTCTCCTTTCCTCTCCCTCTCTCTCTTTTTCTCTTTTGACGTTCTTTATTCGTCTTTTTGGGTCTGTCTGGGCTTGTCTGCCGCCCGTCTGTCTTTCGGCCATGGCCATAAATCTTGAGCCTAGTCCGTTGGCACAGCGTGTGGCATGGCTGTTGCTGCCCCGCCATCCACTACCCCCCACCCACAAAAGAGTGCATATTTATGCAACGCTTTTTACGTGTTGAACATTTTTAAGTGCGCAGGCGACCCATAAATAATATGCAACAAAAAAAGTATTTTTTTTTTGTTCTGTTTTCACTTTTTTTTGAATGGTTTTTTATTTATTTTTTGTTGTGGCGCAGCAATTTTAATTTGTAATGCGTCCGAGTCCGAAGTATGCCTAATAAGTAATTGGTGGCAGGCAGCTGCAGCCTGGCAACGCAGTCAGCGTAACATATATTTGCATTACGTATACGTAATAATATACGTATTTGCATCGTTACGTTAACGTAAAGGTAAACGTAAACGTAACCGTATCGCAAAGGCTTTTTATTAGCGATAATGAACTCGACCTGCCGCAGCGTAAAGCGATGCGAAACTAAACGAAACCGTTGCACACATTGTGGCATGTGGTACAACTCTTCTCCTTCCCTCAACCCCCTTCACCCTTATACCCTGTATTGATAATACACTGAAAGGGATTAGGCACAATATGAAAATCTTTGAAAATAATTTATAAAAATCAAAGATTTTTACATTCTTCAATTTTCTTAATTATCTTATTAAATAGGAAAATTGCTATCATTATTATTAATTTTAGTAAACATTGAAAATTTCTTTTATACCAATGAAATCCAAGCTTGGAAAAACTATATTAAATATCGCTTTCAATTTGATATTATTTAAGAATTTGTTAACCATTTGGAAAAATGTTTTGCGCCTTTTAAGTCAGTTGGCATATTTTAGAGGGTATCTCGTCGTTTAGCTCACTCTATTTTTCGATTATTCTGAGTGGTTTCCATTGTAAAGTGTCGCATTGCCACAGGATTGCAGTGGTGCCACGGGTCGATGTTTGATGTTTGCCATCGTTGGTATTGGTGCACATTGGTGATGGCGACGCTTTTAGCCGCTGCTCCACTCCTGCATAGCGTATGTGGCCGCAATAATGGGTTCACGGGTTGCGGGTTGCCGGTTGCCCGTTGCGAGTTACTTGCAACGTTGCTGCAAACTGCGGCGCGGCTGTTGCAATTCCAATTGCCATTTGCTATTTGCTATTTGCTGTTTGCAAATGCGATTCCAATTATGTGTGTGTGTATGTGTGTGTCGGTGTGTGTGTGTGGCACACTTTTGTGCCTGGCGCGTGCATAATGGCAATTTGAATAATGTGCAAATATGCAGTTATTTTCCTTTATTAGCCACACACACGACGCCCCACACTCAACCACCCAAAATGCAGTCCAACCGTCTCCTGTAAACTGGGCCACTTGCTGACAATCAAAGTTTGCATCGATTCGCTTTGAAGTTTGTGAAAAGCACAGCCTGAAAATTGAAAATTGCATAGAATCGGGCACAAAAACTGTGCCGCAATAGACAAGTGACGAGGTCAAAGGCAAAAGAGACAGAGTGCGAGAGAGAGAGAGAGTGAGAGAGAGAGAGAGAGAGTGAGAAAGAGAGAGTCTTGCAAAATTCAAATCGAATCGTTGAATTAAATAACAAAAATTAACAGCAGCAACAAAAATTAAAAAAACAAAGTGTCCAAAAAAAAGTTGTTATCGAGTTGCGGCTGCTCAAGTTTGAAACACACTTTTGGGGGCTGCCCCGTTTTCAAGTGTTCCAACTGAATATATATCAAATACTTATATGCCTCTTATTGCTGGCCAGCTGATAGCCATAGTATTTTAAGTGGCAAGTCGATGGAATACTCTGATGTATTCAAACTCTAATTTAGCACTCACAACTCGAATTAGCTGAACTAATTTGGCCAATATTCTCGTTTATTAAGCAGCTGCAATTAAATTCAATTCGATGTATGAATAAGTTGCACATAAATAAAAAATTAAATCATATTTAAAAATTAGCAAATTAACGTTAATAAGTCAATTGCCGATACTTATTTTTCTGTGTTTAAATGGTTTTCCTATAATTTAAAAGGAAACTTTAATAGTTCTGCTCCCAGAAACAGTGTGCAGCATTTCTGTTTTATCTACAATAATTATTTGGTATTGTTTGCAATTTCACAAACAAAATTTCAAAGGTAGAGTTTTGCGTTTCTCTTGTAATAAACATTGATTTAAAACTCATGTTTATCATCGAGTGAGCAAAACTTTTTAATGGTAACTTTCGGAGTAGAATATGAATAGCTTGTTTCAGGTACAGCATACTTAGCTGGTTTTTGTTTACAACTGCGTTTATTGGCCTTATCAAAGGCGTTTTTATGGTCCGAAAACGGAGACCAGCAACTCCAAATTATTTAATCTATGCGGAACCGAAACACACACACACAAAAAAAAAATGCCTTTGCATACCAAAATATAATTATGCTCTGTATATTTCTGTGTGTGTGAAAGCAAAGGGGCGGGGGGCATTGAAAGGAAGATTGGGTTAGATATGTTTGTAAATGCCCCAGTTGCTCGTTAGCCGCCATAAAATGCCTTCGTTCTGGGAGCTTCGTGCTGTGGCAGCCGACAAATGAGCAGCCGCCCGCATGCCCCCTCACAACTGCTACACAATACACAACTCAAGCAAATACACACACACAAACAAATG
The DNA here is from genome assembly GCA_035042345.1 of Drosophila fungiperda. Classification (NCBI taxonomy): domain Eukaryota; kingdom Metazoa; phylum Arthropoda; class Insecta; order Diptera; family Drosophilidae; genus Drosophila; species Drosophila fungiperda. The sequence continues at coordinate 1,847,563 of JAWNLM010000183.1, forward strand.
AACAAACAAAGAAAATGCACACACACCCAGAACATACAGAGAACACACTCAGTCACACACTCAGTCACACACTCAGTCACACACCTTCAACACCTCCATTGTGAAATAATGTTTTTATAAGCCACCTTTTTGTAATGACAATGGGGAATCATTAAATGTTTATATACGCCTTTATTTTGAATACCCTCTGACTATATAACCAAGTAATGGGTATATACGAAATTAACTAATAATTTGAACATACACACTTGGCTAAATACTGCTATTTGGCTATAATATAGCCAAACTATCTGTGGCAAGTTGAGTTCTTGTACAAAAAAAAGTGTTTGAGTGGTTTTAAGAAATAGCTGTTTTCGCTAGCTCAAAGAAGATTTTAAAGCTTACAAATGAGAGAGAGAGAGAGAGAGATAGAGCAAGAGAGAGAGAGATATGGCTCTCTTTTTATCACGTAAGCTTTAAAATCAGATGCTGATAAGAATTGGGAATCATTTTCATTTCAGCAAAGCTAACAGCTAACGGAACATGTGTGAATAAAGGGAGGTGTGGAGGGAAGGGATTGATAGACGTAGCTAATTTTGAGACGGCACGCATTTATCTTGTGCCACATGTTGGCAATACTGCCAAAAAAAACAAACACACGTAACCCTTCACATGAGATTTTCTTAAGCGCTGCTGCCTCAGAATAAGCCAGAAGTAGAGGAAGAAGCAGAGAAAAACAAAAAGCAGTAAAAATAGAAAAACCAGCAAAAAAAAAAACCATACACAAACACACACACACAGGCAAAGCGTCATAAAATAGCAAAACTAACGATCTCGGGCAGCACAACAGACCCAGAGTAGCACAACAAAAAAAAAAAAACTAGTTCGAATTAGCTAGTTGAAAAAGCCTGACTTGAAGATACCATTTACTTGGTTCTAAAATATTTTGAAATACTCTAAAAAGAAACACTGGTTCAACATTTTAATTGACAGCATTTGGCTAATCAAATGTAAGCAGTTAATTATGCAATTACCAACTGAAAATATTATATTTTTTATTTATTTATTTATTATTATATATATTATTATTACTAACCAAAATCGACGACTGATCGAGAGATTGCCAGTCATACGAAATGTATAATTATATATTGAAAATTTCTTAAGTTCAATATTTATATTCACTTTTCGAATATACAACTATCTGTCAATATTCCCGCTTGCCCATTGAAGTGGATACAAGGTATAAAAAGGGTTACCGCTTAACCGATTCCTTGCCTCCGACCCTAAGCCGATCCCTTTAGCTATGTGCGTGTCCATCAGGGGATTCCCCTTCAATTAGGATTAATACTCAAGATACCAAAAAACAACAAGCAACCAGAAATGAAAACGAAAACAACACAAAAAAAAAATCCAAACAAGAGCAAATTTTTTTTTGGTCATTTGTAGCCGACTACGAAATACTTTGATGCCACATGCAACACCAGCTGATAACGGGTTGGTTGTAGCCATAGGTTGTAGATATGGATATAGATATAGATATAGATATAGATATAGCTTTATATATATATAGGGAAGCATATTGTGTCTATTAGGTCGCAGTGCGCAGAACCCCCAATATAAAAATCCCAAAAAATAAAGCCTACATTTCCAGAGCCAAAGCTGAAGCAGAACTCAGCATTGAAAACTGCGCACAATTGTGGCATTATTAGGAAAGTAGTTTTACGTATCTTAGGAACAGAGCAGAAAGGCATGTTATACAAGTATGCTCGACTTTGAGATGCCCTGCAAATGGGAAAAATGCACAATGCTTTAGCTAAGGGCAGTCATTTATTTTGGGACTGCTCCTGTAAAAGTGTGCCTGGCATCTGGATGCGATTTACTTGCAACGTATAATTAATGAAAAGAAACAGTTATTCAATCAGCAGCAAGTAAAGATTTGCAGGGTATCCAATGGGGGCTGTTGTCCGGTCTGACCAAGAAGGGAACCTTTTTCTTTTTTTCTATTTTTTCTATTTTTTTTTTCTTTTTTGTTTTGTATTGTGACACTAACTTTTGATGAGGGAGCGTTCAGTTTCGGTTTGCTTTGCCTTAACTTTTATATATATAAATATATATGCTTTTTTTTTTGTTTTTAAATTGCTTAAAAGTACAATTTATCACAATCGGTAATTGGATGCTATTGTGCTTGTGAATGCCTTAGCAACGAGCCTGGCAACAACTTGACCGAGTTTCCAACTAGGTCTTCCAGTGTCTTTCCTCCACAGCCTTTGCCATTTTATGTACAATACAATTGCAATGTTCTTATCATTCCGGAACACTCGTCCCCCCCCCCCCCCCTTTGACACACACTTTGTGAGTAATTTTTTTTTTTTTTTGTTACTAGGGTCATTTAAAGTTTTCGTCGTGGTTTTTCCTTTTCGTTTTGTCGCAAATATTGTTGAACATTTTCAGATTTATTTTAAGTAAAAAAAAATGTAAACGAAGAAAAAAAAAACAGCAACAAGATTGTCGTATATAATCAGTACAATTCCGTTTTTAACAAAATCAAAATTCAATTATATTTCTTAATCTCTTATTCTTTTTCGATTCATTTTATTTATTATTTACTTATATTTTATTTTTTGCTAGATCAAAGTTTTTAAAATATGCTTGGCAAAACTTTGAAGACTTTTTTGTAGTAAGCTGCAAATTAAAACATGTAATTTTAATATGTCTGGTATATAAAAATAATAATAAAAAAAATTTAATTACGATGTGAAATTTGAGTTTTTTTTTTTTTGAGTTTTCATTTGTGTGGACATTAATTTCTTATCAATAAAATGTGTTTTTAACAGTTAAGAGCTAAAATAAAGCACTTTGCAGCCAGCAGTCAAGCGCAACAAAATATGCAAATCTAATACGATTTTAATTTAGGCCAACAACAACAAGTAACACACACACACATACACACGCACAGAGAACGAGGGAGTGATGAATACTTTTGTCATTCTCTTTGCCAGCAACAAAACTATTATGCCAAAAAAAAAAAAAGAAGGAAAAATGTTCGATTCGCTTTCTTTTGCATACTTTTGTGCGCGTCTGCATTCAGTTTCAGATTCCCAGATACCAGTTGCCAGTCACCGATTATGTGTATGTGTGTGCGTGTGTGTGTGTGTGTGCTGCCTCGCGTGCTCACATGTAGATTTTATTAAACATATGAATTCATTATGCAAATGCGACAACATCAACCGACAACAACAAGGAATGAAGGAAAATTGTATGAAAATCGCCTTTTGTTGCCCACATCCCATTCACATTCACATCCTCACACATTTTCATTTACTCTTGCAACACACACACACACCACTCGCTGCCCCCGCCCCCGTCCCCGCCCCCGCTTGCGTTGCCACATTGTAAGTAGTTTGAGCAACGTGGGGTTAATGGGTTATGCGCTGTGATTTTCAAAGAGTGCTCGCCTTTTGTGAAATTTTATGTAAAGTGCAAATTGATTTGCCATTGGGAGCAAAAGCAGCAGAAGCTGTACAAGCTGTAGAAGCTGTAGAAGCTGCAACAGCGGGGCAAGCAACAGCAAGTAACCATAAGAAATTATTAAAATTTCCATCGTTCTGCTTTTGCTGCTGCTGCTGTGGCTTTTTGTACGAACAGTTTTTCCATTTGTTGCCGCTTGTTGCATAATTTAATTCGAATTGTGACCAATGCAGCACGCTTACAATTACCGAGCATGTTGCAGGCAGCAGGCACTCGTTACCTCATCGACTGGAACAGTGTGGCAAGTGCAGCACAAATCACAGTTGTATTTTTTGTTGTTCTTGTTGTTGTTGTTGTTATTGTTGTTCACACATAATTAACACTCAAAAAGGGACTTGGCACAAGGGGACTTCAATTGATATTAGGGCAAAGATGTATGCTACACAAGCCACAAGCCGTATGCCACTTGCCACGTTCTGGCCACACATATAAGCATCTAGCAAATAACATGCCACTTCATTTAATTTCTTTTCTTTTTGGCAACAATGCAACGCACATTGGTCCAAATTGTGGCAACAATTCTAAATCCTATTCAAAGGGAACATTTTTAATGTTTTTTTTTTTCAGTTGTTCAACAATATTTTTTAAAGCTTTTTAAGCTCATTTTTGATATAGATTTTATTATTATTGTTAGTGTTATTCTTTTATTTTTACAATTATTAATTTAATTGCTTAATTTGTAGCATTTAATTAAATAATTTTAATGAACAAATTTGATGAAATTTGGTGAAAACTTTTTTTTTTACTTCTTTAAAGTTTAAAATCAAACTTGAACAGCCAACAGCTTTGAAAATATTTATATTATTGTTTTGGGTGGAAAATCCAAAATTCTTTAATCACTCAAGTTTTCAAATTGGATAATCATTCAACTCAAAATTAATCAAAGTGAAAAATTAATGAGATATTTTGCACACGTGTTAAGAACCCACTGTGCACTGTTTGTTGTTGTAGTCATTTTCATTGTTGGTGTTGTTGTTGATGTTGTTGTTGTTGTTGTTGATGTTGTTGATGCTGTTGTTGTTGTCGTTTGTCATAAAGCGGCGTGAATGTAATCAAGTCGACTATTATTCTTAGATTTGAGGCGCAAATGAAAACGCCGGGCAAAAGGAGAGGACAGCCAACAGCCAACAGCGAAAGGAGGCAGCTCCAAACAAATATGTAATGTCGGGCTGGGGTTCAATACGAAACAATAGCCATGTGTGCTGTGCACACCGTGTGTGTGTGTGTGTGTGTGTGTGTGTTGAAAAGTGTCTTCCGCAGTAGAAGCAGAAAAAAAAGGCAAACGCTCTTTTCGCATACAAAAGCCTCATTGTTTGAGTCCGTGGTTGACGCAGCTGCGTGTCTGGAAAACGATGCGAAGATGATGATGAGGCGTGGCAAGTGTGGAAGGGTGACAGGTTATTGAGTGGTAGGTGGCAGGTGGCAGGTGGTAGGTGGCAGGTGGTAGGCAGTGGTGCAGACATGTAGGTGTTGCGGCCCATCAGCTTAAATATGCAAATGTCTGTAGTGTGTTATGTGTGTGTGTTTGTATGGCTTTTTAAGTAACTTTGCCAAATATCGAAAATGAAAATAATATTTGAAAACTAAAATACAATCGAGTAAGTATGCTGTAATCGAGTGAGCTCCACCACGTTTTACCCGACTGTTCTGTTTCCCGCTGACTGTTGAATAAATTTGCACAAGACTTTTTACCCATAAACAGAAATAATAAAAAATAATTATTCATTTAAAAATGAAATAAAATAATCCATATTATAATTACATTTTCAGTCTACAATATTTAGAATCCCGTCGGTATTCTTCTTTAGCGAGTTATTCACAGAAGTTTGATACATTTTTACTTTTTATATTCAGTTAAAAGAAATGAGAAAAGATAAAAGAAACTGTTTTCAAAGTCGTCTTGGTCCAAATAGTTAATCCTTGGATGTGCTGAGTAGAACAAGAAAATACTTCTGAATTGGTTTTTAATGCAATGCTGGCAACTGAGAAATTTAATCAGGCAATAAATCAATTAATTTTGGCAGGCATTCGAAATTCGGCTTTAGTTGGGTTTGAAGTGGTCAAGTTGTCTGTAAAAGTTTTTTTTTTTTTTTTTTTTTTTTTTAAAGATTTTCAATGTTTGTGTGTGTGTGTCTGTGTGTATTTATCAGAGTGTGTGTGTGTTGCTGTTGCAGTTCTGTTCATGACTGACTTTTGGTCAACTGCCTTGTGCCACGTTGCCAAACAATTGCATTGTGATTTTTTTGGCCAACATTGTTGCTGTTTCTGCTTTTGTTAACTTTGACTGCAGTTTTGCCAGGCATTTTTGTCTTTTGTGAACAGTCGACGTCAATGCCACAAAAGCCACTCGAAATATGCTGGCTGCCCTTGTATTGGTCTGCGGTTGTGCTGTGTGTGTGTGTGTGTGCCTCTGTGTGTGTGTGTGTGTGTCTGTCTCTGTGTGTAAGCAAACAGAATTATTGAAGCGAGCCGTCCGAAAAAAAGTTGAAAGCCATATATGAAGAGCATCAGTCCTTTGGCCAGCCTCTTTTTTATGCACGCCCACCAAAATGGCATCATCTCCTCAACATCCGCTTGGTGCTTGGTGCAACATCCTCGTCACATGCCACGTTGTGTTGTGGGTCACTGTAAACGAATTTATTGGCAAAGGACTTGTTGGCTCTTCGTCGAAAAAGGGAATATTGAATGCTTAACTTTGGGCTAAATTGTAACACAATTTCAACATATTTTCCAATCTTCTTATCAAAGACCCCATCTGACACCAAAACTGTCAAACTATTATTTAACTATTTTGTTGCCACTGATTGCATATCTCCCTTTTTAAAAGTCCATTAGGAAATACATTGTTCGTTCTATGGAAATGAAATTCAGTGCAAAAATCACATATTTTCACATATTAATTTTAATATTCTTAAGAACTTGTTTGCAACTTGTTAAAAATAAATGGAAAAATGTGTTTAATGCTGCAAACTGAATTTACCAATTAAGTGAATATCTTTACAATGTTCAAATTAAATGCATTAAATGATTGACATCTGAAATGGGTAAAAAGCGTATAATGGTTTTGTGCAAATGTATGTAACAGGGAGATAGAAGCATCTCCAAGTAAAGTATATATATATTCTTAATCAAAATCAACAGTCGAGTCGATATAGCCATGTCGGTCTCTCTGTCTGTTTGAATTGAGCCTAAATTAACTAGAGACTAAAAATGACATTGGGAATATAGGTTCTCGTATAACCAGCGCAGATTATCGATTATCGATACATTTTGATTTCCGATTGCAATAAAAGCCACAATTTGAAAGCCAGTCTAATTACACATAATATGCTTATAAATATTATTGACCAACTGCCCAAATCAACATCGGATAAGAAATACCAAAGTTATTGTCAGAAAGATATTCTGATATTTCTCATTTCATTGTGAATTAAAATATGCGCTGCAATTCGTTTTTTTTTCTTTTCCTTTTCAGTGTCTGTGCTTGCTATAAGAAAATAAATTCGAATATTTTTACTAATGGTATCTTGCAGTTGAGCTCACTCGACTACAGCTTGCTTACTTTGTTTTTAAATTATATTAAATAAATAAATAACTAAAGTGAATCAATTCTGGTATTGAACGATTTATAAAAATTTTAGCATATTGACGAAAATGAATTATACCTGAAATTTACAGAGAGAGAGAGAGAAATAAAGAGCAGTAAAGTAAGAATATTATCAAATAACCGCCAACAAGCTCACACCACCACCACCACCGCCCGCTCTTCCCACTACTTCACTCCTTCCTTTCATCTCGATGAACTCCCCCCCCCCCCCCGCCTTTTGTTGTTTTGTTGAGCCCGTCGGCATTTGGCAATGTCAACAGGCGCTTGTTGCAGACCAATTTTTGTACCTCAACTTTTGACTGCTCAGTCAGCAAATCATATCACCGTCTCTCTCTCTCTCTCTCTCTGTCTGTCTGTCTCACTCACTCTTTCTAAGTCACAGCTGAAACTTTGTCAACAATGTTGAATAATTAAAATGCTCCCTCGACAACAAGTCTGTGCAAAGACTGGAGCAGCTTGGGCCCAGCTTCATTCTGCTCCGTCTGTCTTGGCTTCAGCTTCAGTCTCGGCAATTTTGCCAGTTGCTTGCAGCAACTTTACAATTTTTAGAGGGGTCATGGCGGGCGTTGGCGGGGGAGAGGGAGGGGCAACTGTGTCTTGGCGGGCCTGCTTGTCATTGTCGTCGTCATCGTCGTCGTCTTCTTTGTAGGCATTCAGGCAGCAGGTAAACAGGCAACAAAGCTCATCAGCAATTCTCAATTGCTATTATAATATTTTTTGCTTCTTGTAGTGCTCGTCGTTTTGGTAAACACCTGATACGATGGTAACAATGGGAACATTGGGGGCATACCAGACTCTCCCTCTCTCTCCCTCCCTCTCCCTTTCTCTCCCTCTCTCTCTCTCTCTCTCTGTGTGTGTGTGTGGCAAGCTTTGCTTATTGCGCAGTCCCCTTGCAGCGACCACGTTTGTCAAGCTAAAAATTCATCAACTTTGCTGCATAATATTTCAATAAAGCCGCACGGGTTGGGGGATGGAGCTTGGTGCGCGGAGCTGCACAACAACCGATGCGTAAGTTGGAGCAAGACGACGCTGCTCTGCCGTCAACAAATTAAAGCAAGCCAAAACCCCACAACTTCCCCGCTGCCCTACGACTCGACAATAGTGCACTGGGGAGTGTTTTAGCTTTTGTGCAGCCTGTAAAAAAGCCATTGCAATGACAGGCTTACAGAACAAATGGCAGAGGGCATAGGGCAAAGGGCAAAGGGCGGGGCAAAGAGACAACAACAGTCAAAAGAACAGCAAGCAGTTCTCCCAAGACATCAGACATTTTCTAACGCCAGTCAAATTAGTTGGCTGCATAATGACAACTTGTCTTACATCATTGGCCTAATAGAATTTTCTATCTGGTTGCTTTGGTCCCAAAAGTAGGCAGTAATTTATTGCAGCAAATTTAAATACACCTGGCGAATAGCACAGTTAAGTATTATGTTATTCAAATTCTCTATTCTCTACATAAAAGTTGCCCCTTACTCAATCAGGTGACATCCTCTAAAGACTTTTGTTGTTTTATTTCCGATCTCTCTCAATTGCTGAGAATACAAAGCTCAATGACTTCCAAATTTCTTCATATATTTTTTATACCCTGAACCTATTAAAAATTGTTAAAAAGGGTTAAATGCACACATCTCCGACCCCATAATGTATTTATATTCTTAATCAAGATCAACAGTCGAGTCGATATAGCCATGTCCGTCGATCTGTCTGTTTGAGCACTCACATCTCAGAGACTAAAATAACTAGAAACTTGAAATTTGAAATATATGTTCTCGTTTATGCGGCGCAGATCAAGATATTTTTTTTATCGTTAGCTGCCACCGTTTCTCCGTTTGATACATTTCGATTACCGATAGCGATAAATGCCACAATTTGAAATGCAGAATCTTCTATATCTTCAATATAGAATCTTCAATCAGTTGGGGCTTCGGTTCCTGCTTACATTTGCTTTACATTCCCTTTAAAAAAGGGAAATTTGCTAATAAAATTAAATTATATTTAACAGCTGGGTTAAGGGTATATCGTAGTCGAGCACACTCGCCTACAGCATTCTTACTTGTTTTAAATTATTTTTGTGATACAGGACAACTTTAATTTAAAATTAAAATTTATGACATGGTTTTAACTCGATATTCCCTCCATCTTGCTCTGACGCTCCCTCGCTCCCTCGCTCCCTCGCTCTTCATCTTCTCTATCTCTCTCGCTCTTCATCTTCTCTATCTCTTTCGCTCTCTCTCTCTCTCTCTTTTTATATGCAGATTGTGTAAAATGTTGTATAATTTTCATTCAATTAAACTTAATTAACTGATGTGCGTGTGCGTGTGTGTGTGTGTGTGTGTGTGTTGTTCGCCGCATCATAACTGTAAACCAGTCGACAGTTGTTGGGGCATTTTGATCTTAACCCGGCCGCTGCAGAAGTTCGTCGGAAGCAGTCTGATTCGTAATTATTACCACTTACGGCTAAATACTGAAGTTTCAAGCACACCACAAACCCTCTCACTCTCTCTCTCTCTCACACACTCACTCGCTATTCGTCTGTGTGTGTGTGTGTGCTGGCAACAAAAAGTTTTGTTAGCCACAAAAAATTTCCGTATCATGCAACCGCAACAACAACAACAGCTACAAAAGTCCAGAAACATTGAAAAGTCTTGGCCAAAATAAAAGCAATGGCAAAGTTTTTATAGGGATACATTTTTGTATCAAACTTTCGTTGTGGTTGCCCCCATTTGTTGTTGTTGTTGTTGTTAATGTTTAGCTTCGGCTTCTTCTTCTTCTTCTTTGTATTTTGGCTTCTTTTGGGTGAGTTTGGTCCGCCTACTTTTTTGAGGGGCCACATTAAATGTTTACTTCTACCTTTGGACAAGCCATAAATTGTTGTTATGCCTTTTTGCATTGTTTTTCAGTACAAAATCAGAGCGGCAGCCTTTTTCCGGCCTTGGTAATTATTTTGGACATTTCACTTTTTGTTTGTTTGTTTGTTTGTTTGTTTGTTTCTCTGTTTGTTTCACGTTGTTTTATGCTCTGTTTGATTTCTTCTGCTTCTTCTTCTTCTTGTTCTTGTGTTTTTCTGGCTTATGATTTTGTGCATTTTATATTACAGTTTTAATTAATGTTGCCCAAAATGGCCTTGAGCTATCTGCGCAAAACCCTCAATTAACATGACTTTGTAATGAGTTTTAATAGCTTTGCCACCAAGTTTGCAGCACATTAATTATTTCCCCAACTTAACCAAACTTCGGCCTTATTTGCCAACTCAAGAGCCAAACTTGAAAGCATATTATTTTATTTAAATTTTGTATATGTTTGTAAAGTGTTGGCATGCTTAAATCTCGCATGGATATTATGACAAATTTGATTATATCTTTTAGTGGCAGCAGCAACCAACCGTTAATCAGTCAATCAACTCGTCAGCATTAAAATGTGGCATATACTATGCAAATGCTTCCTGAAATATGCCATTTAGTTTAACTTTCAACATTTCCCCCTTTCCGTTGCCCACCTCTCGGGTTATGTTTGACTCACGCAATTGTGTGCTGAAAGTTGTGTAAAGCCATTGCAAATGCTGCTTGGGCTTAAGTGATTCAATTTCCGCTTCCGTTTCACAATTTCCGTTTGCATGTTTGCATTAATATGCCTTTGATTGTCTTCAGAGATTTATGTTTACATCGCCCATTTACCACTCCCTTCCCCCTAATCTCATTGCACGCTTGTCATTTCATGTTGCGCCAAAAGCTTTAACACGATACGGAATAAATAGCAACAAATGCAACAGCAAACGAACAATGAGCGCACCAACACAGAACAAGGACACACGCACACACACACACACACACACACACACACACACACACATCTCGCTGTTTGACATTGCATTATTTATCGATAACAATTAGCAGTGATGCATGAAATGCGATAACATTTATTAGCCTCGGCTATTAGATACAACAATTGGTGCCTGCTGGTCTCGGATATCCTTTATAAGATATAAACCACAAATCTGCCATTTGCCTTGGGGGCTTGCCTTACGCTAAATAATAAATAATAAATAATATGTAATAAATAATAAATAATCAATAATAAATAATAACTAATAAATAATAAATTATAAATTATAAATAATGAATAATGAATAATAAATAACATATAACAAATAATATATAACAAATAATAATTAGTAAATAATAAAAAATAAATATTTCACATGCAAGCATTCCATTCTCTCTGATACTAAATGGACACATAAATGTGGAATATGCGGCAAACATATAAATAAAATTAGTTTTCAACGCACAGAAACCAAATAAGATTAACCAGCAGATTAACTCCGTTCTACTGGGATAACTGCTTCTCTTGTTTTTTTTTTTTTGTACTTTTGGCCGGCGAGGTTTAACGAAATTCATTAAATTTAAACCAATTTTCATGCTCAAATAACTGATTCTCTCGCTTGGTTCGGAGCAACATTGGGAGACGCACAGTGGAGTGATACAAATACGCGATGACAGATGCCATAGACTGTGGCAAAAAGGGGCAAGGAAGTGGTAGTGGGATGTAGGGTATGTCGTACAGTGCCTAGCCAAGTTTGCAACCATGTCAACACTTATCTTTATGAGTTTCCGCTTTCTGTAAAGTCATTGACATGTATTTCTCCCGCCCGCCGACTGCGGATTGCCGACTGCTGACTGCCGCTGCATACTTACAGGCTGCGCTGCTATGCCAAAAATAAACGCACAGCTGCTGTGAGAGAGAGAGACGAACATATACAAAGGAAAGAGCAGAAAGAGTGAGTGTGGAGAAGAGAAAATTTAAGAGTAGTGTGGGGAGTTAGCGAGCGACGTCAGCAGTCAAGCAGCTCGTAATATTCGCGCGTGTTTATTTGCTTGTTGTGTGCACACTCTAATAATATATGTGTGTGTATTGTATGTGTGTGGGTGTGGGTGTACATGTGTGTGTTTGTAGGTGTGTTGCCTATATTTCGGCATCATTTGAAAATCGTACAATAAAAACCGCTGTGTGACATCGACAAAACCCATTGCAAACAACTGCGTCATGGAGCTTTAGCAGCTGGAACTTAGCTCAACTTCACCAGGCTGGTGAGCTGGGGTCTGGCACTGCTAACTTCACTGAGCTGTAATCGGTCGCAACAGTGAGGTAAGTAAGTTGAAATCACAACGCATTAAAAGCCATCAATTACATTTCGAATAGCAGAAGTATGTAGAAACTGGCAACGAAAATGTCTGTGTTAACTTGAAATAGAACACAGTAAAATATCGCAATCAATCTTATTAGATATGGCTATGAAAATGCAACTTACATAATATTGTGCTAAGACTAAGATTTTTTTAATAAAAATAAGATTTTACGCAGACATACGAATTTTATAATTAAAATACATCTTGTTTGACAGAAAGATTTAAGCATATAACATGGAATTCTGTGTTTTTCATAATCCAACTAATTAGTTAATTTAACAATGGAATAATTTATAAAACTAATTGATCAATATACTTCTGGGTTAGCTTCTCGAGTCGATCGCCTATCAACTTAATAAGAATCTCTTCAATTTAATTGTGGCTTTGATTATTTTATACAAAAAAAAAAATAGTATATATCCCGTGCAAATTCAAGAGCTGCCACTTACAGTAAAAAAAATAAGGGCACACACAGATTCATAAATGGTTTGTGGCAAAAGAAAAATGCACGAAAATTGCCAGTAAATTTAAAGGAACTGCTTTAAGGACAACAGCTTGAGCAGCGTACACGCTTTTCACTTTTATTATCCTTTATGTGCGATTTCACACCTTCAATTGTGCATAAACACACACACACACACACACAGAGCGAGGTGTAAGACAGAAAATAAGATGCCACACGTAGCAGCAAATCAAAATCTTGAATTTATTCCACATCCGAAGCGCATGAATTTCAAATTACTGTGGGAACAGCGCACAAAACAGAGCCAGTTTCACTGTGCGAGATGTGTTACTTGTTTATGTTGTTGTTGTTGTTGTTGTTGTTGTTGTTGTTGTTGGGTGGCAGGCAGTGTGTTACGTAGATTGTCCAAAAGCCTGCACCTACACATCATCTCTTTCTCTCTCTCTCTCTCTCTTTCTCTCTCTTTGTGTCTAAGTCAACTGTCTAAGTCAGTCACTCTCTGGTGACATTCTCGAGCTTATTTCCATTTCCATTACAAGTCACACTGTTTGACTGGCAGCCGAAACGTGTGCAACACGTTACATGTGCCACACAACCAGAGAGAGCGAGAGAGAGAGAGAGAGAGGGGGAAGGAGAAGGAGAAAGAGAAAGAGCTGGCAGTGCTTTAATGACTGCGCTGCGGCCATTTCTTAACATTTTTCTTAAACCTTTTTCTTCTCTCAAATGCCTTTTGGTATTATTTGGCACCTTTTTGGTTGCCTGACTGAAGCTGTGTGGTGTGGGTGTGGGTGTGGGGGCATGGGCATGGGGAAAGCGGCTCATTTGAAATTCATGCGGCCACTCACTGGGTGCATAAAGCAATCAAATCAACCACAAACACACACGACTTGTTGTTGCCGCTGCTTTTGCTACAGTTTCTCCAGCAGCTGACTAAAGAGTGGAAGTGGAAGTGGTAGTTAGAGAGAGAGAGAGAGAGGGAGAGTGGGTGGAGAGGCAAGGAAGGCAGCTTTCAGTTGCTTTCAGTATTTTCAGGTTTTTAGCAGCTCTTTTCGTTTCATACACGTTTCACTCGTGTAAATAATAAATAAGCTTAGCATACTTTGCGGCGCGCTCGCTGAACGTGCTAAAGGCCAATATTGGCGGCATCAAAATGCCGACTATCGATTGCAACAGCAGCAACAACAACAACAACAACAACAACAACAATAACCACAAGCAGCAGCAACAACAACAATAACCACAAGCAGCAGGCGCCACACCAAAATCCCATCAGAGCGAAAGTAAAAGCGAAAGCTGCCACTTGTGCAACCCTTTTATTATTCCCCTCCCCCCCCCCCTTTATTTTATTTCACTTTTTTTTTTTTTTTGTATTCCTTAGCAGCCATGATATATGCATTGAGTTCTGGTTGAAAGGCAAAGCTGTGAAAACTCTGCCACATTTGCATGTTAAATCAAGTATTCTCCAGATTTGGGCAAGGAGGCAGTTGCGGTGTTTGGAGTTTACGCACAGGTAAAAATTTGCATTAGAGATTGGTCTAATGTGGCAAACTGATCGCCTCTTGATCTTCCCTAGATTTTACTACGTGCTCTGCCAACCATAGAAAGTGGCTAAAACTTGAATAGGACAAACAAAAATATTTTGATTGGTTACTTGTAATTCTTTTGACTATGTTTAAAATCAATTTATATATTTAAGACGAACGCGATTTTAAGTTTGCTTTGTTTTTTTTTTTGGAAACTTTTTTATTATGTTTAAATCGATAAAATCGATAATCGGTTATCGATAAAGCCATAATTTTAGGGATACTATCACCAAATTGCGATGTCCTTCAATGATCTTATTTGGAACTGCTCCGTTTTGGGATAAACAACATATATACAAAAAACTTAATATTTTTGCTGATGCTCACATTCAAATTAGAAAAATTTGTGCTTTCATAAAAAAAAAACTCCCTGAAAATCAATAAATTTGACAAAGTAGAAAAGTTTTTCAAAAGGAAAAATGCTTTTGTTTTGTTCAACCTTTTTTTTTTTTGTTGGTTCTGGCTAATATTCATTGGTGGGATTCATTAAATATTCCATCATCACACCAAAAATACACGTTATTTTCGACTCTTCCCATTCCGATGGGTCAATCAAGCAATTAGTAATGCAATTCAGGAAGCGCCATCTGGAAAACTGTGAGAAACTCTAAAATTGGCAATAGAATTCTAAGCTAGAGCCAAAAAAAAAAAAATCAACGTCGCGAATAAAAGTGTGCACTAAAAAAAATTGCAGACTTTTGCTGAAAGTAGCAGCAGCAAATCGGGGACACAGATTGAGGCAGATTTGAAGTGTGTAATACAAGCTGCAAATGGCTGCTGCTTTTGGCGGTGTTGGCGGTGCCAATAGCCAATTTGTCCATTCATTAATTATTTAGTAAGCAAAGCAAAGAAAGGAGAAATCTGCCACAAACAGAGTGGCAGAGGTTGGAGGCGTGGCACGCGCTCGTGCTTGCTAAATTATTGACAGTTAATTAATTGAATCTGTTCAACGAGTTGCAGCCAAAAAGAGCAGCCTTTTTTTTACCCCCTGAGGTGTGGGCGTGGCATGTGGCATGTGAAAAAAGTTGAAAGTACAATTGTGGCAAAAGTTGCTCAATTAATTGCCCGGCCAACGGAAATGCTGGCATTTAGTTACAAACTTGTCTTTGGTCAGCTTGCAAGTGGCAAGTTGCAAGTAGCAAGTTGCAAGTTACAAGTTGCAAGTAGTAAGTAGCAAGTTGGCAAAGACTTGCAACTAGCGCATAAAGTCATTAAAGTTTCAATTTGATTTGGCGTCCTCTCTCTCTTTTTCTCTTTCTCTCTTTCTCTCTTTTTCTCTTTTTCTCATTCTCCCTTTTTCTCTTTCTCCCTTTCTTTTTACGTGTAATACTGGAAAATTAATACGGTTGTTGGCGCTGTCCTTACCTGCTTTCTCCCCCACCCACGTACATTCAAATATACACACACACACACACACACACACTGACACACACACACTTCTCACTTATGGTTCTTATGCCGCTGATTAGTGGCAGCTTGTGAAAATGCTTCACTCAGCAAAAGCCGCAGCGCCAGAAATCAATGTGTGGCATGGCAAGCAGATGGTTTTTGTGGCTTTCAGTTATCAAAATCAGTAAAAAAACACGCGTCTCTCCGAGTTAAGCTGACATTTTATTTATGCCACAGCAGCAGCAACAAATACAAAAACACATTACAAATTTTGAATACGCATTTGGCATTTATATTTAATGATTTTCTAAAATCTAGTCAAAATTACCTGAAGTCATTTTATTCATTATTCTATTTATTATTAAAATTAATAATTCTGTTTACCAGTTTTTATGTATTAAAAATTTATTTATTTACATATGATTATATTATTTGCTTAGTTAACACTTAACACAATTCATATTTAATGCAATAAGAATGAGAATAATTATGATTTTCAGATACAAATCATTTATTTCACAATTATTGCAAATAATTTCCAAAAGGCAATAATTTGTCCTTGATTTTGGGGCGTATTTCTGAGCAAGTGGAGCATTTTTTTTAAAGGAAGTGAATTCTGCTTTGGCATTGCTCATTTTGGCTGCTTCTTGCGAATCCATGGATTAAAATTAACTTTGAATTATTTTGTGATTGCATTTTGCGACGCTCGTTGTCGACTTGGTCGTTCTACGTGGTTGCTACCCCGCTCCCTTTGCTCCGTTACTTAGAGCCGCAATGAGCAAACTTTGGGGCGGGGTTGCCAAACAGATACGCTTACCCAAACCCAAACTCAAACCGATACCCATACTCATACTCGAATTCACATTCACATTCACATCGACACTCAAACCCTGGGATGATTGGTCACGTGCCAGGCGCACGGGGCAGGGCCTTCAATTCGATGTGATTGCTTTGTATCGATTACAAAATGCATTACAACATTGCCACATGATAAATAACATCGAATGGGCGGTTTTGGGTTTATGGAGTGGGGGGGTAGGGTATGGGGGCACGGTGACAGAAGCATGTTTCGATACTTTAAATGAATGCAATCAATAAACGACTACATTTAAATGTATCCACTTTGTGACTGATTAGAAATAATTTAGCACTAAAGATTAATCATATATATAAAACTTGAAAAATGCTCAACAAAAAATATTTTATTTAGAATTGTTAATAAAATATTATTTATATCCATCATTCAACTAGCAACTATTGTTTGCTGATTATTTTTACTTGCTGCACTTGACCAGCATTTGATTAAATGTTTATTTGATGGAAAGACGAAACTGATTAAATAATCAAAGACACTTGAGCATCAGGCAAATATTGAAATATGAATAATTAACTATAAAATAAAGCTTGTTTGCTTAAATTATCGTTTTTTTGACTTGGCCAAGCAAACGCAAAATGCGCTTGAGAAAATCACTGAAAATATGCTCAAATTCAATCGATTTTCATGACGAAATCAATTTTTTTAAATATGTCTAAATGTGTTTCTATAATTAATTTGCCAAGCAACTTATTATTTTAAGTTTGTGCATATTTAAGTTATAAAATTATATTAATTTCTACGTTAATAAAAGATATCACAGAAATTCGATAAATATATTAAAAAAAAAATTACATAAATTAACACTGTGATAAAAGATCTTACAGAAATTCGATAAATATTATGAACTAAACAATTGCATTAAAATTGGCGTCACTTCAATTGTTGTCATTAAGTTTCAATAAATATTTAGACTAAAGATATTTGCTTACATGGAAACGCTTAAAACTAGCAACACTTGAAAGTTTGTATAAATATTTAAACTTAACTTGTTAGTTTATTTAGTGCCAGACCAGATTGAATGACATTTGCAAATGCCTCGCAGCAGCTGCATTCACATTGTCCAATTTGTTATTATTAATAACAAATGAAATTGACGCCAGACAAATGTGCAGCACTTTACTTGGAAAGTTCTCCAAATGGCAATGTGCAATTTCGTCATTATTAGGCAATTTGTATCAATTTACACTTTATATAAATAAATATATATATATATATATATATATATATAAAGGGGAATAAAAGGGAGGGAGAGATTCTCGATTCGTTGTTTACTTATGCATTTCAATTGCTGCTTATTCCACGCAACTCTCAATAAATGCCACAAAAAGCCGCACTTAAGTTGGCTTCATTACAAATGGGAATTATTATTGATATAAGTGGTTTTGGTCGTCGTCTCGTCGTTTCGCCTGTGTTCCGTGTCATGTGTACAGCTGCAACAACATGGAACAACTTGGCCAAACTCTTGGGAGACGCTTTCTCTGACATTTTTGGGGGTAGAACTTGGGAGAACTTAAGACATTGCCACAACGTGCCCAAACTTTTGTGATGCTTGGACAAGCGCCTGTCACACGCATCCCTCTAACCGAACCACAATACAAACCACTAACAATACACACACGCACACACACACACACAGGCACACACACAGCAGCCCTATCCATATAGTGTGTCACTTGTGTTGCTTAAGTATATTATACTGGCATAAAAGTGTCATTGGCATTTAATGGTAGGCGATTAGTTGCATTAACTTGACCATAAGCATTGCCACAATCACCCCTCCAACACCTACCCCATCTTCCCCTCACCCCTCTCTCTCTCTTTCTCTCTCTCGAAGTGCGTAGGTAATTGATTAGTTTGAATCCTTAAATCAATGATATGATTGAGTTTATATATTTAACACTCAATCAGTTATTGAAGTTCAAATTTGGCTACATTATATTTTCTGATTTTATTTTATAATTATCATCATAAAGTAATTATTACATGTTCTGTGCTTGAACTGTTTATGATTTGGCGAACTCTTTTTATAATTTTATTATGGCTCTTTTTTGTTGGCTCTGCGTTCAGTTGGAGAGTTTTAAACTCAATCAGTTTGCTACTGGTAGACCTCTGCCCTGAATACAATTGCCTTTCTTATTAATCACCAAATATTTATATAAATAAAAGTCACATAAAAGCAAATTCAGCACATTTTTGATGTCAGTCTAAGCAAAATTTATCAAAAATTGATTGCAAAGCAACACTAAAAATTGACTACTTTCTTGATAATTTTTACTAATGAGTAGTTTAACAAGAATACTGTAATTTTTGATCTACTATGAAATTTATAAAGAGTTGTCGAAAAATTAAAATTTCCTACTTTGGATGGGTAAATTGTTTAAAGCCATAAAATTAAAGTTGTTTTTGTTATTGATTTTCTTTGCAACTCTTTTTAGTTTAAAGTTTAAATTTGAAATGTTTTTCTTTTCTTTTTATGTCATATAATAATATTATATAATAATAATAAAATTGTGTTTAATTTAATGGCTTAGGGAATTTGTAAAGTCAATATCGAAGTAGATATCAAATACATAAAGTTATAAGGATATCAAATCCGATTACAGACTTCAACTATAAGTATAAATTTAAATTGCCTGGCAAGTTTCGAGGACAAGAATCGACTTTGCAACGTCGCAAAACTTATTGAAAACTCATAAAATCCATAAAGTTGCAAAAGTGCCTTTGCCAGTCGCAAGAGTGCCACAGTGTGTGTGTGTGTGTGTGTGTGGCATGAGTCGATGAGTAGGAGGCGTGGCAAAAGCCTTAACTTGTCACAAAAGCCGCATAAAATAAATAAACGCAAACGATTGGAGGGGAGGGGGAGGGAGGCTGAACGCATTAGGGGTAGTTGGCAAGGGGTAGCAAATGGGATAACCTGAAACACATTATGCCAATGCGATAAGCCCGCCGGCAACGAAATTGTTTTTGGCTTCATTTTCATCTTTTGTCGTCATCGTTTCTTCTCGTTGCAATGGTTTTTGCTTTTGTAAATCATTTAACACGCCTTCGATTTTTATTTTAATGGCATTGCCGGAAAGTTTTTAATGGCCAACGCAACGCTAACAACTACAGCAACAACAGCCAGAACAACAACAACATTAACCAGAAGTAACTTTGGTTTGGGCCCTCTCGTTATGGCCATCGATAATATGCGCAGCGTTCGGCTAAGTGGCAAGTGGCAAGTGGCATCGACACATCAAAGTCCTTTAATGGCATGCCACACTCAAGATCTTCTTGCCAACTCCCAGCGAGACTGATATGTGATCCCGTTAATGTGTATTAAATTAAATAAAAACAAATTACTAAAAAAAATTTAATTCAGTTTTTAAAAATTCTAATATTTGATGCAACAAACTGAACTATTCGCAATAAACCGTTTGGCATTTGAAGCACCAAACTTGAATTAATGTTTAGGCAAAATTTAGAGATTAATGACGATAAACATGAATAAATGAATTATCTGGAGACTGCTTAAATTGCGAAAATCCAGCCAATTTGTCATTAAAGCGAAGCAATAAATTTAAATTGCTGGCACATTTGTGGTCAAGTGTCAACTAAAACGACAGTTTGTTTGTTGCCTTTCAGCTTGAATATTTGATATGCACAGGCGTTAAATGTTAGCGGCGATGTCATCAGGCAGACTCCTGACTCCTGAATCCGGAATCCGGAATCCTGACTCCTGCAGGATGCTGATGTTGAGCGGCCCGTGTAAAGCTCATGAAATCACAATGCATGCAATGTGTGTTGTGTGTGTGTGTGTGTCTCTGTGTGTGCGTGTGTGTTTGTTAATGATAATCATGAATATTATGCTGCTTGTTTGGCGTCTGTGTGTGTATGTGTGTATGTGTGTGTGTGTGTGTTTGCCTGTTTGCCCAGCACAATGCTAATATGCTGAGGCAGCGTGCCGAAAAGGCAAACCGCCAAGCGCATTGCCTAAATATTTGATTAGCTTTAGATTTTCCTCTAGAAGTCGTCCTTTTATTTTTAACGTTTTTTTTTTTTTCGCTTGCTTGGGCGCAATGAAATCAACTTAATTAAAGTTAAACAAGCAGCTAATCAAATTTTTATTATATAGTCTTAGCCCGTTTGGCAACAACACCCAACAAGCCAGCCTCAACTCGTCGCCCAAACTGCTGCTCCAGTTAACTAAACGTGGCTAATATCATTTTAAAAATGCATGCTCATGTGTGTGTGTGTGTGGGCATGTGTGTGTGTGTGGGTCTGTCTAGGGTGGCTTGTAAAAAACTATTATAAGCCCCAGACATAGTCTGGCCGTTTGCTAAATATTTGTTATTGTTTCCCTTTTTTTTTATTTACATTTGTTTGTTTTCTTTTTTACATGCATTCTCTGCACTCATGATAAAATAATTATTGGCTTCTATATAGTTGCATATATAACTTATGGTAGATATTACTTCATATTCGTAATACGATCCATAAATAAGTTTGTTCACTTTTATTGCTTTTGTTATTGTTTTTATATACAATTTTGTATAAGTATATATTTATTTTGATGTACTGTAAATTTGAATGTCACATAAAAAAATTTGAAATGAAATTTATTGTTTATTTATTATGGAACTGTTTTATATATAAATCTGTGTTTCGCTCCAGATTATTGTGCAGGTGATGAAGTACTTTAGTACTTGGTGCAGGGTATATTTTGGCTGGTCATTTGTGCCACCATCTTTTTAATTGTTTTTTAACCACCCCTTTTGATGAAATGTATTTTTGCTTGCCGCTCTCCTCCCGCGCAAACATTTTGTGCATTCAAAGTGCTTTGTTCCACAAAATGATTATGAGCTGTGTGTGTCTTTTGTGCGTGGCTTCACATTATTATGGCTGGCCACGCTGCCTGGTTGGCCCATGGTCAACGGTGTTGCAGTGCCCGATTTACCCATCCAGCTGCCGTTACGTTTTGGTGGCACTACCTCGCCGAACGGAACATAGGAGCCTAGATTTGGGCAGCTATTTCTTTGCGGCTGTGTGGTGATTATGATCATCGGGTTTGGATTGAAATCCTGCATCTCAATATCCACACAATGGATTTGAATTTTGGTGTTGTTGTTTTTGTCGCCGCAGCAGCCGCAGCAGCACCAAAACTTTAGACACATTTTGATGAGTAACTGAAATGAATGGATAAGATTAGGAATGTGACATATAATTGTGAATCAAAAATTTATAAAGAAACAAGCAGATTGGGAATGAAATAGAAATTTAACTTTGGATAGAAATATCAAATAAAAAGTAAGGATCAAAATCTAAAAATTAATTATAGATCAAATCTGTGTAAACTGAGTCAGAAAAACCATTAAAACTTTTTTCAACTTACCAGAATTATTTTCAACATAAATGATGAATGTCTCTATCTCTATCTCTGTGTCTGTCTCTATCTCGGTCTGTGTCTCTATCTCTGCCTCTGTCTCTATCCCTGTCTATCTCTGTGAATAGTGTTGACTGGCAATGGACAATCAGAGATGGCGAATGTTGCAAGTATGTTGTCCACTTCAGACTTCTTAGACAAGATGATAACTCACAATAAAAGAGCTGCTAAGCAACAAGACTTGAGTGCTGCAAGATACAATGTTCCGTTGCTGTGGCAAGTCGCGACTGTTGCATGCTGCCGTCGCTTGGCACCGTTTTATATAGTCCCCAACGGTAATATAATGTCAACAAAATCGATAAGCGCAAAAATGTTTATATTTTATGTGTAGTGGAAATTTCCACAGGTGCTCGGCTAAAACGGAGAGCGAAAGAAAAAATTAAAAAATTAATAATAATTAAAATGAGCAGCAAATTTAATCTGAATCCGTGGCAGCAACACAAACTAATTTTGTTTCAATATATACAATAATTTAATTACGTGGATATTATTATTAAATCACAAATTTGAATTACATAAATACATAAGTCTGTGGCAGAAGGTAATTCAAATAAAATGACAATTTTCGTTCTTTGTAAAATCAATATTTGTTTAATAATACAATTTAAAAAATTTTTTTATCTATATTTTGACGCTATTCTTGATGATTACTCGCAAAGAAAAAAATCAAATAATTTTAGCAACTTTCGAAGCCATTTAAAACTGAACCAAGCAGAAGGAAAATCATTTTTTACCAGTTTTAATAAAAAAATGTACACAAGAATAAAAAAAAGCAATGAAAAGTCGCAGTTAGATTAAAATAAGATGTTTAAGTTGTTTATTTAGTTTAACAGAACATTTAGAATTAACAGAATATGAATCTTAATTTAAAATTGGTTTTTCATTCAAAATTTTTTAATTTTTACGCATAATGTAAATCTAGTAAACGCAACTTGTGATGAAAGCTGTCGAATAAAATATATGAAGTCCAATTCAAATGTCAAAAGTGTCTCTAATTTACTGTGTTGCAAATGAATGTTTTTCTAGGCATTCCGTATAAATATTCAATTTAATTATACTTCGTAATCCATTAAATTTAGGGTGACAATGTGTTTTGTCATATTATGTTACCAATTTGCAAATTAGCAAATTTGCAATTTGCAATTTGCCATGACAAATGCGTTGACAGACGATGCGGCGCTGAATGAAGTGTTCAATTTCACTGCTAGACAAAACCTAATTTGATTTGATTACACACTGAAAATGACCATTATTTTTTTTGTGTTGTTTGTAATTTTAGTTCACATCAAAGTGCGAAATTTTGTCTTTGATTAGGAATTGCAATTTTGGCGTGAATTTTCAACTAATTGGATTAATTGGCGTCGTTGCGTAGGTCCACATCCGTAAAGATTTGAATTTCATTTTTGATTACGACCCTCGAACAATGGTGCGTGGCGCCGCCAACGGGAGAATCTGGTGGCAGTCGGTTTGGATGCACTTCAGCGCAAATTGTAAGCTGCTCGAAATGCGGCGGTGAATGCGAGCCGCGATTTGTAATCGCTGCTGCGTGCTTTGCTCGTAATATGTCTGCAATTATCTCTGTTCCCAAATCCACCTGCTGCTGCGGCACCGGCTGTAACTGCTGCATCATTATGGTTTCGGGCTCGGGCTGCACAACTTGGCTGTGTGTGGACGGCTGCGGTTCCCACAGATCACCCAAGGTTTGCTCATCGTCCAGAGGCGTCCCGAAGCAAAGGGCAAAAAACCGGCAACAGAGAAAGTTGTGCATTATTTTTTTTTTTTTTGCTTAGCTGGCCAGCTTGAAACAACGCCGTTGGTCAACTGAGCGCTGTTTTATATCTATTGCGGACCTGGGGCTGGAAGCCAGCAGCAGTTCGTCACTTCGTCATCAAATGCGACTCAGCTCTGTCAGCTGTTTTTCCGATCGACAACAGCTGTTTTTCTTTTAATAACCTGAAGCGGTTTTGTGGAAATGTATGTAACAGGCAGAGGTAAGCATCTGCGAGCCCATAAAGCATATATATTCTTGATCAAGATCAACTGTCTGTATGAAAATTGTGAACTCAGAGACTAAAAGTGTGAGAGACTTGGAAATTTATAATATACGTTCTAGGTTATCTGGCGCAGATCAAGATCTATATTTTATCATATACTTTCTTCGATTTTTGATATATTTGGATTTCCGATAGCATTAAATGCCACAATTTTGAAGCCAGAATCTTCTCATTAATACATAATATTTATATGCACATTTTCAATCAATCTATCTAAATTGTTATGGTCAAAAATATATTTGAATATTTCTATCAGCCGCCGCAAGCATTTTCCTTTTCTTTTTTTTTTTTTGTTTTTCCTTCATAAAATTAGAATATACTTAACAGCTTGGTTAAGGGTATATCGTAGTCGAGCTCACTCGACCACAATATTCTTGTTGTTTGATTGATTCAACTTACTGTCTTGCCGTTTAATACAAATTGTTTTCTGTTTTTGATATGACGCGATCACCTGGAATCGGCTATAGCTTCCGCGCTGTGTGTGTTCTCATTAAAAAAGAGAATGGAATTTTAGCAGTTCCTCAAGCTGTGCCCGCTGACAGCAACCTGACCAGCAGCATCTTTGGAATTGTTTGCAAAATCTCTGCCACAAACTGTTTCAATTTCAATTAGGATTGATGGCTAAGGCAGGGCACCGAACACAATTTACACTTTTCGTTGCCTACTTTTGTGCGCCAAGAAATGATATACATACACCCCAACACATCCCACCCCGGCCCATCCGCAAAAGTTTGCCATTAATGAGTTTTGCAATTATGCAAAGTTGAAAATAATTACAACAGCAGCTCAAACACAAAACAACAAAAGGGGAGCAAAAATTCAAAACAGAATGAATAAAGCATAAAAAAAATGAAGGAAATATGCAAAAACTGAGATTATAAGTATCCCTTACTTAACAGCAGCAATGCGATGATAAAATCACCCTCAAACAGTAACCCCCCCCACACACACACACACACACACACACACACAAAGGAAGTTCTACTTGAATGCTAAGTTATTATGATAAATCATATTCATTCCATTTCAGCTCGAGAACTTGAGATCATTATTAAAATGCATATTCTTTTTTTTTTTTGGTATTTTTTCAACTGTTTTACAAAAACCCTTTTATTGTTCCTGCTGTGCAAATTATATTTATTATTATATTTATATTTTATATTTATGTATTACTTTTTCTTCCACTTAATTTCACACAGTGTTTGAGCAGCGTATTTTATACATAAATCAATTAATAAAAAATATATAAATAATAAATAATTGTTTATTACATGGAATATTTCAGTTGAATTCCTAGTTAATATTAATTATACAAATTTACAGTTATTTTAATCAGTTTAAATTATTTCTGTATTAAAAGAAGAATAAAATTAGCTGTATTTTAAAGGTATCTTAAATTAAATATAAATAAAATTGATAATATTACCAACATACATATTTTATTCTGCATTATTTATTATTAACTATTATCATTAATTAAAAAAAAGCGCATTTTACAGTCAGCTTGATAAATTTTGGATTTTAAAATGCTCTTGTTATTTTTGGCAGGAAAGCTAGAAAAATATCAATGTCATTTACAGGCCTTTGGGGACTGCTTTTATCAGTTGTGTGTGAATCTCTGTGTGTGTGTGTGCATGTTTTGGGGGGTTGTGCGGGTGGCTTGTTCATTGTTGTTGCTATCCGTTGTTGTGTGCTATGTAATGTTAGATGTTTGTTTCGTGTATGTGATGCGTGTGCCTTGTTGCTGGGGCGCACATCATTGTGGTTTTGCTTGGCCTGCCACTGGGCAGAGTAAATTGAGTACATTTTTGTAGCTGCTACTGCTGCGGCTTGTTGTTGTTGTTGCTGCTGTTGTTGTTGTTGTTGTTGTTGTTGCTGTTGCTTTTGTGTTTGCTTGTTTATTTGGCTTTGGTCTCATGGCTGTCAAACCAAGCGCATAACCACAACACACACACACACACACACAACACACAAACACACAGAGACAGCAGAGATGCGAGAGAGAGAGAGTCAGCTCCAGCCAAGTGGCCCCTTGTTGCACGTTTGTTGCTTGCCACGTAGCTATTTTCAATTTGTGTTGCATACTTTCGAGCGTCTCCCAAACTAATGCAAAAGCTTAAGCCGCCAACTACAAATCTCATTGAGTCACTTTCGGTCCTCCTTTTGTTTTTCCGCATATTCGCTTTTTTTTGGCATTGGCATGTGGTTTCCTTATTCGCTTTTGGCTGCTGCCACAGCTGTTCCTGTTTTGCCACCAAATACGTGGCGCTGACCAGAACTTGCCCCGCTTGTGATTCAACCCCCAAAATTTAGAACCCTTTTTCGTTTTTATCTGGTTTCTGTGGCTGCTTTGCCTGCTCGATCCGCTCAAACATTCGCGCCCTTCCCGCCCTGCTTCAGCCCCATCCCTCTTGTTGTTGCCTCTGTGGTTTTGCCCACTTGATGTGTATTTAATTAACGTTAATTGAAATTGATTTATGTATGCAGTGTGCGTACGTTCCTCCTTTACCCCTTCCCTTCCCTTCCCTTCCCTTCCCTTCCCCTTTCCCCTTTCCTCTTTCCCCTCGCCCACACCCAATTACCCAGCATTACGCTGAGTCCCCTTTTGGATACGCTCGACGCTGCTAACCAAAAATGATGCTGCGTTAAATTTGTGGCAAGTTTTTGGACAAATTTTGCTGCTTCATTAAATTGATTAGCAAAAACCCGAATTTCTGTTTTCTGTTTTCTGTGTTTTCCTACTAATTTTAGTCAAATTAATGCATTCAAATTGAAAATTTGTTTTTCTTCTTCAAAAATAATATAAATAAAAAAAATAATAATTCAGGGAATGCACAGCTTTTTAGAGATTTGAAGTGATTTCGATAGCGTTTGCATTGAAGCAATAATTTTAGAACATGTATTTGCAATTGGTTGAATTTATATATAATTTATATTTTATTTATATACATAAATTGTAGTTCAATACAAGTCAAAGTATTGCATATGTTTTCACTCACTAAAAGATAATTGGAAATGGATAGCATAGATTTTAATAAATAGTTGTGGCTGTGCAAGTTTGCTCACAAAATGAATTGCAAATGTTTCAGCTTTTTTTTTTGGCATTTCGAGTTTCGCTGGTTGATGTTACCAATTTGATTTTTGATGTAAAAACTAATCAAATAAACGCACAGCAGCAGAAGTTGGGCACATCAAATGAATGTGCAGATCCAGATCCTGAATAAATGCAATGGGTTTTTTGCGCAATTTCCACATCATTAATTCTTTTCATTTGGCCAGGCCAGCAAGCGCAGCAACGCAATTGTTGCCAACGAACAGAAGCCACCCAACACACCCTACCCCCTGGCCCCCTCCTCTTCAGAGGCACAGCGGCAAGAATACATTAAAAGAGCTTCGGTAAACACATGTGAAAATTGTTATTGTTGTTGCTTTTTTCTGCTGCTTTTATGTTGATTTAATTAGAAAAAGCAGCATGGAGCAACTTTTGTTGGAATCTTTTTTATGGCATAATTTTAGGGGCGGCATGCCGAAAAAAAAAACCCGAAAATAAATCGAAGCCAACCAAGAAAGCACAAAAGACAATAAAAACCAAGACAAGAGAATAAGCAGCGGCACCTGCATCGACAAACAGCAACCCGTAGTATCTACAGTAGAGACTCGTAAATTCGGAAATGGTATTTTATGCGTGCGCAAATAAATGTATTCCATACTTGTTTGCCTCTTTGGCAGAGCATAAAATCAACAACAATAACAACAACAACAATAACAATAACAGTGGCAACATCAAATATTTCTTGCCAGCTACTTTGCCAATAAAATCACTCATACGACCTGGAAACCATTTCTTATTACACATACGCATACATTAATTTATTTTGTGCTTTTATTCTGGAATTTAGCTCATTCTTTCTACATCTCTTTTTCTCTTTCTCTCTTTACAGGTGAGTTACGCTTCTATTGGCCAATAATTGAATTGGCCCAAAACTGAAATTTATGCGATTGCTTTCCAGCAGCGAATTGTGGTAAATTGTATGTTTCTAATCTTTTATTTTAATATAATATTACAAGCAACTTGCATATTTTTATATAGAAGAAAAGTTAAGATATTTCCATACATAAATGGTATCTAAAATTTAGACTCATAAATAATAAATAAATATTTTCTAGCAGAATAATTTAAATTATTATCAAACTATTCGCAGGCGACTGCCAAAAACAAAAAAAAAAAAAACAAAAAATAAAGAAGAAAAAACAAGAAAACAAAACAAAAACAAAATCGGAAACATTTTCGTGTTTGCTGTTTTTTTTTTTGTGTTTTCTAATTTTGGGCAACAATGAAACGTTTTCTAGAAATTTTCCTAATTATGCGTTGGCTGCACGTGCGCACCCTGAATGGAATGGGCTGGGCGGAGGAGGCTGTGTGAAACGGATTTGGAAATGGCAACCCCTCGCAGCATATTCTTACCTTTTGCCTACTGCCAAGTCAATGGACCACAAAAAAAAAACAACAACCGAAACAATGGAGTCAATGGGGAGGCGGCAAATATTTCAAATTGCAATACCGCAAAAAGCAAATGCGCTATGTAAATTTTGTGTGCTGACAACAAAACCCTAAAAGCTCAGTTGCCTGCCAAAAACCACCTCTAACCTATACACACACACACGTATATACACCTAACATTCTGTGATTAACAATTACAAAACAGCAGCAACGAAAACAGAAACCTCAGAAACAAAAAAAAAACACAGCAAATAAAACGCCAGTTGCTTTGTGGTGGGAGGGTGCTGGGGAGTTTCTGCTAGGGGGTTTCTGACAGTGGGAGGAAGAGGGTGAGGGAGCGGGAGCGGGTGGAGTGGAAGCCTTGTGTATCAGCCTTGGCATTTGCTGGCGTCCGCTACGTGCGTTGCCATAAGCAATTTAGCTAATTTTCTACAACGACTAACGCAAAATAATCGAAGCGTAAGATAACAAAAACAGTTCTGCTTGCCACGCCTCCCATTCCGCCCCTCTCTTTGTCGCAAAGCAGCTAAAAAAAAAAAAATAATAATAATAATAAAAAAAAAAACCACAGACAAAAACAAAAAGCAGGCAGGGCCAGGGGGGCAGGGGCAGGGGCAAGCATTGGCAAGAAGTTTTGGCCAGGACTGGCATCCTCTCTCGACCAGATTTGGTAGTTGTTACATGGGATTTGTTTTGCGGTTGTTATTTGTGCCACATGCCCCTCAGGCAGCTGGCCAGCTGTGCTACGCATTACCATTTACAATGCCGAATCTCACTTGTGTTTTTTTTTTTTTTCTTCTTTTCTATAAAGCAACCGATTCCACCGCAATTTTGTCGCCCCAAAAACCATGATGTGCCAAAATCAATTGTCTCAGAAATTTGAAATTTAAAAATAGTTAAAGCTCAGCGGTTAATAAACATCTCTTTGGCACTCGTTTTTTTTTTTTTCTTTTGAATATGAAGAGTAATTCAACTGCAATTGAAAATTAGAATTCTCGATTTGCTACATCATCATACAAATTTGTGCCGAAAAAGTCTTTTTCCTTTCAATTCTTGCTTGCTCCGCAAATATTTAATCGAATTATAATTTTGGCTTTAAAGTTACATATTTTATTTAGGCTGTTTAACACTTCGTAATCGAAATTTATAAATTTTAATTTATAGTTTAAGAAGTTTCTTTGAAATTGTTTTTGCTTTTTAGATTTGTTATTTTGATAAACAGTGCATAAATATAACAATAAATGTAATGCTCTATTGCCTTGACAAGATTAGGGTAGACTGTTAGCCTTGCCCCCAAATCCCCCGTTGACCCTTCCTTAAATAGGTCGTTTAATAGTCGTTGCACTGCTTGCGATATCTTGTCGATGGAGATGCTAAAAATCAAATTCCCCATTTTCACATGTATTTTGTTACCAGTTTCTCCTCTTGCTAAAGCAATTTAAGTGCATTTTAAATAACGCCTCAAGCTATTCCCAGACCAGAATCAGTTCAAGTCTTTCACTCTTGCCATGTTTTTTTTCTGTAAGCGTGTGCGAAAGTAAATTAAATAAATTTTACAGAATTGGCGTTGGCAAGACAAATGCGCTTATTGACTTGAAACGGTTGCGCATAAATTGTGATTGTGCAGCTGCTGCTGCATTGGCTTATTCTCCAGCCAGAGCCAGATTGTTGGACAGCTGCAGAAATTCTCGGTTCACCTGTCTCTGTATAAATTAACTGCAACTGTCTCTCTCTCTCTCTCTCTCTCTCTCCCTCTCGTTACCCTCCTTTTATCTGTAGCGTTCACTTGGCTTGCCCGGACCAGTGTGACAAGGTGTGACAAATGTTCGGGCTTCAAGATTTGCGGATGAAGTCCCTGACAGTTGTCTGGCTGGTTAAGAGCACTCCTGACCTGAGCCAGGCAACGAGGCAGAGGCACTTAAATTGATTAGACTCCATTACTGTTATGCAATTGGTCACCCAAGGCACAAAAACTGACCATTTTGGAGAATGGAACTAATGTTTTAGAAATATACTTTATACTTTAACATAATACATACATTTTATAAAGATGTTCAAATCAGCTGCAATTCAATTTGCACACACATGAATAAATCAATCAAAACTTAAATATAGTATTATTATGGATAGTATAGATATAATAATAATTTAATAAATTCAAAACAGTTACAAAATTATTTACATTATTTGTTATGTGGCAATACTCGAACAGTTAACATAAATTTAAAAACTTGAAATGCAATTAATTGTCTCTCTTTTTCCCTCACCTTCTCACTCTCTTTCTCTGTTTCTCTCACTCTCTTTCTTGGAAAAAGAAATTAAAGTTTTAGAATTATACTTATACAAATATCAACCAATATATAGATATAATTTTTAAATATATATATATAGTAATAATATTGATAAATGTATAGATAAAATAATAATTTGAATAAATTAACATTATTTTTGCATCTCTTTGGCATTGCTCGAAAAGTTTAATATAAATTATAAAATTTGATAATCACTCAGATGTCAAGCTTTCTATTTTCATCTCACTCTCTAATTTTCTATCTCTGTCTCTCTCTCTCTCTCTTTCTTATGCCTTTGTCATATTTGCTGCTTTTAGTAGCTGAGATTCCATTGAGTTCCTCTGCCACCTTCATCCGCAATCACGCAGCCAGCTTAAGCACGTGCTCTCTCACTCTCACTCTCTCGCTGACGCCCTCTCTCTCTCTGTTTGACTATCTTATAATTGCATAGGCGAGTTAGTACTCATTAAAACCGTTAATCGCTGCGCTGCGCTGCGCAGTCGTTTCGATTACGGTTTTATGTGTTTTGCATTTGAAGGACTTTACTTTTAATTCGTTGCCAAGGGGATGAGGCGGGGCAAGGCAAGGCATCGCAACTGGGGTACGCAAACCGATTTGCATAAATTTTCGCGATATATAATAGACCCAAGCTACATCCAACTCGCCCCTTCCCATTTCTCGTCTGTGAGCCAAGAGCTTGTTTGGAGTCCTCTCGTCGCTGGTCCACAAAAGCCGCGGGGTCGATGTCGCTGACACCAGAAACTGGCTGCTGAACCAGTCCAAAAAAAAAAAACAAGTGTATTTCAGCAAAGCCAGATAGCGAGCGAGCGAGATAGAGAGAAAGAGAGAGAGAGAGAGGGATAGGGAGAGGGAAAGAGAGAGCATGCACGACTAAGTGTTACCCAGTTTGCTGCAAATGGAAACAGATTCGCTATTTGCCGTTGAAATGTAGGCTTTACTTTATAAACTAAATCGATAAACTAAAAAAAAATATTGCATACATATTTCTCAAAATCTTTCCACACAGAAACTCGATTATACGATTTCGTTATATTTGCTATATCTACTTATGCCATAATCCTACGTTTTATTCGATAATCCAAAATCGACAATGCTAATGCCCCAAGTCAGCTAATACACCCATGGCCCCGCAGCTATATGACACCAACAGGGTATACGAAAGAGATACTTAATTAAAATTTTTATTACGGAATTTTGCTTTGGTGTCGATAATTTTATGCTTATCATCGCAGCGCTGAGCTGCTGGCGGCTAGCGGCTTGTAATTTGCAACATCAGCGCTTTGCCATTGCTTCACCTCCAGCCAAAAAAAAAGGTGTTCTCGTAAATAGACAAAGAAGAATGCTGGTCTATATCCCCTATATCCCCCATCCCTATATCACACACCCTTCAACGCCAATAACACCACCCACAGTGCTCCATCCACATTGCTGGCAGCTCGTGCGGGCTCATAAAAACGGAAATTAAAAAGGAAAACAACTTAGCAAACTCAGGGCACGGCCAGCGATAGCGACTCCGACTGGGTTTTGTTGGAGTTGGAGTTGAAACTGGTCAAGGAACTGAAGCTACTTTGGCATTGTTCTTGAATAAAAGTTGAATTGGTTTTCTTAGTTTTCTTAGTTTTCCTGTGAGGGAAAATTACGCGAAATTTCATTAAAGTTGTGACAAATGGGACTGGTTTTGAGGGGTGGGCACAGTGATTGGCGGGTCCGTCAGTTGAGCAGCATGTTAATTTAAATTAGATCAATTAACGTTTAAAAAATTAACATTTTTGTTGACGTTACGCTTTGCATTGTCTCGAAACGATTTGCATTGCATTACGTGAAACATTAAATCTACAAACATTTTTGGGTATTTGATTTTGGATCGTAAAAAAAATATGGAAATCGAATGTTGCGTTAACTTCACGTTCAACTGATGTCATCTTGAACGTGGCACAAATGGATGTTTGGTAAGCTTCTTGGTGTTTGGTTTGCATCGTTTAAGCCAGCAAAGAATCAATTTTGTCCCCAAAAACACCTCACGTAACGGCATATCAAGGGCCAAATTGAAGGCTGAAAAGACTCAGATACAGACAGAAACACATAATTGATATGCAGGCTTTCAAGAAGTGCTGTCTGCTGTTTCGGAGATGGGCCATCGAGCACAGCCAATGGCCACCATCAGACAAGCCCGAGCTGTCTGGCAGCAGCGATTGCCTCAATGAGTCGCTGCCACCAAATCAATTTGACAGCCGGCCATGTGGCATGCCGCAGCGGGCAACTGGCCAAAGAAAAAAAAAAAATAATAATAAAAACAACAACAAAAAAATCAGCCAGCAAAATGAGTTTCAATCATGAGAACGACACAATAACCGACAAAAAGCGCACACGGCAACTGTTACGGCCATTACGCCACCCACACACACACACACACAAACACACACACATAGACAAGGAGGCGCAGCAGTGGAAGCCATAAAAAAATTTAAGCAATGCGGCATTTTACACCTTTTGCCAAAGAGATCCCACCTGAAGCTGAGATGGCGACTGAAACTCAACTCGAAACTGTAACTGAAACGTTTCCAGCTTCCCAATTTCCCAATTTCCCAGTTACCAGTTACAAGTTACCAGTTCTCAGTTGGCAACTCTGGCCATCAGTGTGGCAATCAAAAGCAATGATTGTTGCACATAAAATGAAACGGTTATGTTTATCTGGCTTGCGCCCAAAAAAGCGACTGTCTCGCAGAACCTCCCTTTGTTGGTTGGGAGGGGGGGGGGGGAGGGAGGGTTTGGATGGACAGCCTAAATAAATGAAATGAGTGCGCGAAGTAAATATTTAACGGCGCTATTCCATATTGAGAACCCCCCAACACCAACACCACCCGCCTCTCCTCTCCCAAGTTCAGTGCGTGGCTAATGGACTCGCTCATTGTAAACATTTACTGTTGTTCTGCTTCTGCTTACTTTTTGAACAAGTGCAAATGTTTTGAGCTCTGCTCTGCTCTGCTCTGCTCTGCTCTGTTTTTCTTATTTTGTTTTCCACTCCATTCCATTCCCTTTCATCGCATTTCATTTTATTATGATTATATTTTCAACGTGCTCTTTGCCTATGCTTAAATGACTTAATCTACAGTTTGCTGAACCGCTCCTGTTTTAGCGTGCGACCTGCAAGCGCTCCTGGACTGTGTCAGTCGCGCAAAAGGCAGCAAACAAAAGCCAATGTAAATGGCATGAAAATTGAAAATGAAACGCAACACGCCGCAATTCAGGAAACAAATGGATGCCAATGCCAAAGATGGCCAACTGAAGCAAAGCGCCCATGCTGCATTTTTCCTATGCAATTTACAGCTGCAAAAAGAAAAGAACAGAAAATAAAACAACAACGAAGCATAAAACAATGTAAAAAAAATAAAAACGTGCAGACATGTTGCAGGATGGTAAGCGATAGTTTACCAGCCGAAAGAGGAGTAGTGCTGCAGGAGTGCAGCTTGGGTTGTCGAGTATTAAGCCAGCAACTTGGGTGTGCGCTTAATCCACTGAGATGGGACTCAGTTAAACATTGGCAAGCGTTTACGCAGCGTTTTGTTTGAGCGGGGTACGCGGGTGGCCGGCCCAACGTGCCACGTGGCGCGGTGCTAGACAAATGGCTGCTGCTCTGGTGGCAACTGTCTGACAGGTGCAGCAGCAGCCAACCAAGCAAACGGAACAAACAACAACAACAACAACTGTGACCAACTGGAAGTCACAAAAAGCACTGGGATCCCTCGTAGGGAGGAGCAGGTTGGGGGGTGTTTTCTTTTTTTCATTGTTCTTCCAATTTACATAAAGGAAATTGAGCTGCAATGCGAGATGGCCAAAATGCAGCAGAATTCTTTAGAATAACAGGCCGACAAAGGTTTAACAAAATTTAGAAAATTGCCATAATTAGTAAAGCAATTTTTTTCAATTACAGCATTCTCAAAAGTCTTAAAATCAATATGGTATATATATATATTTGTAGGTTTGCCTTGACCAAAAAGGTAAATATTTAAATTTATACAAAATGTTCTCAGGTGGAGCTGTTGTGCGCAGTGCAGGGTGTGTGTAATGCGTGTGTTTTTTTGGGTGTGTGTGTGTGTGTTTCCATTGGGGATGTGTCTGTGTGTGTGTGTGGCAAGTACGCTGTATGGGTCAGTTGCAAAATGCAAGATAAATATACTCCATTTGTGTATTTTCCGCAGACATTGCCATAGAGCAGCTGCAGCTGGAGCTGGAGCTGCAGCGCAAGCAGGAGCATCAGACCAGTACAAAGTGAAATGGAAAATTGCAAAAGAAATTGAAAAGTTTATCCATACAGATACATATACATATACACACATACACACACACATACACAGCCATTCAGCCATACATTTTGCTTAATGAAGTTGTCCGTTTGCGGTTTTTGTTGCTTTCTGGTTTTCTGGATGGTTGATGTGCTTTGCTTCATTTCTGGGCTTTAAGTTGCGCCCATGGTTCATGGTCCATGTTGCCTATTGCTCTTAAATATTGCCTCCCCTCCCCTCCCCACCTCTTAACCCATGTTCCTACATTTCACTGCACCATTTACCTATTTCTGAAAAAGGGGCAACAAAACAAAAGCCATACAAACATCCTAAATGTGTGTAGAATGTGTGTGTTTATGTGTGTGTGTGTTAAAGCGAATTTTACAAGATAATTGTAAGGAAAACGTCAAAAATTTCAATTTAATTCGTTAATTACAATTTTCGTTAAATTTATCAAATTATTCTTTTGAATTTAAGCAGACACAATCGAAAATAATTTTTTATTTTTATTACGAGCAATGCTATTTTTTACAAGACAAACTAAATAATTGTAAAGTACGAAAAGGAAAATTAATATTAAAATATATAGTATACATTTTAAGAATATATATAAATATATGATTATCAAATTTTATAATTTATATTAGACTTTTCGAGTATTCCCAAAGAGATGCAAAAATAATGTTAATAATTTTGTAACTTCTTTTAATTTGTTCAAATTATTATTTTATCTATACATTTATCAATATTATTACTATATATATATATTAAAAAATTATATATATGTATTGGTTGATTTATTTATGGGTGTTCATATTTGTATAAGTATAATTCTAAAACATTAATTTCTTTTTCCAAGAAAGAGAGAGACAGAGAAAGTATATTTTAAATATATATATACAAAATTACAGTTACACTTTAAAATTCGCTTTGTCGCTTTGATATGCTCCAACTGATTACCGGAAGAAACATTAAAAATGACAGCTCTTCAAAAAGCAACAAAGTAGCAAACTAAGCGCATCAAAGACAATTTCCATTTCCATTTCAATTTCCACATTTAAATTCGGAATTCTGAATTCAAATCCAATTCAAATGCGAGTTAAAGTTGAAGTTGAAGTCGACTCGCGCCGAGGGACACTTAAGTGCTTGACAGGATTTGCCGGCAGGTGCGGCATTGCGGCATTTAAGAGTTTCACCAATGGAATCCTTTCAGCTTGTATTGACAGCTGTTGTCGTCGGTGTCGTCACAGCCTCATTTCCATTACTTATCCGCCACCCCCCCCCACGCCCGTTGCCAAGCCAAATGCTAATGTCAATAAAAAAAAAGAAACACAACAACAGTAAAAAAAAATACAGTTCAAGGTTTTGTAGTAGCTGTTTTTTATTCCTTGTTGATTTTCATTTTCATTTTATTTTTGTTTTTTTTTTTTGTTCTCTTTTAATTAAAAGAAATTAAAATGTAAATTTGCGCTAAACATTCTGTGTTTTGGTGCTACTCTTCGCTCGCTTATTGTGTGTGTGTGTGTGTGTGTGTGTGTGTGTGTGTTGTTTATGTGTTTGAGTCTTATTAAAAAAAAACACGAGCTTCCTCTGCTGTGGGGCGTTGGGTGGGTGTCGACAGCAAAGCAATGACAACACAACTGCTGTAAAATAAACCAATGTACAAATGTACAAACAACAATTAAATGTTCACTAAGCAAACAATGCGCCATCTCAAACACATTTGGCCCCAGCTTAAGATGCCCCCCGAAAATATGGCATGTGGCATGCAGCATGCGGCATGCGCCATGTAAAAAATAGCAGCTGTAAGTGCTAACTGCTGTTGTTGGGTGTTGTCTGGGTGTCCCTGACTTGAATGACTGAATTTTGAAGATAATTAAGAGCTCAGCCAACCATCAAATGTTAATTGAGATATTTCACCAGAATCAGATATATATATTCATATATATATATATTTTTTTTGTAGTGGTAAAAATAAATATTATATATAAATAATTATATTTTATTCTTTGAAATATTATATGGAATTTGCAGACGAATCGAATGTAATATATATATATATATATATATATATATAACTGCGATCAAGAAATATTAGTAGTAGCCCACAAATGTTTCGAAATATGTTACAAAAAAATACTTAAAACATAGTAAAAAAAAAAATGATGAACATTTTATCTGAATACAAGTAATAAATACTTAAGATAAATAATTATTAAAAGATGGGATAGCTATAAAACTATTTAACGATCAAATTAAAAGCAGTTGATTAGTAATGCGAGCTTTCTTTCATGATGTCAGGATGTATTAAACTATATTTAGTTTATAATCCTCATTAGAAATTACTGTTATGTGGCAATGGTAAATTGGGTCCACCACATTTTGTGCTATTTCTAGAGAATTTGGTTTTCAAAGGCCTCTTCAAAGTCGCCCAAAACAGGAAATATAACATTAGATTTACGTTAAAAACAATTTTTATTATTTGAATTCTTAAAATAAAATTTAACAGTACGTTGTTGCAGTTGCGTCAGTTGGTTGAACGCTGTTTACAAAAATTGTAAAATAATTGGAATAAAATAACTGTTTTTTTTTTTAGATAGATAGAAAATTTTAACTTTATATTATTTGTAAAAAGAAGAAAATCTTTTCGAATTTCTAAAAACAAGCGCGTTTTTTCTGTGTTTAGCGGTATTTTTAACTTTTATTTATTAATTTAAGTCTTGGCCAGCTTTTAATTTGGTTAAATGTCGTTGCCACTTTTTCAATACCAATTGCTATGATTTGCCGTTGCCGTTGCCGTTGCCGTTGCATATCCACATCGTAGTCATGTGTGAGAAAAGTTAGGTCTGCCTGTTTGTGGCACGTTGCACGTACCAAATCCAATCAGAAGCGTTTTTCCTTCGACTTTCTTTGCCAGTTGCTGTGGTCCTTAACTTATTTGGTGTTACTTTGCGGTATCATTAACCTTTAAACTTGGACGCAAACCGAGCGAGCAAAAGAAACCTAAAAAAAAAAACTAAAAAAAAAAAAAAGGGAAATAAAATAAAATAAAAATTGTAAACTTTTGCCCTCACAAAGTTTGCTAGGGCTCAAAGTTTTTGCAGTCAGTGTCGCACACAACACACACACACACACACAACACACACACACACAACACACACACATACGCAAAAACGCGCGCAAAACGTAAAATTTTTAACTTTATTTTGAGTTTTCGTTTGCGGCAAAAATTGTATTTGTTGCGGCGATGAATGGCTATGTGCTGAGGCAGTGGAATGGGTGGGTGTGGCAGCCAGCGGGTGTAGTGAGTGGGGAGGGGGGTGTACCCAAAACTTAATTTGCACCAAAAACTTTTGCCACTCTCTGCTGCCACTGCCCCTCTTCCTTCATTTTAAATGCAATCAAGTGGAAATTGATACGTCACCAAGGTGTGGTGGGCGGGGGAGTGGGGTTTGCGTTTCTTACTCTGCACAAAAGTGTTGCCAAATTGTTGCAAATAAAATTGCTGATATGGAAATTTTATGCGCAACTTTTTCGGGCCACACACACACAGAGAGAGCGAGAGAGAGGGAAATATCTTAAGTCGTGTTTTGTGCGCTTTCTTGTGCAGTGCAGGTGAGCCGAAGGAGGCGTCTCTGGGACAACGATGTGCCTGGTATTTAACACGACCAGACAAGTGGCAACTGCGTGGCACTTAAGCGTTAGTTGGATAGTCAACTCGAATTGTCCGACACAACACAACACACACAACACACACACAACAAACGATGCATAAATTGCTAAAGTCTTGAACAGCCAAGATGCCGGAAACGCTTACCGGAAGTCTCTGCCAGAAGTGGCAGCACAAACAGCAATAGAAACAACAAAAACAACAGCAACAAATATATATAGCTATACATCTGCAACGGAAATCAAACCACTAATCGTGGGCGTGGCATACAAAAGCCATCAACTGGAGATTTTGTATGCCATTTCCATTGTTTCCGCGACATTTAATGGCAATTCCCATTGCAGACACATTATTAAATCTTAAAGATTATTGTGGCAAAGATTCAGCTTCATTCACAATTTACTGACAATATAGCCTTTCGAGTGTTAATTGGTATATCATTGAGTATATCATAGAATCGGCCCACTCTTAGCATCAAGGGTAACTCAGGAAATATATTTCTAAGACGCCAAGTTGTGCCTTGCTGTCGAAAATCTAAAAAACGTTTTTGTTATTCCTAAATTTGGGTCTTATCAAAATTCTTGCAGTGTAATCATATTATTATATTTGCAAGAATAATACATAAAAAAGCAAATCTTCATTCATAAAATCAATAGAACCAAATGCAATTCAAAATTATGATTTGCCTATTGCATAATGGCAGTTGTATTAATCTCTTATCAAATTCAATTATTAAAAAAAATATGAAAATTGGTAAATTAGGGTAATACTAGTTTATCTGATTAGTTGTCGCAACATAATTGAAGCTGCTAAAAAATTGAGAAATTTAAGTAAGGTCATCAATGAAGCTTACAACAATAAGCCAGAAACTATGCAATGCCTGCTCTCCATCTCTCTCACTATCTCTCTCTCTCTCTCTCTCTCTCTCTCTAACTCTATCTCTCTCTTTCTGCCTCTTACTCTTGGCTTAGTACTCCAGAAATGGCCATCAATTTGAAACTTAATCTAGCCGCACAAATAAGCCGCGCCAAATGTTAAGACCTGGTCCTGGCTAACAAATGACTTGGCTAGGGTGGGTGCAGGGCTCGGGATGGTTGACGCTGAAACTGGAGCTGAAACTGAAATTAGAATTTGCGGGGCAGGGGCAGGGGCAGCGACAGGGGCGAGGCACTGGGCGTTACTCTATTGTATGCAAACAATTCACAGCGGAAATAGACGGCAAAATAGGAAAAAAAAAAAAAAAAACCGAAATCCACAAAAAAGATGAGATTGAGTTTTGGAGAATGGTCATGAAAAACTAGGCGTCGTCTCATGCATAAAACTGAAAAATGAAATACAAGGCTCTGGCTTAACAAGTCAAAAGAAAATAGGAGCAAAATGAAAATGGAAATGGAAATGTGTGCAACACAACGATGCCGCCGTACTAAATGAACCGACAGGGATAAGTGAAATTCGCCGCTGAGTCTGAGAATGAATGCCGTTGCGTTCCATGCAGCAAACTGGCATGGGGCATAACAAAAGTCTGCTGCTGCTGCTCCAAAAAAAAAAAAAATAAAATAAAAAAAAAAAAACTATAATGCCATGGATTATGAAAAGCTTTGCTTTGCTCTACCATCGTCACGTTCCCATTCTCATCGTCATTAATTCACTAGCTAATTTTATAAGTCAACCCACAGGCAAACCAACCAAGAAAATTTATTTTATTTTTAGCCTCCGACTTTGGCCAGCGCCTGGACTTATATTCCCGTTCAAGAGCCACTTACTCAATGCCAGTTACAGTCGAATCAAAACATTTACATTGCATAGCTGCCAGTTGCAGTGCCACTTGAAATTCCAAAATAATACTTTGGCTGAGAAAAAGGACGAAAATTAACTTAAAGATGTTGCAATAATCAAAACTATATTTTGTTCAGTAATACTTACGTTTACTTTACCCTATTCACAATCTTTAATCTATTCTTCTTCTGCATCTTTTAATATCGATCGATTTCGATATATATCGGATCTAAGAAAAACTCCATAAGATTGAAATCTATTTGAATACCTTAAAATTGTCTGGTTTTTATAAATAATATTTAGGTATACGAAAAAATGTTCTAAATATATATATATATATATATATATATAGGAAAGAAAATATTTTTATGAACAATTTACTCTGGAATTAAGCAAACAACCTTCCGTTTTAGAAATATATGTTGGGTATAAGGCAACAATTATTTATTTATTTTTGCGTAAACTTTGTTTGAATCAATGTCACATCTTCAATTTGGGTTGTGAACAAGATATTTGACATCCATTTCTTATATAATAAATAAAAATAAAGAAATTATTTATTACTTCAATGGATATGAGAAGGAGAAAAATAATCTCTTCATTTTGTTCATGTGCTTTGCTTGGATGTTCTTCGATACCTATATATATATATAGAATACATATACATATGCATATAATATATAAATATATATATAGATATACCCAAATATGTAAGTAAATTTGCACAATATTTTAGTAAGCTTTTTATTCACTTTGATGCCCTTTGTCAAGTAGAGTCAAATAAGTAAAACTGACGAAATTAACTACCTGAGACAAACTTCTTCAGCTTTTTTTTCTCCATACGCATTTTCTGACATAAAATGCCAACCGCCCACTGTTCCGCCCCTTGTGCTAAGTCGCAGTCCATTAACAGTCGCTGTTTTGCTATTGTTATGGGTCTCCCTCTCTCTCTCTCTTTCTCTCCCTCTCGCACCCACTGTTGTCTGGTATGCCAGTTATCTGCGTGTCTGTTTTGCTTCTTCTCGTTGTTTCTGTTGTTTGCGCTGCGCAATTAACTTGATTGCGCCTATAAATATGCAGCACTTTGCTGTGATTATTGCATGCGCGTCTTTTCATTTAGCTGTTGTGCTGTCTGATTCCCTACCTCCCTCCTTCCCTTCTCTCTCTCTCTGTGCCTGTTCTGCTAGTTTTGTCTCGTACTTTGCCTGACGCTTCTAAGCCTAAAAGTATTCACTAATTGCTATTCTTGCCATCTGATTGCATGATTTTTTCCTGAATTGTTCTCTTTTCTTTCACTTTTTACATTTTCCCTTTTTCATTTTCCTTCTTCTGGTTGTGATTGTGTTGGTGCCTTTCCATCTTGAACACTCCTTCGGCCGCAAGTGCTTCAGATTGCTATCAGCTGCTAATTGACTGACTGCAGCGCCTCTCCTTCTCCTTCATTTAGCTCCACTCATTCTCTCATTCTCGCATTCTCTCATTCATTTATTCACAATATTTATGTTGTTTTGTATGCATTGTTACCGTTGTTCTTATCTTGTCTTAAGTGCTTCTCAGTTGCCATTCAACTAGCTTAAGCGCATAATTTCTTTCATTTTATTACATTACATTCCTTCTTCTTCTTCTTCTACTACATCTTCTTCTTGTTGTTTTTTTTTTTTAAGTTAAAAAAATGTGCACAATATCAACAACTGCATTTTGCTCAATATAAAATAATCGAGGGCACAAATGCCAGCTCAGGTTTTCAAGTTTGAAATTGCTTTGAACAGCACTTAAAACTTTCTTGGGGACAAAATTTAGTTTGTTTTATTTGCTTTTTTGCTCCAGCTGTGCTCCACAAAATACGCTGAAAGATTTTCTTTTAGCCTGTCTACTTTTTTTTTAGCAGACAGCTCCTCAGTATGAAAGTGCATATATATTAAATAATATATATATATATATTTATATATTTGTCATTTGTCAATTAAAATAACTGTTGGGACAGCCACCTATTTGGCCTTAGATTTAGCCTTAGTCTTGTAGCTGGTAAACTTGGCTAGTTTTTTATTTTATGCTCTGTTTGTTTATGCCATATAAAAAGCAGCTAAATGGCAGAGTTATTCCATGGTGCTCTACTAAAAAAAAATAATTAATGGATGTTTCTCAATTCTCTG
Source organism: Drosophila fungiperda (assembly GCA_035042345.1). NCBI lineage: Eukaryota > Metazoa > Arthropoda > Insecta > Diptera > Drosophilidae > Drosophila > Drosophila fungiperda. Next base: position 1,890,346 of record JAWNLM010000183.1, read on the forward strand.
TGATGTTTATTTTCTGATAGAATTCCCAAGTTTCTACAAATTTTCCCGTAATTTGGGTTCTGTATCTAAATGTATATGTTAAATTTTGGTAAAAGAGGTGTATTGATTTTGAACAAAAGTATGTAAAATGCAAAGCCCATTAATTATATAAATTTCTAATAAAAAATGAAGATTTCATATTTGGAATATAAGTTTTTGTATCGATACATATCGATTTTCGAGTGCAATAATCATCAATTCTAAAGCAGAGCCTTACTAGAAATATATAAAATAAAATATCTAAAAATATCTAAAATAGAATATTCTTATATTAATGTCATTTGGCAGTAATGCAAGAATGATGTACCAAAAACAGTGTACGTCGCAGTCGAGCTCATTCGACTACAGCTTTCTTGCTTGTATTCTTTATTTATTTATGTTCATGTTGCTGTTGGAAATCGGCTTAGCTTTTGTTGTGCCACATAAGCAAACTAATGGTGGGCGTAACGCCAGCTCCTTGACTAACCAAAAGTCGACGATGTTGTAAGCTTGCCACGCCCACCGACTGCCGGCTGCCGTCTGCTATCGGCTGCTCCGTTCGTTGTTAATCTTTAACCTGATTCCTAATCCGTGCGTCATGATTGAAAGCAGATGCAGCAAAACGTTGCGCAGCCTGCCTCGAATCGTTTGGTGATTTGGTAGGTTGGGTTTGGGGCACAACGTCTGCTGCCAGTTGACTGTAGTCGCAACGTTTAAGGACGGAGCACTGAGCACATGATGAGCACATTGACGAGAAGATTGTCATCGTTGCTGATAATCTGATTGCCATGTGTACATTTGTGTGTTCAGGTGTGTTCAGGTTTGCTGTGTTGCAGCAACATGAAAATGTCGCCTTGAGCGTTTTATGCGCTGCTATTAATCAAGGTTCTGCTGCCTGCTGACTGCATCTCAATTAGTTCACAAGTTGCACCCGGAAGACGTGGCACAGTTGCATAACAAGCTAAAAAAAATAAAGCATTTGCAGGCTAATGAGGCACCTTCACCCCTTTTTTCATATATATATAGTGTTGGCCAGCAGTTTTTTTGCTATTCGTAACGCACTTGACCCAAAGCCAACAACACTTCACACACACACACACATGGACACACACACACACGCACAACTTTGTGAAGAATACCGCGGATAAGTATGCCAAATATTAAAATAAAAACACGAAACATAAATAATGTTGGCTTTCGCCTTGTTGTGCGTTTGCCTGTGTGTGTGTGTGTGTGTGTGTGTGTGTAAGTTGTATACTTGTTTGTTGTCCTTCGTGCAGCTGACACCAATTGCAACGTTGCAACACAGTTGGCCTGGTTTACGCTGCACCACAGACAAACAAAGTAATAATAATAATAATAATAATCACAAGTTGGCAACATGAAATACTTTTGGCCTTCGTCGCAGTTGTTAAACACTTTTCTATATATTTCACATACATATATGCCACATACATTGCTATATTCTTTAAGCTGACTAATCAAAACTGCAACGAATTTTGGCAGTCAAAATTTCTAAAAATACAAATTGGACAACTTTCGAAAATAGAATGCAAATCAACTTTGATAGAAGATGCCAGATTCGATCTTTAAAAATTAGGTCTATAAGTATATTCCTGGTGAAGATCATTAGTTGAGTCGATATGGCCAAGTCTGTCCAGATTTGTAATATGACTTCTCGATTTGCATGCGCAGAAAAAATAGTTTATTTTATTTGATCGATAACTGCACCAGTTTTGCAAATACAATTCTGATAATTTTAGTAAATGGAAACATGACAGATATAAATATATATTTACTATATATATATATATATTTATATATATATATATGTAAAGTGAATGAATAAAGAATACAGAATAAAGAGAATTAAAATGTAATAAATACCTTTAGTCGAAAATAAATAGTTTCAATTTGAATTTTGACTGATTATATTTATCGATATATATATATATATATATAAATATATGTTAATTAATAACTGCACACTCAGATCTGGGGTTGGGTTGGGTGTCTCTCTTTCGCATATAGTTAAGCAAATTTCACACTGAATAAACAGTAATTATAGCTTTTCCCAGTCGCTTGTTATTATGAATAACAAATAAATATTTATGCAAATATATATTGTATATATAATTAAATGTGAACACACACACACACACACGCACACACATGTGAATTGCATTATGGTGCATAAAGTGCATTATATAATTACATTTATGCGTCCGCCCATCAAATTGAATGGCTATAACATTTGCATAATACACACACCCCCTCCACCCCACTTTTATGCCCCTTAGCGCACAAACAGACGCATTCACAACAGATGCTTTCGTTACCAAATAGTATTAATGGCTTACAGGGGCAGGCAATGGGAATTTGTCTAAAGAAAGGTGTGCATTGATGGAGGGAATGGAGGGGACATGAGGGGCATGTGGCAACAGAGTAAATGCAATTTGCAAATGGCGCCGTTGCACGTTCAACGGTTTGTTCATTTTATGTTTTCCTTTTTTTTTCTGCCATCTGTCTGTCGGTCTGTCTCCCTCCAGAGTCTGTCTCGGCGTCGGCTATTTTAATTAAGGCACATTCAATTCTTTAATGTTAATGTTTAGGTAAAAAAATTAATTAAAAATAAAGCCAACATATTACAATCAATATTGGAAATCGAAAATCGATATGTATCGATATGCGCAAAACAGTGGCAGTTATCGATCAAATGCTAAGGGAACTTAATTTTTATTGTAAATATTCTTAACTTAAATATTCAAAATTTAAAGTTTCTAGTTGTGAAAATCAGTAAAAAAGTCGCCATATATATATATATATATATGTATGTATGCATTATGGGAGATTTGATATGCTTTCAGAAGAAGCACGTTGCACACTTCTGCCATCTGGGTTTAGGGTATCAGAAAAATAAGAATTTAATTGTTGCAAGTGCAGCTGACATTCTGGCCGCTGGTTGCCACTTGGTGCCAACCGTTCCATGCCATCTGTAAATAGTAGCCACAACAGGGCCATCGGATAAACAAAGGTTTGTGTTGCCTCTGTGTGGCGCACATAAAAACCCAACTGGCAACTGAGCAACATTTTAGTTTATCGCTGATTGCGGAGCAGCAATGGATTTCCAAGCGTTTGTATCCCATCTGTGGAATTTGTTCACGTGCAGAAGACCAATCATTTGTCCACTGGCGATCACAGTTCCCAAACTAGTGGCAACAGTGGCAACAGAGGCAACAGAGGCAACAGTGGCACAGTCTCTTGCCATAGACATTCCCACTGCTCCATCCACATTGCATGCGGATACTTTGAGCGACTTACCCGAACCGGCTTACTCAATTTATGGGTCGCTGCAGAGTCTGGAGGTGCACGTGGAATTGGAGATATCTGATGATGATGGCTATGGCTATGATGATCCCCGTTTGCCGGAGCTAATAATTTAGTGGATGAGATTAAATTATGTATTCATTTCGTTGCATTTGTTGACTTCAATTAATGTTGCTCATTTAGAAAATGAAATATTTTATGTGACAGCCTGCAAATGAGCAATAAATTAATCATAGACCATGTGCAACAAAACGTGCCACAAAAATTCAATTACAACAATTTTTAATTAACTTTATCGTAATTATAACAAATGCACAAAAGCGTTGTAAATGCGGGTGGCAAATCAAAAAAAAAAAATGTATAAATAAATGTATAAATAAACATAAATGAAATGGATCGAAATTTAATATCACGACAAATTAATCCGCATGTCAAATGTTTACAAAGGCCCCTCCCCCTACCCCCAACCCCTGCACCAAACACACACACACCTGAACAAAAACTCAGCTCGCCGCGTATCGGATTTTTTTATTGCTTTTATTATTCAGTGGCATAAACAATTTGAAATAACTTAAACAATATCAGCAATCAAATAGCAGTAATAAAATTACAAGTTTTTAATTTTAGTTCGCAAATTCATTTTAATCGCATTAAATTCTGTGTCAAATTTAGCATAGAATATTGACAAATTCAACTCTTTAATAATTTTTATTGTGAAACAATTTATGAACATTTACAATTTACATTTACAAATAAAATTGAGAAATTACTTAACATTTTTAAATAAAATTCTAAAGAATTTTGCCACTGATAATAAAACTTATGTTTATTATTATTATTAATTAATCTTAAGCGCAACTATGGGATATATATATCCTATCCGATAGTAAAGCAGTAATAAATGCTATAAATGGGACAAAGTTAACATCAAAAGTAGTCCAAGACCAACTCGGAGCTCACAACTGGCTCATCACCCTAAGATGGGTCCCCGGGACACAGGGAAATAGCAGGAAACGAAGCGGCGGATGAGCAGGCGAGAGTGGGGCCAGAACCGTTTTGTGACATAGGAAAAACACACAAATGCGGCTGCAACTCAGAAACGAAGAAAGACAAAGGGGAGACTACGGAGCTGGAAAGAAGCACAAGGACTCCAACAGGCGAAATGTCTTTTGAGTGGTTATAATCATAAACTATTTAAGCAAGTAATATCCATGGGTAGAAATAGGGTAAGGATACTTGTCGGTCTACTGGCAGGACATTGTAGACTAAAAAGACTCCCAATCCAAACTGGGTATCTATAGTAACAATCAGTGCAGGTTTTGTGATGTCGAGGAGGAGTCTCCATTTCACATCCTAACAGAATGTATCGCCCTAGCCACGAAAAGATGCAACATCCTAGGGATGCATGTTATGAATGTCAATGACATAGAAACCCTCGACCCAGCAAATGGGATTGATGGAGGAACTATAAGCTCAGAAGAGGGCACAATAGATCTAATAGACCCCAATTTAATAAATATTATTATTAATATTATAATTCCTAATATTATTATCCTTTTTAGGTGCAGCCGAACAAATTCGAAATGCAAATCGATTATTCGAAAAATGATTTATATTTTATCATTGACACAATTTTTTTTTCTTTTCTAGTTTTCAAGTTATTGTTATTAATCTGTTTTTAGGAACATTTAATTAATTATTTTTTCAATTTTTTTATTGTGAAATATTATTATTATTTATATATATGCCGATTTGTGTGTGCTGCTGCTGTGGAAAGAGCCAAGGGGCGTGGCTGGCTGCTGCAAGGGCAACTGATGCTCATGTGTCTTGCCACTTGCCACTTGCCACTTTTCCACACCGACACATTTACAATTTCGTGCAACAAGCAACACAAGCTGTCTGATTGCCTCTTTGGCCTCAAATTGCAATCGTGGCTGGCAAATGAGGCTTGTGATTGCCATTCGTCTGTTAACTGTAAACTTCAACTTGGGCCAAGTTATGACCCACAACAACAACAAGTTGTAATACAACCATGCAATTAAGTCGAAATGTGGCTGCTTTGAGCCAAAATCGTTGATGTGTTTTGGTTGTTTTTTTTTCTTTGTTTTTGTTTTTTGTTTTTGCTGTGCTTTTGCCGTGGTCAAAAGTTCTAATTAACTTGCCAATTGGCAGCAGCAGCGCCTATAAATAAACAGCTACAGGCAAGAATTTCTCCCTCTCTCTCCCGCTCTCTCTCTCTCTCTCTCTCTCTCTCTTTCTCTCTCTTTAGATGTGTGTGTTTGTGTGTGTACATTTTGTGGCCAGGACACACCTTGACAGCTGCCCACGCATCGCTTTCTTTGATTGCCCTCAAGCGGCTACACTTAAAAAAAAATGCGAGCTCAATTTACAAATCTTTAACAATAAATCTTATATCGTCCTAAATTATTGATGCTGCTTTATTATATTGATATATCGAAGGGCTTTAGCTTTTTCTGTACACAAAGATAAATTTATTTGATTTTTATTTAAATAAATATATATTTTCTTGCTTCAAATTAACTTTGTACCAGATTTGTGTAAAAAAATATAACAATAATGATTGATCGAAGTACTTACATAAAAAATATATAATAATTTATCCAGCAGATTTTGCGAATAACTTAAAATTAGCTATATTTAAAAAACAAATCTTTTCTGAAAGAAAACTGTCGGCTGAGGAGCTCTGAGTTGTGGCATTCTGATATCTATATATATATCTATATATATACAAGCAATTTGTTATATTTCAGTCTTGAAAAAGAAAACATTAATATTCAAATAAGAGATAATTTCATGAACAAAACTTAAGAATTAACTGTTTCCAAATTGCCTAAGATAAACGTTCTTATTCATATCAAAACATTCAAAAATTATGTATACGCTAAATAGTTTTTCAGTGTATTGTTCTCCGCTGCTGCTCCCTGCTCCTCCCTGCTGCTGCCTGCTCCTCCCTGCTGCTCCCTGCTCCTCCCTGCTGCTGCTGCCTGGTTGCACGGCCAACACGCACGCAAGCCTCACATAACTTTCGACCAGTTCGCACTTTTTGGCCTAATCCATTAGCTTTTTGGCTGCTACAACTTTTTCACTCACACCCCCAATCTTCATCTGCCATCCCCTTCCCCATCAGCGTATTAATATTTTGTGATTCGAAACATTTGTTTAGTTTTAGCTTTAGTTTTGCTCTTTAATAAATTAACCATATTTTTATTTATTTATTTAAACATTTATTTAATGACAACGAAAGTCAGTTGACACCCAAAAATAGAGAAAGCATTAAATTAAATTAAAAATTATATTAAATTGAAAACAAAATTAAACATTATATATTAAATTAAAATTACAAACAAATTTATTACTTTTATTTATTAGTTTTATTATTTTATTTATTATTTATTTGTTTTACGTATTATTATTAGTTTATTTATTATATAGTTTTTATTTATTATACGATTTTTGGGGCTGTTTAAATGTAAATTGCTGCAACATTTGTTGCATAAATTGGGTAAAAACCTAGGAAAAAATTCGAATCAGACCAAAAAAAAAATAATGCAAGTTAAAAAATTAATCACGACAAGCGACATTTTTAAATCGAGTTCTTAATTTTAGAAATTAAATAATATTTAAATGCACACGAATCGGTTCATGCAACAAATAATTACTCGAAATAATAACGATAAAAAAAAGGAAGTACGAAAAGTTCTGAAGGATTATTATTAAAATCGATATGATCTTAAAGTAATTTAACTACAAGCATAATAATAATAAAACTTAATCTATATATCTCACAGATATCCCTTGTATCCATTATATATATATATATATTCAAATCGTAGCTAATCTTTTCTCTATGCGAATTGCGAATTGTCTAATTAGTTTGACCATTGCAATTGGCTCTGCGACTTCTGTTTCTCCTGGGTTGAGATCGACTCCTCCTCCTCCTCCTCCTCCTCCTCCTTATCGACTGCACGAGTGCAGCCAAATAGAGATTGCTCAGTTCTCAACCCACAGCTTAGGCTGATGATTGCCAATGATTGACAGCTTGTCCAATTTTCTATTAGCCATTAGCCATATGTGAAATCAGTCTAAGCCAATTTCTCTGCTGAAACTGTGCAACGTTGGCAATCTTCTTGTGCAACTCAAACGCTTTGCCACCTGCCCCAATCTTAAACTGCATTCCACTCATTGAAATATTGTGCAATTTATTTCATGTTATCAAAAACTAAAAAAAAAACTCAAAATGCAATTACGAAAATTCTATATATATTTTTATCATATTTGGTTAGTCAGTTAAGCTGAAAGCTTGACTAAAAACAAATCAAAATGAGAAGCAGCTAAATCTCATAATAAATCAATATAAATATTAGTTTGACATCAATATTTATGGGACATGTATCAAATTGGCTGAAACCAGAGATGAGGGTTGCTTCTGCTGCTGCTGCTGCTTTTGGATGATTATCTGCATTATTGGCTTGTGGACATTAGTTGGCTTAAACAGCCATTAAATTCACACTTGGCCATCAACTTAATAACGTTTCTCAAGCAGCCCTTGAACCCAACTCAACTCGATTACATCCTCCCAGCTCTCTCTCTCTCTCTCCCTCCCTCTCTCTCTCTCTCTCTCTCTCTCTCTGTCTATATATCTATCTCTTTTTGTATATTTTCATCGGTTATTCATATTTTTGGCAGCCATCAATCAATGTTTGCCGCTGCTCAAAACTTACTAACGCTTTCTAAAAAGGCCACTTAAATGCCATAAAAGGCGCAAAATTAATGCAAATACAAATCGTGGCTGGTGGTTTGGGTGGTGCTGGTGGGTTGGGTGGTGCTGTTGGATGGAATGCTTCTGGCGTGGAATCAAGTCCTCAACTTGAACATCGATGGTTGTTCGCCTCGCGGGCCACTCTTGTGATTAATTGATGGCATTCCTCCAAGCGTGCGCTATTGCATAACACACACACACACACACCCACAAAGTGGTGCCTCCAACAACGTCCTCCACATCCCTTATATCCTTTAGATCCGCTTTGGGCCTCTGCTAATGGCAAACGATTGAGCAGTTAAAAGTGCGAGATTAACATTTCCGCCCAGTCGAAGCCACCTGGCCAAGCAAGGTAAACTCCTCGACCTGCTTTGACAAGTGTCGCCCCGCCTTTGCGCCTCCCCCCACCAACACTTTTACCTGCCTCAAGCTGTGGCAATGGCGTGCAGAAACAAATAAAAAGAAAACAAAGAAAAAAAATAAATAAATAAATGGGCAGTGTTATATAATATATAATGGAGTGAAGAGTTGTTTTTGTTGCTGTTGTTGTTGTTGTTGTTGTTTGTGTGTTGCCAATTTCAGCAGACATTTTGGCGGCGTCCGCCAAAATACAAAATGCCAGTTGCCAACCAGCAAATTTTGTATTAGCTGGCGCAGCGTTTGCTATGATTGACTGATTGACTGACCGACTGATTGACTGACTGACTGACTGACTGAGTGAGTGTGCGAGTGAGTGTTTGTGGATGCAACATAAATTGAGAGTGAATGAACAGCAACCGTGGCGCCACCTGTCACCCGTCGAGCGCAACTCAACACACACTGTGCTGTGGTCGCAGCTTTTGCGAATCTTACCACACACGAAATACAGGGAATTTTGTTAAAGCATTTTGGTTTGTGTCTCCGCTGCGCTTTGTGCTTTGGCCACACTAAGCTTAAAGCTTAATGCAAATAAATTTAACGGTATTAAATTGTAATCAATGTTTAAAAATTAAAAATATTTCAAAGATTTGCCAGCAACAAATAAATAAAGATGACAATTTGCTGACTAATTTTTGCTTAATGTTTTTTAGTTTTTTTTTATCAATAAGCAGTTTGAATTGCTAAATTAAATTATTAATTTTAAAATAGTATTATTAAAATTATTATGAAATCAATTAAAATCTGCCAACTGTAACTGAATTTGTAACTTAACAATTTAATTACAAATTGTTGACTATAAAAGTAAATATATAATTTAAAAAATAGCCAACTTAAATTGGATTTTTGAAATGTATTTTTGTTGGCTGCCGCTCAAATCGGAGATTAGAGGAAACAATGAAAATAAATAAAATTCATTTGGACCATTAAATTTGTGTGGCTTTTGCTGATAAACTTGGCTAATCGATTATTTGCACATCATTTGCGACGTTTAAATAACTTGAAAATCAGTTCCTCTCTCGCTCACTCTCACTATCTCTATCTCTGTCTCTGTCTGTTGTACTGTTAACACATTTACTAATTCGCCCCTTCAATTTTGGTTGTACTTGCAGCTGACGGAGCTGGAGCAACGCGTCATCGAAGCGGAAGAACGCGCCGAGGAAGCTGAAGATAAGGTAAGTCATTAAATGACAACAGCAACAGCCCCCCCCAACCCCTAACCAGAGAGGGGACATTCAGGATATTAAAACAAGGGTAGCATCCTCAGTCAGTTATCCTTAGTTATCCTCAGTTATCCTGGCTGCCCAGACGACGGCAAACATCAGAGCAGAAGCCTCGTCTGCCTCATTAGAAGCCAGTTTAAAGCATTTAAGCGCGTGCAGCATTTACATGACACAGACACAACAATAATGCCACACTCACCACAGTTTTACATGCCCCCATTCCCCATGCTCAATGCCCCATGTCCCATGCCCCCATACTCCCAGTGAGTGTGCAAATTGGGCATATCGATTTTGTATAAAATCTTCAGTGAAATTTTGTAAAATCTCAACTGTTTTTTTTTTTTTGTACATCTTTAAAGCGGCAGCTGAATTTTTGCCTTTTTTCTGTTTATTAACTTGAAATAAAAGCTTAAAGCTTTTTTTTTTCTTTACTTAAAATATGCTTAAAGCTGGCGCTGAATTTTAGCTTGCTTCTTTTGTCAAGTAAAAATGTGCTTAAAGCTGCCGTTGAGCTTTTCTCTTGTTTTCCCAAGTCAAAATATGCTTAAAGCTGCTCAATTTTAGCTTGCTTCGTTTGTCAAATCAAAATATGCTTAAAGCTGCCGTTGAGCTTTTTGTTTGTTTTCCCAAGTCAAAATATGCTTAAAGCTGCTCAATTTTAGCTTGCTTCGTTTCTCAAGTTGAAATATGCTTAAAGCTTTAATTGAATTCATTTGTTGCTCAAATTAAAAACCTTTTTGTGTCGGGAAAAGTGCATTGCGCAGTCTGCTTACAAAACGTGTTTTGTCTGTAATTTTAGACTTGTGTTCAATTTTTTGTTGGCTTTTTTTTTTTTGGCATTTTTGGATAGGTTGCTTGAGGCTGGGGGTTTTTGGGTTTTATGTTGGACAGACACCAAAACTTTTGGCACATGCGGGCAAACAAGCGACGAACAAGCCAAAAACAAACACAAACAATGCCAGCTTTTGCGCACAAACAAGGACTGCAACAACAACAACAACACCAACATCAGCAACAAAGGCGACATTAACAACAAACCAAGCAACAAAATGTTGTCACCAACTGTTCCCCAGAAGCGTAACCAGCACATGCATAAATCGACTTCCGCTGCAGAGTCCGGAAATTCGCATTAATGCAAAGCTGCGTACGCTGCTATCCATACCCACACACATACACACACACACCCCGCACACACACACCGCACACACACAACCCAACTAGACAGCTTTATTCCTGGCTGCCCTTACTTAAGTACGTGTGGTTGCAAGTGATGCTGGGCTTTTTGGCAAGCATGTTGCAAACACCAACACACACCTTCCCCCCCCCCCCCTTCAACCAAGCACTCACTGAAAACTACCCCAAATGCGGCAGTCGTTGCACAATGGGTGGCACTGCCACGCACCAAGCACCCAAACCAAATTCATCAAATACGTTTTCAATATGAAATGCGCATTGTTTGCATTAACAAGTCCCTTGGGCATTTTGGCTTTACCTACGCAACGAGCAACTCTCAGCCGTAACCGTAACCGTAACCGTAACCCCCCCCCCCCCAAGCACCCCACAAATACAAATATTTAGCAACTTGCAACCAGGTTTATCTATCGGTGGCAGACAGCCTTAAATATTGTCAACTGTTGTGACAAATTGAATTCTTGTTACTTTGTTTGTGCCGAGATTAAAGTCATGTGTGTGTGTGTGTGGGTGGGTGTGTGTGTGTGTAGCTGCTAGTTATCTAACTAGAGTTGGTGGGAAGGGGAATGGGAAAGGGAAGCCATAAGCCACAAGGGAGTTTACACTGTTAATCCTGCTGGCAACCCTTCTTTGTGCTTCTCTCTGTAGCACAAAGCGTGCCACATTAGGTCGCAAGCAGCCTTATTCATTGTGCTTCAATTATTATCATATACAGCACTCATCCCGAAATATTAGCCAAGTCTAAAGACAAGGCTTAAACGGCACAAGCAACAATCCTTCATCATCAAAGGGCGCTCATTCAATTTCAATTAGCTGTAAATTTATTTCAACTCCTTTGTTTTATTCCCTGAACCTATTAAACATTTATGCAACAAGCATCTCCGACTCCATCAAGTATATATATATATATATTCTTCATTAGGATCAACAGCTGAGTCGATATAGCCGTCGATCCGTCGGTCAGTCTGTATAAACAGGCAGAAATTTGGAATATTGGTTCTCTTACTTCCGGCACTATATTTCATAGATAACTTGCTCTGTTTCCGCGATTATCGATACTTTTCGATTTCCGATAACAATAAATTGCACAATTTAAAAGGCAGAATCCAATTAATTTATAATTTACATATGCAAATTATGAGTCAGCTATCCTAATAAAATATTTATATGCAAAACGCATGTGTGCGAAAGAAATGGCATGTTAATCGATGAGAGATTAGAAAACCGTTAAATACGATTGCGTGTACATATGTGTGGATGTGTTTATGTATGTTATGTTTGTATTTTTGTACTTATATGTATGTATTACTGTAAGTATGAATTTATGTATGTATGTATTTGTACGTGTTTCTAGCCAGCCAATCAGGGATTTTTTTACTCTTCTGTGCCTGTGCTTACTATTAGAAATAACAGACATTTGATACAAAAAAAAAAAAAAACTAGTTTTCGACGAATTTAGTAGATAATACTAAATGAATAATAGCGGTGATCCAAATTCTTGATCTATTTATTATAATTATTGCTGCAATTTGTGCTGCACTCGCAACAAAGGCGCACATGGCACACATTGCACAGTGTTGCAAAACGCCGGCGTTGCAAGCCAACCAAAACACAATGAAAAAGGCGCGCGTGCGTGCGTGTGTGCGTGCGTGCGTGCGTGAGTGAATGCCTTAATACAAATGACAAACAACAAAACAAAACTGCTGACAGAAAGCATGTCAAACCTTGAGCGGCAGCCACACAGTGGCACTCAAACTGTAAGCGCAATTTTCAGGGGTTGCTTCGCCTCAAGCTCGATGACAGACAACAGCAGCTGTCCGAGAGAGCAAGACATCGAGTGAGAAAGAGAAAGAGAGAGGAAGAGAGTGAGAGAGTGCGTGAAATGGTTTTTTACGAGTGCGTTTTTTGAGCATGCGACTGCAAGCGAGAGCAGAGTCTTATGCCAAGCTGCAGCTTTCGATTTAGTTGACAGCTGTGCGCACATCCCGAGCAAAGGATAAGCACCGAAAGCAGACGGGGCGAGGAGAGGAGAAAAAGCGTCGCTAAGAATGAAAAGAAAGCCTAAAATGTGAAACAACCACCGAAAAAAAACCGATTGACTACTGACTGACTGAGAGAACGAGAAATGGAACAACGAAAGAGAGGCAAGAGGAAAGAGGACGGGAAGCTAAAGCAAGCGTGCGATAAGCAAGCGTAACAAAGAGCACGGCGCAAGAGTTGTGCAAAAGAAGACTTGTAGCTGCTCCGACACAGGCTGCTGCTCGGGCTGCCTTTTATTTTTGCGTTTCAATTTGTTTAAACAATTTTCGACCAGCATTTCGGCCAAAAGTTAATGCAGCCCAAAACAACAAAATCACAACTTAACTGTATATCAAACGCAGCAAAAGCAAAAGCACTAGCAGCAGCAAGCAGTAGCAAAAACAACAATAAACAACGACAACGCTCGGCGCAGGAGTTCAAAGAAATCGCAGTAAAAAGAAAAAAGAAAGAAATAAAATATTTAGTGCATAGTGAAAGGCGCGAGGGTGGCCCGAAATCGGCAAACGCATTTAATACATAACTGTTCAACAAACAAAATACAGAAAACGAATACCAAAAAACAAGAAATCGAAAACTGAGCACAAGAAGAATAAGAAAACGTTTAATTTGTTAAGTTTTGTTTTTTGCCCAAAAGTGATCTAAAACTATTTAAATGGAAAATTCCAGTAGCTCCAATGTGTCTGTGTTTGTGTGTTTGGATGTGTGTGTGTGTTGTTGCTGACAGCCAAAAGTGGCTAACGTAGTAAAGTATATGCCGAATTTCGCATTGTATTGCTCAAAAATATACACAACCTACAAACACACACAAATCAGCCATTTACATTTACAGCGTGTATGTGCGTGCGTGCGTGTGTGTGTGTGAGTAACTGTGTGAGTGCCACCCTACGCGAAGCTAGAGAGAGCAGGAGCGAGAGAACAGTGCGAGAGCGCGCGCACATGTCAATGGCAGACAGCTGACTGGCGGGCCACAAAGCAAAAGCAAATAAGCAAAAATGGCAATGGAAGAAAACAACGCACAGCAAAAGAGACAAAAAAAATAATCTACGCTTTAGTGTGTGTGTGTGTGTTTGTTTGAGTGTGTGAGTGAATTGTGCATAAACAAATAAATCCAATTGCTAGAAGTTAGCAAACAAAAATAGAGGAATAAAGAGAAAGATAAACCACAACAAAAACATAGCAAAACAAACATATCAAAACCGACACACAAAAGGAAACGTCCATTTACAACAACAACAAGAACATTAACTGCATTAACATACAAACATACATACACGTACACGTGATTATACAAATTAGACAAATTAACAACAGCAGCAGAAGCAATAATAACAGGACAGCTTAAAGGAGAGCGTACTTTCCATCGCTGTCTCGCTAGGACGCTGGCCGCTTTTGCTTTCAGCATTGCCAGCGGCTTGCAACGTTTTTGAGGGCATTGCCAGACTCTAATGCCGCTACAATAACAACAACAACAAAAAGAGCCACAACTGAAGTGAAATTGTTATTAACCCATGACTGAGGCAGTGTCATAAAATGTTGCTCTGTCGCCGCGCGGCTACCAAGCGTCGCCGCTGCTGCGTTTGCTGCCGCCATAAACAAAGAAAATGGGAGCAGCGGCAGCTCCACTAGCTGCACACAGACAAATGAGCCAAATATTTCTCCGCCCACCTGCTTTGGCAAACAACTGACAACATTAACATAAGACATCGATAATTACAACGATAACAACATTTACTTTAAGACCAGTGCAACGAACCATTTTCATGAATGGATAACTATAGAAAAAAGGTAAGCCTTTTTCCATCAGCCATCCTCTCAGCTCTCGACTCAATTATATAAGTCTTAACCTTTTATGAAATATTGTAAAAACATTGCTGAACAACCGTATGTTTTACACAACAATTTTAACTTTTATCTGCATTTGCTTAAAAAGAGATTATTTACTAAATTTTATGTGTAAATCTGTAGATCGACTCAGTTGTTGCTGTTGGTGAATAATTCTAGATTTTTATTCCATATTTTGAGGGTGCTGAAGTTATTTGTAAAAAAAAGAAGGAAATAAAATCTCGCAAGAGTCAAGAAGCAAACAGAAAATAAACAAATTCTAGATTTGTTCACAAATAAATTTTCATTTTAAAAATATTTGTAAAACTCAAAATTTGTAGCTTTAATTATTTTGCCCTTGTTTGTGTTATATCTTTAGCTTTAAACACATCTTAAAAGTGCCTGAAATAGATGTTTTTTTTTCATAGAATTGGGGTACAATATTGCTATAATAAAAAAATGGTGTCACTTCATATCGGCTATAATTGGCAAAGTTCCTAATTCTTAATGATTTTTTGAAACATTTTTGAAATTCTCATTTCAACTTTGTGTTGAATTTGATTGGGTTATCTAATTGGAACGCCCACCTGGCTGCCGCTGCGTTGCACAAACGGATCAGCAAGCTGCATCGAGCCCATAACAGCCGCATAACAAATTCATATTCATTTTACGCCTCGTGCATGTTGGTCGGCTAAAATTAGAGGGCCCAGTTCACCCAATCCAAGACCCCATCCCAACATTATGTCTGAAATTAAATTATAACACTCAAAAAAACAAAAAAAAAAGAAGGAAACAAAATGAATAAAATAAAATTTATGTCGCGTTTCAAAATCGCTCAGAAATCGCTTCGCATAATTTATGGCGCTCACCAAAACCCGCCGCTGCTTTAGTCTCCTCCAGTCTCCTCCAGCTGCTGGTAAACAGAATTCAATTAAAAATATTCGCACATTGTATTTGAACTTTTAACCCTTCCGGGATGGAAAATGGAAATGGGGATGGGGATGGGGGGGCTTGGCGAATTGGGTCAATCTGTTGATGGGACTTTTCAATTATTTAGCCACTTATCTGTGCGTCGTCATCGCATTGTTGCAATTTGTTGTGTGTGTGTTGTTGCCCCTTTTATATGCATGCAACCAGTTCATCAGCCACAGAACTGCAAAATCAATTAACGTGCTACGTGGGCGTTGCATGAGTTGATCGATTGCATATGGCTCTTGCCACCGCTCTCTCTCTCTCTTCCCAATAAGTTGACGATTGATGCGGCAACGTTGGCGTTGCATTCGCTGCTGGGCACGTGCCATCCTCGGGCAATGCAACATCACTTATGTGTGGCATGTATGTGTGCGCCACATTATGCTCCATCCACAATTCGCATGTCTCTCAGCGCATTCTCGTTCCTCAAACACTAATCAACTCGAGCACATTGGCCATTTATCTCTGCACAAACAAAGCGCCAAGTTGATTGGACTGGGTTGGATTGGATGGGATTGGATTGGAAACAAAACAAACAGTTACAATTGCAGTGGCAGTTGCAAGTTATACCATGCCTCAGATGTGGGCCAAACGCTGATTTCATTCACTAATGCTTTTTGCCAGCCCATTTAAGCCGCACTTAGATATGGGCTATGCCTAATTTATCGAACTGAATTCAAATTGGCTTTAATTAAAATAGTTTGCATAAAATACTAAATAATAATAAAATTGTTAATGTTTTGAAGTATTTTCGACCATTTTACTTACATTACACTCAAAACCAATCAGATTTATTTTACAATTTTTGCCCTTTATATATAAATTAAAATTTTTCAACGGATTATTTTTATTATTACTCGCATTTTAAATCAAATTTATGGTCTGTTTTCAGTCCACATTAATAGATAAAAGAATAAATAAAATAAATTTCATAAATTTATTATTCTAATACAAAAACAAAGGACTGCTTTGAAATATTTGACACAAAGCTCAACGATTTTGTTTACGATTTCAAAAAGTGACTTCGATTGAAGAACTATTTTTAAGATCGAGGCAGCCTTTGTGGTTTTCCAACATAAAATAAAATCGAAAATCTCTGGTTTCCTTTTTGTTTGATTAAGAATAGATCAAAGTCTTTCGATTATTAATCTGTGCAACCCTGATTTAGATATCGTTAAAACTAATCTCTGCATTAGCATAACAATTTTTAATCAATTTGCTATTTGGGATTTTCTATTTCTTATGGATTTCTGAATGTAAAGCGCATCCATGCGTCGTATTGGAGCAATTGAGTAAAGCATTTTCCATTTTTCCTTTATAGCCCGTTTTTTCAAAATAATTGTGCATAAAACTTCACAGAATGAGGAGAAAAGCAAAGCGCGTTGGCGATTGCCACATTTTGTTGCAGTTGCTGTTGTTTGTGTGCGCTGCTGCTTCAGTTGAATTAATGATGCATGCATCCGTCATCAGACTGCAGCGCAGACGATGACTATGACGATGACGTTGACGTTGACGTTGATGCTGACGTCGACGGCAACGGCGACGGCAACGACGACGGCGCCACTTTCGCTTGAAGCCTCCGCCTCCGCAGAAGCAGCAAACAGCAGCAGCAGCAGCAACCGTTGCTGCCAGCTCACTCACAGTTGGCCCTCGGGGTCGGCGTTGCCGTTGCAGTTGCACATTTGAAAGATGTAATGCGTTTTATGCGTTGCATTTTTACGGACTTAAGTGGTCTTTTCACAATACCCTGTGTCCATTAAAAAGTAACTAAACATAAAAGGGTAACATTATGTTGTTGTAATGTAAGTAATTTTACTATTATGTATAGTCTATGCATTGATAACCCTCATCAATCTATTAACTTACACAGCTGTCTGTGCTGAGGAATCAGCCAACACAATCATAAAGCCGACTCTTTTTCTATCACTTAATCAGCTTAAAACTATCGATATTTATCGATGGATTTAATGACTATTTTGTCATACATAAATATATTATACATAAATCACAGCTGTATTAAATGTTGTAATATTAATATGTATTAACAATTATAATCGAACGGATGCATTTAATATTAGGGTATCTGGTATTCGGTCAGCGTTTGTTGTTGTGTTGTTATTGCATTTCTTTATTTAAAACTCATCAGCAAGTCGACGACATCATTTGGCGCGCCGCATTGCGAGTTGGCTCCACACATTAATATGCATTTAAAAATAGCACCCCATGCGGCGGGGTCCATGCAACAGTTGCCGCAATGTGAACGATGTGCCACGTCGCTGCGCCACCAAATACTTTGTTGTGTCCAGCTTTATGCTCTGACCGTATTGCGATTTCCTACGGCAAAAATACGAATGTGTCTGTGCCTGGTTCTTTAAACAGAGACTTACTGGACGGGGAGCAGTGCATTTTTTTTTGGGAGGAAAAGAAGTTGGCTTAAAGTTAGATAAGGCTATGGGGAGCGGAAAATAATGGTAAGGGTAGTGCTATAGTTGTAAATTGGCTGCCAGCCAGTCTACTCGGGGCGTATTACTCACTTAAAACACTATGAAAAATGTTTTCCTTTTTCTTTTTTTATCTTTTTTTTTTTTGTTATTTATGGTATTTTATTATACATACCCTCTGCTTTGGTTTTCGAGATGATGATTCTTATGAATAAATAATTATAATTATATTATAACAAACATTTCATGAAAATCGATTTATTACAAAATTCTGTAACCACTCATTTTTTAAGTGACTTTTGTATTATTGCAACATAATGGAAAATCGTAAACTTTTAATGATTTTCAGCTAAGCTGCTAAGTTGCTCTTTATATAAAATAAAAATAATTAGATAGATTTTTATATCTAAATGGTACTAGACAAATATGCTCTTTGAATATTCAAATATATCACATGATAAGATGGCTTAAATTTATGAAAATGAAAAGTTGATTTTTGGTATAGATCTAAATTGTTAGAATTGCTACAAGGGTATTTTATATGCGTAAACCAAAAATATATATTAATTTTTGCGATTTTTTTTTTTAGTTTTTTTTTTCTTTTACTTAGACATTTTTTTTTTGTACATGCGTCTAGCCAATAATGTTCATGCTGGCTGGCGCTCTGATGGATGTTGTGGACGGCAATGAAACTGACTCATTGTGCATCATCTCATATGGCGTTCAATTCTCATTTCTAGTGGCTGCTTTCACTCCCTGCTGTCAGCTGGCAGCTGCCTTGTTGCTTTGTTGTTTTTTAATCAGCCAAATTGTTGACACCAACCTCGTATACAATCAGCGAAAGAGCTTCCAGAATCGTGGTATGAACTTGAGGCGCCACAACCCAAGCAACATGTTACATGAATGTACATACTCATATATTAAATATGCTGCGTTGGCTTCAGCTGGAGCAGCTAGCTCCAAATTTGTGTAGCAGCGTGTGAGATAAATTGTTATTGCTGTTGCTGCTACTGCTGCTGATGCTGTTCTTCTCAGTCTTGTTCCGACACATAATCTGACAACTGACATGCAACTAAGCCACGCTCCACTCTATGCCACATGACACGCACTTCTGGCCGGAAGGATGGCAAAGTGACTGATGTTTGGTTACTCAGCCTCCCTCTTTTCCCACATCTGACAAGAGTTGGCAAAGTCATTGACGCCACTCCGATACAAGATACAAGATTTTAGCAGCGGGATAGACTTTGTCCCTTTGAGTTTTCATATGGGGCACGACTCAGTACTTTTTTTTTGCCAGAAAAACTAAAGTCGAATGACGAATGAAATAGTTTGAAATGGGTATATATAAAATTAAATAAGTGAATATTTAACAATTTGAAATGATTCGGCATATTTAAGTGTGATATTTTCAAAAGTATTTGAACCATAAAAAAAGTATTTGTATCAAAAAAAGTGAACTTGATAAATGCTATGAATATGTAACTCGTATTTTAAAATAAAATTTAATAAATAATAATTTATAAATGCGTTCAAGTCTTGGCACACAGTGTTCAGAAGCAGTCACAACCCAAAAACCCGTTAGATTTGTCATCCCTGCGTGAGTCATTTGAGTCAATCGGCAAAGCAGTGGCCAGGGGCAAGGAGCAGGCAACTACTGAATTACGTATTTTATTGCAAGAAATCCCATTTCCATTTTGAACGTATAACCGAACCACAAAAAAAGAGAACCAGTAGACCAGACTTATTAGCCAAAAGGCCGATAACTAATAACCCATTGCCCACGGCCCAATTGAAGGCACATGTTTGCCATAAGCTTGCCCCTTTATTAGTAAGTTAGAGTACTAGAGTAATATGGGCTTAATTTATATACATATATTTGTATTTATGTGTGCACAATATGTACGTGCACCCACAGCGTGTGATATATGACATATATTACAAGATGAATTACCTGCCACCCCAAAAATAAAACACATAAACACACACACATACGCATGGGAAATGGTTGGCTACGCTTCGCTAAAACTTCCCTCGCTCAGCTGTCTAGGATGAAGCACACACGCACATACTTACGAATTTCCCACCTCCACGAACTAAAATTTCCCTCGCAGTCGTCTTTGGTACTTGCAGTGCTTGTTGGCTGATACTTGGCTGGCAGCCGATTCAGTGCTTCACAGTTGCTCGAATCGTGCGCGTCGCTAGGCGCTTTTTTTTGTCAGTTTTTTCGAACGGTACCAATTGTTGAATTGTCTTAGAACGTGTCGTCTAATTTGCTCTCTTAGCATTATCAAAGTGATTTTTGCCATGTTTGCTAAATGTCTTAAATATTTGATTTAATGTTTTGTTTTTATTGTTTGTTTATGGTGCGAATAACAAAGACAGCCTATAAAACAACCCTCAGCAGCTGCCGCAGCAGCAGCAGCAGAACTCGCGATCAACACCCTACCCTTCTCCGCCCACCACCAAACCGGTTTACACTCAAAATAGTTTTGCCTCGCGAATTATTATAAAGCCTGGCGTTTGTTTTTTTTTTTTTCCTTCTTTTTCCTGTGCTTCTGTCGGAAAACAACCCCCAACCCTTAAGCCAGCACATATCATGGCAATGAACTTCTGATCTAATAAGAAGACTCGTCAGTCGCTTGTGCCATTTGTTCACCGAACTCACAACAATCGCAATAAGAATTACGTGCATAAAACTCTCAGTGCGAAAAATTTTATTAAAAAGCCTATTAAAATGGCAGCTATTTTGAAGGAGCAGGGCAGACGCAGACTGTGCTCAAAATGTATGTAATACCCATTTAAAAAAAATATTTATAATTATAACTGAGTTGTATATATATATAATAGTTTATAGTTTCTAAATTCACAACTAGTTATTTGACTGACTCTCAATCTCAATCTCTGATCAACTAAAAGTATGTGCTGTTTTAATTCTAGTAATCTTTAAAATTCCAAAATTTTAAACAAATTTATATTCTATATTTTAAAAGAGAACTAAGTTTGGCTCGCTCGATAGAACTTTCACGAAGTTGACAAATTGAAATTTACTGCGATTCAAATTGAGGGTGTTCAAAGTTTAGATGCAAAAAGGTTCTCAATTTGAATTAAACTTTAAAAACTTTAAATAATAATATAAATATAAAAATAATATTAAATTTTCAATATGATTTTATCCAATTGTAGCCAGGACAGGTTCTATTGTAGCATGATCTATAAGCTGTGACAAATAGCCTTTGTTCAATCTTACAATGTTAAGATATCCAAGGATGATTCTTATCGAAGATTTGTAAACACGTGAAAAGACACGTACGCGGCAACCATAGTGACTGTAATAAAACCTTCCGCGATAAGAGTTCTCCGAACTGATAGGATAATGAGTCTAGACGCATTTGCAGCAGTAAATATGTAACTAGATAATGTCCTAAGTAGGATAAGAATAATTGTATCTAGCTGTAAGATAATTTAGAAGTTTTCACTAAACCTGCCGAAGCAATTCGGCAGTAGTCTGTGTTTTGCTCTTCGGATCACCTTTCAGTGTACGTGACTATTAATCCACTGCTTGCCGTTTATATTAATTTAGTTACTCGCAAATTAATTAGCCCTAAACCATTTTATTTTATAACAAATCGAATATTTATAAGCAGAAAGAAGAACAAGAAGAAAAAGAAGAAGAGAGAATGAAAAAACTTTCCAAGTGCCGGCAATGAAACAAAAAGAACAAACGCAGCAATAAGAGGGGAAAAATGTTTTTAATTGCTCACAAGTTTTCGTGTGTGTGTGTGTGTCTGTGTGTGTGCCTGTGTGTGTTTTTTACACGAGTTTTCCCAACGTCAAACGCATCGTTGAGCTTTTCTAAGGCGCATTTAGATGAAGTTGTCTTTGCCTTTGTCGTTATTATTGTTATTTTTGGTGTTGTTTTTGCTGTTGTGGTGGAGAGGGGATTTGTTGCTTCACGCTTAATTGGTTAGCGACATCGAACGAATTGTTCACGTTTATTAATTGTGATAAAAAAGTTGCCTGTTCGTAGTCCAAAGTTTTGCTTAACCCACACAAAAAGGGCAAATGATATTCCAAACAGCTTACAAATTATGTTTCTAGGGTGTGTTTTCAACCTAATTGGAATTGGTTTGAACACAAAAAAAAACAAATGTGATTTTTGTTTATTATTATTAAAAAGCTTGGCCTGAGATTACAGAATGGGTTTACATATTCAAAATGGCATTTTCGATGGGAACAGTAAACAATTTTTAAAAATTTGTTACAAGTAACTATAATAAAAAAATAATTATTTATGAAACTAAAAGAAAATAAATAATGAGCTATTTGAAAAGCTTATTTATTAGAATATTAAATTGTTCCAATATCCAGAAGAATCCTTTTAAGCAGTTTCTACTTAACTTAACTTGTACAATGCTGACTCAGACAAAGTGCAATAGTTGAATCGAAGTTTTAAATAAAAAAAAGACTTCTAAAATCAATTTTAAAGCACTGTAATTTTATTTATTGCCATGAAACTGAGTCGTTTCTCTGAAACATTGGAACGTTTTGAAAAATGTTGCATTCTATTTGAGCCAAGATTGTCAATTGATAACGTCACTTTAAGTCAGAACTTTTTGCACTTTTGTTGTTGGCCAATTGAATGGATAGAGGCAGTTGCGAAACACTCTCTTTCTCTTCCCCTTCCCCTCCCCATCACCCAATCGCACTTCCACTTGAATGCACTTTTGTTCTGCACCCAGGAAACATTTGCACAAAGGCCTTTTGCTAAATTAAAAAAAAAAAGAAGTTTGGAATACAAAAAACAAAAAAAAAATGGAAAATGGAGAATGGAAAACAAAGTGCAATTTGATGAGGAGGTGGCCTTTCAGCCAGACGCTATGCTCTGTGCAGTCTGTGGGGTTTCCCACTCTGCCTGCCCCGTGCATAATTAACAATGGGCGTGGCAAAAGGCGTAGACCCCAAAGGCAATCGCGTTCTAATGAATTGGGTATTTCAGCTTGTTGTTGTTGTGAAATTGTTAGCTGTTGGGTGAATTTCTCGATCTTTCATTTTCAATTTCAACCGAGCACAAACAAAATTTAAATTAAAAAAATGCGTGGGGCATACCACCCACTGTGAAAAACAGTTGCCATCAATTGGAGACGGTTGGCGAAAACCGTTATAAAGGAAAATTATTAAAAATCGCACAAATATTGCTAACTTTTTTCTCTCCAAGCATTTTTGGCTGTTCTTTGCAAACTTTTCATCCATTATTTTTTTTTTGCATATATATTTTTATATGAATAAATATCTATATCTATATATATATATATATATATTTGCTTTGGCAAAATTGTCGGCATCTTTGCTTTGTGCTCTTGCTGGAAAATGCAATGGGTTTTTCCCACACCGCCCCCTTTCTGCAGATGCTGGAGCTCTGGCCGGGCACATTGTTTGCCTTTTGACAACGACTCTGCTCAGCTCAGCTCAATGTGACCAAAGATACTCCCGATGTGGACTATTCGCAGGACGAAGCCATATCCTCAAGATAGTCTCGAGTTGCAAAATCTAAAATACTCAGCTGAAAGTTGCCGTGGGCCGAACAGGTCGCACTTTAAATCCAGCATATTACCAAGTTCCTTGCGCCAGTGCAATCCCAAATGGGTGAGGGGGCTGCTCTTAAACTTTTATCAGCAGCAAAACTTTTGTTTTAGTTTGTTGCCGTGGCAAAAGGAGCAGTTAAGTTTTTGCCGCCCCCCCCCCCCTTCACCTCATCACCCTTCCACAAACTCCAACTCTTTATCTTGCTGTAAAACTGATTAAGTTCAGATTGCCAGCAGTTGGTTGGGCATATGGTGGGATTGGGGGGAGCTGTCGGCTGCAGCTTGCAGGCAAATTGCTTACGATGCAACAAGCGGCGGCAGCATCATTATAATAAAATCAACCATACCAACAAAATCTGATTTATCAGCTTCCCAATTTTTCGATTGCAATTGAATACCATTGATGGTTTCCCAGGTGGTTTCCCAATGCAAATTATTCTTTATATCAAAAACCAGACAAAAATCATTTGGAATTTAAAATGCTGCTATACTTTGGATGCCAAGGAGTATTTATCTTATTATTCAGAAAGTCTGTTTCCAAAATGAAAGATTTATTTTTTCTAAATAGCTGATTTTTTTGTACTAATTTTAGCGTTTATTTTTCATTTTACATTTTTGTACTTTTTATTTTC
The DNA here is from genome assembly GCA_035042345.1 of Drosophila fungiperda. Classification (NCBI taxonomy): domain Eukaryota; kingdom Metazoa; phylum Arthropoda; class Insecta; order Diptera; family Drosophilidae; genus Drosophila; species Drosophila fungiperda. The sequence continues at coordinate 1,914,790 of JAWNLM010000183.1, forward strand.
CTTTCAAGTTTTAAGCTTTTCCATAAACAATACAATAAACAGACAGCATTTAATCTTTAATATAGTAGCTGCATTTTTGAGAGTTTTATTTTTCTAAAAATAGTGAAAATCTTCAACAACCTTTTTTAATTTACAGAACATTTTTTGTCTATTTAGAAATAGTAAAAAGTATGCAACGATCTCAATTAACTATATATAAAAAAAAAAGTTGGGACGTTACATAAGCAATTTAAATACATATTTTAAATCCACATAATTTTTAATAATTGCTTTAAATAAAATAAAATAGCTTAAGACAAAAAAAATGTACATTTAAAATTGTTATAATTTAAATGTTGCTGGTAAATTGAAGTTTTAAAGCTTAACTGAAGCCTAAAAGACGCCACAAAGTAGGCAGCACTTGCCTCAAAATGACACACGTCAAGCCGTGCAACGCATTTGGCGCAACACTTGAGTGATGAGTGCCACTCGTGTGGGCTGCAACACAGGATGCATCGTCTACCAACCGCGCAGCTGTCATAATTACAGACGCGGCAAATGTTCGCAAAATATGTTTAATTGTTGTAAGCAAAAGATGATGGCGGGACGGGGAGGGGAGGCTGGTAATGGAAGTGGTTAGACAGGAGCAGCAACAGCAGCATCAACCATGTCGAGCATAATTTGCAACAAGCACATTTTCCATTTCAAAGCTGCCAAAACATGCAACAAATATTGACATTGACTCTAATGGAAAAATCATTCGGTAGACAGCGATGACAGCAATGTTGCAAAGCAGCAGCTGCAGCAGCTATTATGTTGCACAGTTTAACATGTTTATATGTAGCTCTCTGCTTAAATTAAATTACAATTTCTTTGCTGTTCCAAGCATTTAAAGCCGCAAAGGAAGCTGAAAGCAGCTAAGTGGCAACAGCGGCAACTACCCCAGACAAAACGACGACGCCTCTCATCGCGTGCCAGCATTTGGGTTGTTGGGGGGGGGGGGGGGGGGGCAAAGAGACGCTAGTGCTTTGGGTGGTGGGATGGGGGAATGTGAAGTGGACGCCAAGAATATTTTATGGAGTGTTTGTCTAGAGTGGCTGCTGCTACCACTGCTGCTGCTGCTGCCACTGCTGCTGCTGCTGCCACTGCTGCTGCTGCTGCTGCTGCTGCCACTGCTGCTGCTGCTGCTGTCGCTGCCGCTTTGTTGACTATAAATAACAATGGAATCATGACTTGAAATTAAACGTCGAAAATGTGGCATAGCAAGAAAGGGGGAGGGGCAGCGTGGAGCGTATACGTGTGGAGTGGGAGGCGAGGGCGGAATGGAACTGCTCTTGTCTTTGCCCATGGAGTCAAAGAAACACAACAAAAAACGCAAATAAAATGGGAAGAAGCCAAAAGATGATGTGCAGCCAAAGTGGATGCCAAGACTCAAGAGAACGCAAGCAATCAAAAGAAGCGCAAAGGGGGGGCTGGGAATGGTGGTGGCGGCAGGCATGAAGGGAGAAAAAAGCTGGACAGATTTCCACATAAACACATATGTACATGTTGTGCGGCACATTTGTGTAATATGAATTAACAAATTGCCAAGTGGCGCCATCAATTTGTGCACACAATGAAATTTCTGAAATATACCATCCCCCGTCCCTCCACTGCTTTGTGGCATTTTTTGGGCAACTAGTTTGACTAAAAACAACAAAAGAGACAACATTTAGAACAAATATCTTCAATCAATGCCATTAAAAAATAAATAACAAAAGTTTTTGGCTCAAAACTAACAAATCAACAACAAACTAGACAGCGCCTTGCGGGGTGTTTATTTTTGTGTTTTGGGGGGGGGGAATACTTAAAAGATTTCCACTTTTCCCAATTATAAATTGTTTATACCAAATCAGAAATTAAATTAAATATGTTAAATATGGCTTAGATAATTTAATGGTGTGCTTTGAATATGTAAAAATAGCCAATATATTTAACAATTTAATTGCCTTTTTTTTGGCTAAACACAAACCTCATTTGAAAAGTTCATAGGGGAAATGTGGCGCCATCTAGTGTTGGCTTATTAGACTTATTAATCATCGACTATGACGGCCAGTTATGAAAGTGTGGTTTGCTGCCTCCAACTATTGCCGCATGCCGCATTACTCAGTTGCTGCGATGGCACTTCTATCACCCCTTTCAAACCACTCACCCGCCCCCCTTCCAACCAAGACTCTTGCCACAAAATGCTTTTAGCTTACATACATTTTACATAACAAGTTAGTCATCGAGGCAGCTCCGCGGTGCCACAGCAACCCTCAGCAGCGGCTATCGTCCATTAAACCCATCTCTTCCAAACTTGCGCCACTTAATTGTGCTCTGCTCATTTACCAATAAAAACAGGAATGCTGTGTGGCAGTGGCAGTGGCAGTGGCAGAAATGGTTGTCGTCTGCTTTATATTTATGGCCCCCTTACAGAATAAATTCATTCAATCGCTTTGCCGCACATTGTTGCACACACTTTTCCGTATTCTTATCATTCACCTACAAAAAAAAAAAAAAAAAAAACGGGCATTAGGAATTCAAATTAAAAAAAGTATATGCAAATCCAAAATATTTCTGAGTTTAAATCATTCATATTTTATGCAGTATTTATTGAGAGATTCTTCGCCCACTTTGTAGAAACCATAATCTGCTTGGGCAAAATTATTGTGCAGGATTTGGGGTTTTGCAGAGCAGACGATGTCGATGCCAGACAGAATTTATGTTAAGTGGGTTGCATTTGGGGCCATTTGGGTTTTGTAGCGCCACTTTTTGTCCCCTCCTCTACTCCTTCACTCCAATCTGTTTATTATGGCTTTTGTGCGCTTTGGCAATCAAAATGTCGTTCAGCAATAAAAATCGAATCGAATTGTTTCTCTATTTTTTCTTATTCATTTTTTTTTGCCTGACAGTTGCAGCTGCGCTCAGCCGTAAAGCGAATGCCCCTTTACCCCCCCCTCTCACACTGCGAAGCTAGGACAAGCCGCTTGGAGAAATGCTTAACAAGAGCTGAGAAACTCAGAACTTGGAATAGACTTTGCTACTGCGATACTTCACAGCTGCGCAGCGCTTTGGATTCCCCCCCTCTAACACACACACACACACACACACACACTCAGACATTGTGGCAGGCAAATCTAATCATAATGGCGCAAATTGCCGGATTTAGTTGGACTGACAAGACGCAGATTTATTTTCATATCTAGCATTTGTTTGTCATTCCAGCTGCGAACAAACTTAGATAAAGTCAACATTCCATTTTCGCACGCCTAAATGCGTTTTGTGTAGAATATTCAAAACTTTACCCACAAAGATAGGCAATTATTTCTCTGTCTACCATTTATTGGCAAGAGCAGAAAATATATATTTTGGAAAACTTTTCCCGCTTTTTTCGAATTTTTTTCTTTTTTTTTTGCTGTTTTTTGTTAGACGCTATTAAATTTTATGGCTTAAGTTTTTGGCGAGAAACTTGTAACCGAAACGACTTGGCTACGGCTAATGCTCTGATTCGATGCATAGTGTAGCCTAGCCACACTATCCAACAAAAATTGTATTGTTTTCTTACTTTTTGTTTTTATTTATTGCAATTTTATGCTTCTACTTAAATGCCGGCAAATGTTTTTATTGACTTGGAAAATGGACTTGACTGACAAGTATTTCATTCTGAATTATATAGCCTTGATTATCATGATTCTTGCTATTATTTTTATTTATAATAATCATATATATAGACCGGAATTTACTTTGGTAAAACGAATGAATAGATTTGAATCGCTTTTTAATTTTTGCTTGTATTATTTGAGTTTTACTTCATCTCACTTATGTAAAACGAATTTAAGCAGCTTATTGATGATAATAATAATTATTTTTACAGAAAAATTAAAACAACTACTATTGAATTACTTTTCCACATGGTGCAGTTTTTGCACGTGAATCTTTTACTTTTCGAAACATTATTTTTCAAGGGATTTCAGATCAGATTATTAAAAACGAAAAGAAAATTAGCTTTCGCCTGTGACTGTGTTTAAGCTATGATGAGATAGCTGTAGAGAAAAATTTGGAGGGGGTGTGGTGAGATTGGCGAAATGTAAATAATATAACATTTCCCGATCTGCCACACAATACATGCCTAACACGTTTGTGAGCCCAGATAAAGTCTTTGTTTGGTGCAAATTTGTTATCAGCGCTGTCAGCAGCCAAACAACAATTTCCGCATCAACATTTTATTTTTTCGATTTTTATATATTTTATTTTTGTTTTTTGGTTTTGCATGACTCTTTTTATCCTCGGGCCCGTTTCGGTGTATCTCTGTGTGTGTGTGTGTGTGTGTTTTTCTTTGTGTATTTTCGTGTCAGGACAAGCATAAACTTTGGCATTTTATATGCGTCGCGTCCAATAACCTGAAATTCTGTTTGGTTATTTTTGGCAGTCTATTTATTTTTTTGTGAACATGCCCCAGCTGAGCTTCACATAGCATTAGACGCTGCTTTCAAGTTTTCTGCTACGGCAACTTTATGTTGCCAATGGAGTGGCTGAGTGGAGTTGAAACGGGTTCCTCGACCTGCAAGCTTCAAGCTTGCAACATGAACATCGAACATCGAACAGAGAACATGGAACATTGAGCAATTGACCCATTTGCATTGTGCTGTGAGCAAAGCCACAATCCAAACAAGTGGTAACTAAGAATACAATGCTGAGGTGACAAAAGGCAGCTGCCACATTGCCACATTACCACTTGGCCAAGTGGCGTGTTGCATTCAGTGTTCAGTGTTTCCGGACTTACTTCAAATACTTTGTCAGCTCGTGTTTTCTGATAATTTCTCAGGTTTTTGGTTTCCGGAGAGACTCGAGACTCGAGGGCAACCTGAACAACTTGGCGTGCCAAATGAACTTATTTCTTTTTGGGTTCCTTGGGCGCCAACGTATCTGCTTTGTCATTGTCTCCGTGACACTCTCACTCTCACCCTCCGTTTGATACTCAGTTGCTCCGTTCTGTCCGTCAGTTGCAATTGTTGTGTGCCCATAAAAATATGTTCTTGGATTTTTAGTCCTTGCCACCCAGACGGAGGTATGCAACGCTTGCTCAGATTGTGCCATGCTCATGCTGTTCAACTGCTTAACTGCCGCAGAAGCTGTGGGGCAAGTGTTAACTGCTCGCCATAGTCTGCCACAAAATGCTGGTTGCATTTAATTACACAAGTTTTTGCGCCACTGCGTCTCATAATTTAGCAACGCGCCCGACACTCCTCGCCTCCTTTGAGTCCTGCTCCTTAGACCAGCATTTCTTTAATTAAGAATAGTTGCACTTGATACTAGTTAACCTTAAAACGCTTCTTTATCAGATTAAAGACTATATCTTTACAGCTGAACTTTCCACATTTGCTTTGCTCTCGCCGTCTTTATCGATTCTGGTCTAGCCCCAAATTCGATTCAATATTGTTAAATTTTATACGTTCTAAAGTATAAAGTATATATATATATATATACAGATTCATGATCAGTAATCTTAATAGACATTTTCGTTTGTTCGTTTTTTTCTGTGCAAACTAATCTCTCAGTTTTTCAAGTATTCACAAATTTACCAGCATTTTGCAGCAGAAAAATGTTAATAACGACCGAATCAGGGCACTATATCTTTTAGCTGTCATTGTAACGAACGATTCAAAATTCCCATACGATTTTTTGGATAAAAAATATTTTTGTTTAATAAGTATTGTAAATTGTAACCAAATTCACAAGTTATGTGCAGCTTTAGTTTCTCAGCACTTGGACAATCGAAAGATGAATTCTTGCATGAAAACATGTTTTCTAAAAAGGGTTTCAAACAAAATTATCAGAAGAAGTGTTTTATTATCATATATATATATATATATATATATATTAAAATAGATGTAGAGATTTACAAGGAAATTGAATGTTTTTTTTTCCTTTTCAATTATATTTTAGGCAAGTTAGCAGTTTCCGTTTATTATTTTTATTGGTATTTCTTGTCATGTCAATAAAATGAATTGCTTAACTTTAATATGAATATACGGTTAAAAATTAGAAATTAGTATTTAGCTGAAGAGCTCAACTTATTATACTCAACTTTCAACAATTAACTATAATGCTCCAAAACAAAAAAACACAATTCTTTCATAGCCACAGCGAATACTCCTCATTTACTCAAATGTTGTTGCAGCTGAGTTGCAATTCCATTTAAGACTTGGCTGCTTCCACTTCTGCCTCAACTTCTTGCACATCCAATCCCCGGTCAGGGCAGATCAGGCATCTGTTAGCATTAACCCTGGCAATTCTGACAATTCATTTTAATTGAATTTCACAAAAGTTTTGCTCGACATGTTTTCCTTATTATTTTTTGCGCAATTGTGCAGCAATTCAGGCAGCTGCACAAGAATAAAATTCCGTTTTTTTAAATTAAAGTTAAGGTTAAAATGGCAAAAATTTTATTAAAATAAAATTTAATGCATATGATGATATTAATTCTACTCCACTGAGTTTATTAATATGCTAAAATATTGTTTGCTAGCTAATTAATTAATTAATTGTGAATAATTATTTATCAGCCGGAGGAATGGTTTAAGATATGAAATCTTTTCTGGGCAATTATGAAAATCTTTTAGTAATTTATCTTTTTTACTTATCAAGTTGTAATTATATATATATTTATATATATATATTATTTATATATAATACAAGTTTTTAATAAAATGATATATTCTGTTGATGTTGCTGGGTGCTTAAGATTATAGATGATAAATAAGTAAAAAATTGTTTTATTTTCTGTGTAAAATATTTGATATAAGTTTTTGCCAACACTTTTTCAACTCTATATCTCTCTCTCTCTCTCTCTCTTTCTCTCTCTCTCCATCTTTGTCTGGTTAACAGGTGCGTGCTATGGAGCAGCGGCTCAGTGAATGGCCAAAGCCACAAGCACAACAACAACAACAACAACAGCAGCAACAACAACAACAACAACAACAGCTACATTCACAGCAGGGCACAGCGACCAGCTCACCAATACATCAGCAACAGCAACAGCAACAACAACAACAACAACAGGCAGTTGCCGCTGCAGCTTTAGTCGCTGCGTGTCAGCAGAGCGTTTTGGCCAGTTGCAGCAGCAGCAGCAACAGCAGCATTGCATGCGTCCAGCCAAAAAACGAGGCGGAGAAAACGATTAACTCATTGGAGTATCAGGTGGAGGAGCAGCGTCAGTTGCGTTTGCATGACGCACGCCAAATCGAGGCGAAGGCAGCCAAGATCAAGGAATGGGTGAACAATAAGCTGCGGGATTTGGAGGAGCAAAATCAGCTGTTGCGCGAACAGAATATTAAGTGTAATCAGCAGCTGGAGCTGCTCAAGAATCACATTGCCAATCAGTCCCAAAGGCACAGCATTGTTGGCCCTGTGCGGAATAGTTTGAGCTTGGATGTGCAGGATTTTGCCAGCACACCGGAGACGCGTAGACGCAGCGAGAGTCTTGATCCGCAGGAGATCATTAGCCGGCCGTTGACCAGCTCCTATCCGCATCATCAGCATCGACGCAATCTGTCAATGGAGCCGCAGGAGCTGGAACGCAATCTAGTTGCGGCCGTCGATGGGCTCACATTGGCGCCGCTCTCCAGCATCTCCAGCAAGGCAACGCACTCGACAGCAGCTGCAGCTGCAGCTGGAACCTCACGTCCGGATAGCTCCGATACGGATACGGCGCACGACTATGCGGAAATCTATACGCCGTCTTGCGAGAAGCTGCCGGCCTGGATGAAGAACAATCCGGCGCTGATGGTCAGCGGTGGTAATTCGAGCACAACAACAACCACCACTAGCGATGTGGGCGTGCCCAGGCCCCCTACACCGCCACTGCATCGCTTCCCCAGCTGGGAGGCCAAGATCTATCAGGTGGCCAACGATGGACTCGCAGGCACTGGCACTGGCAGTGGAACTGGCAGTGTCACTGGCCATGGAACTGCTACCAGCAATGTGAGCAACGAAAGCAATGCCAACGCCAACGCCAGCAACGAGCCAACGCCCGATGTGCAGGAGCACAGCCAGCTGGCGCTGTCCAATGGCAAGTCGAGGCCAGGACATGGACAGGATGCGAACGGAACGTTGGGCAGCAGCGGAACACCGGGCACCCCGCAGCCGCCACCGACGCGGCAGCAACAAACCGCCAGCGGCGGCTTCTGTGATATCTCTGTGCCCGTCTATGCCACGGTCAAGGGGCGTGCCTCCCAAATCCGCTCGATGCCCTTCACCGGGGACTCTAGCGATGATTCGAGCGATGGCGAAGACCACGCCGTGATGCTCACCCACAACTCGCACAACTCATCCAGCACGGACAACACGGAGACATCGACATCTGGCAGCGCCTCGAGTCCCTCGAAAAGCCTCAAGACCTCGTCGAGCCTGAGCCCGGCCAAGCGCAGCGGCTCCGAGAGCCCCAAAAATGCCAAGGCGCGTGGTATGTACTTCTCTCTCTCTCTCTCTCTCTCTCTCTCTCCCCCGGAGAAACCTTTCTTTGTACTCTCCCCGCACGCGCATCTGCCCGTAAAGAAAATAAAAAACCAGTAAAGCGTAATGGTAGCGGTAGCGTTAGCTCATCATCGACAACAACAACAACAACAGCAACAATCCCAGCGATAACAGCCCTAATCGATAACAATCGATAACTGATAACAACCAACTAGAATATTATCCTATTGTCTCCTGCACATCCCATTTAACATTTAACTCTAATAAATTCCAATGCTAAAAGTACAACTTATCCTTATTCTACCATTGATATCAATTCCTTAATTTTAATCCTTGTAAATTTAAATTCCCAATCGAATGCATCTTGTTATAAGTTCTTTTTTCTTTCCTTTTTATTTTTTACAATTTTTGGTTACAAAGAATGCAAATTGACATAAAATATTGTTTGTTATTTGCTGCTTTTATTATTGTCTGTTTTCCATTTGTTTTTAACTGCAGCTTTTTATATTTTGTAATCCGAAAAAACACTTTTCGAAATCTTAACTGTAATGAGTTCTTCAATTCTTTGTATTGTGTCTTTGATATTCGTTTTCAAATTTCGTATTTACTTCATTTTATTTATATACATTTTGAAATATTTGCTAAGCATTTAAGCTTTCGTCAACTTAATCCCTGTATTCCTATCCATATTCCTATTTTGCCTTACAATTAGCAAGTTCAAGTCCCGACTCCAAATTCATTCAATATTTTCTATAACAACTAATTTGTTATCCGTTTATTCTAACAACTTCAAACTGGTTGCACCTCCTTCAACTCACCGCCCAACCCTCTCTTGTTGTGGGGGCATTTCATTTGTAACCACCAATGACCACTCAATTAACCATCACCCTCCATTAACCTCTCACACACACACACACACACACACACACACACACACATACACGTACAACAGGTCAAACACGCACATCCACACTACAATCACAACACCAACAACAACACCAACAACACCATTATCAGCTTCATCAGACTCTGCCACACCCACAAGCGGCAGCGTTGGCGCCCATGCACAGAGCACAGAGCACGCTGCCACGCCTACATACGCCTATCACTGGCGCGCAGGCGACGCAACTGCGCGTGAGTCCCCACATGCGTGGCACAGTAATTTCAGATCTTTCCTTTGAATCAGGCCTCTCCGACGACTATGTCCTGCCACCCGATGCCGTTTCCGAATCCACGTGCATGGATGCCTCGATGCCATCGCTCTTGATGCGCCAATCCTACGTCGACTCGCCCAGCAAGAAACTCGAATCGCTCGAAAAGGTGAGTCTGATTTCCACAATGTCTTTTCAAGCAAAGATTAACTTGAATGAAAAACATATCAAAAATACTTTTAAATAAAATAATACCAGTTATTTTGGGACAGTTGTTTTTACATATTCCAATTTATTTTGAATCCCATCGAGATTCGTTTTGAGGAAGAGATTCTTAACTTCTTTTTAGTCAGCTGTGGAGTTTGCAACTCCGACGGGATTCGAAATATATCTATCCAAAATTATAAATCGTCATAAATTATTAATTATTTTTTATTATTCAATATTTTATAATGTTTATATTTTTTGCAATAAAAAAGAGTTAAGTCAGCGATTTTTCCTACATATTTTAAATGCTTTTTAGTTTATTGTTTTTATTAGAAAACGTAAATTTTTATTTTCGTTTTTCATCTGATATGTTTTTATTATTCAAATCTTTACTATGTATAAATATTTATATATATTTTTTTTGCTCTTTCTCCTTCGCTTAGATGGGTCACCTGGCTAAGCTGGGCGGTAAATTGAAGACTTGGCGCAAACGCTGGTTTGTCCTGAAGAACGGCAGCCTTACCTATTGGAAGAGTCAGCACGATGTGCAGCGCAAGCCGCAGGGGCAGATCCAGCTGGACGAGGCCTGCCGCATCAGTCGGGCGGAGGGTGCCTCCACTTTTGAGATTGATACGGGCAAAAAGGTGTACTATCTGACCGCTGATTCACATGCCACCATGGACGACTGGATTCGAGTGCTGCAGAATGTGCAGCGACGTAATGCGACCAAACTGCTGCTCAGTCGGGACGATCAGAAGCCGACGGTGCAGGGCTGGGTGACCAAGGTGAAGAACGGCCATGCCAAAAAGTGCTGGTGCGTCTTACTTGGCAAAATGTTTCTCTACTTCAAGGCGCCCGTTGAGACGGTAAGTAACATGGAATTGCGAAAATCCAATATTATGTTCACAATTTGTAAATCATCACAATCCACACACACAGAATCCACTGGGCCAGATCAATATGCGGGATGCACGCGTTGAGGAAGTGGAGCATGTGTCCGACTCCGATTCGGAGGAACGCGAGGATGCCGCACAAGATCAGGCGAGGCTCACCGTTGCCATTTATCCGGCGCATCAGGGTCCCACCTATCTGATTCTATCCGGCAAACCGGAGCGCGACAATTGGTTGTATCATCTGACTGTCGTCTCTGGCGGAGGACCCAGTGCGGGCACACAGTACGAGCAGCTCGTGCAGAAGCTAATGGAAACCGATGGGGATCCAAGTAAGTTACCTCAGGATGTGGCACAGGAACAGCAATGCAACATTATTGTCAAGTGATCCGAATATAAAGAATATAAATGCCAAGTGAACACACATCGACAACTGCCCACTGAAAATCTCTCCATTTTAATGGTTACCGTAGGAAGATTTATTCATTCCGATATTCATTATACTCTTAAATCGAAGGAACAAGACTATATTGGTTTGCTGAAAAGTTCAATCGTCTTTCCGTCTCAAAACCCTTAAAACTTGGAACATATAATGCTCCCTTTAGGCAATTAATAAAATCAATAATTCCAAAGCTCGTCGAAATTTGGTTAGTATCTCGTTCAAGGATCGATCGAACACTCCAACTTGGTTTCTTGGGTTTCTTTTTTGGGAGATGTCTCCACATTTGCTCACATTTATTACTTTGAATTGTAAACTGTGTAAAAATATTAATGGACTCTCTCCTGGTTTAGACTGTGTGCTCTGGCGTCATCCCATACTGCTCCACACCAAAGATACAATAACAGCGCCACTGTCCTCGATGCACACGGAGACCATGCAGCCGGAGGCCATCAAGCTATTCAAGGTAAGAGCATTATCTAATCGGATACGAATCGTTTAATCATTGGTGTTATTATTTCTTTAATTCATAGAGCATTCAGCTGTTCATGTCGGTGGCTGTCAACCAGCCAGGCATCGATTACCATGTGGTGCTCGCCCAGAACGCACTGCAGCATTGCTTGGACATGCCGGAGCTACAAACCGAAATGATTTGCATTCTAATTAAGCAAACATCCCGACATATGGGTCAGAAACTAAGTGTCGGTGTCCAGGTAAACAAGAAACTGGGCAAGCAAACGCGTGTAAGTTTTTAAGTTGCAAAGCTTCTTATCCTTTAAAAAACACTTTTAGTTGTATTCCCCCCCCCCCCCCCCCCAATGGATTTGCTGTTAGCCTTCCATCGTTTCCTTTGTTTCCTATTGATTTCTATGTAATTTCCTTGACTAATCCACTAACCAATTAGTTGTGTGTACATGTCTGGCACGTGGCCTTCTTATTCCTTATCAGAGTAATGACCAAATTTCGATTCTGAGCTTTAAAAAAAAAAAAAAAGAAAAGGAAAACAATTCTTCCAAAAACCTTTATTGTCACACACATCAATCATTGCTCAAGTACACGTTACATCATTTAAGAACTTCAATCAAATTAAAAGCTCGCTCTTCACAGCGCAAGCTTTTAAAAGCTTATTCTCAATGCAGCTTCCAAGTGTTACCTCACCTGAAAAGTCCATGCAACTAGGTATCGTATATCACGTAATACCACAAAAGATCTATTATTCCTCAACTTTATTTTAATTGCCTTTAAAAATCATCGCTTTGTAATCGAATCATCGAATTTGAAAGCTTTGCTTTAATTTAAAAAAGCTTACGAACGCCCAACACTTAAAGACAAATCTAACACATACTTAATAATCGATAAGTTAATAACCACACATATATACCTATATCATACCTATATCATACCTATATCATATCATATCATATCATACTCTTGCCATAGTTTATTCCTGTAGTTTTTGGCATGTTCTAGTGACTAATTCGATTCGATTATTCTAGATTTTTGTTTCCTCTTTTCATTTATTTTTATTTTTTTTCTTTTTTTGACTATTGCTATTGATTTGTACTTCAAGTAGTGAACAGACAATGAATTTCCCCCATAACTGCCAAACTTTATCTATGTGTACACATATTTAATAGCTCTCTCTACACACATACTTCTAAGTGTACATACATACATAGCTTTCAAAGAATCAAAACAAAAACAAGAACAAAAACGAAAACAAAATCAAAAACAACAAAAATGCTATTCATGTGTATAGTTTTATCTGATTCTTGGTGTTTCATTATCATTGTATAAAGTAATTGCTGTAAGTTTCATACATACTATAGTATAGTATACCATACTATATATATATATATATATATATATATATATCTGCAAAGTATACTTTGTATACATTACAACACTACAACTACCTTTAAAGAACATACATAATGTACAAGCACACAACATAACAAACATATACATACCAACATATATACATACATATTATTACAAACATATACGTACTCAAGAAAGTGGGGGGAAAACATAGTGTACATAATTCCTAAGCAGATATATCTGATATATATCTGAATGGCTGATGTGTCTTTCTATATACAATTTAGTCTGATCTTGATATTTGAGATCAGTGTTACAATATTTTGTTGAGAAACGATCAGTAAAACTTTGAATTCTGTTTATGATATTATAATATATATTTAGAGGTGTCCGCTAATGTCAATTTAAGCCATAAATTTATATATTTTTTATATATATATAGAATGCATACATCCCTTAGGGAGTTTATCGATAGTTTTTATCAAATATCCATTGCAACAGAACCTCAAGGAACCAATTAAGCATTCACTCACCACCATAGCATTCACTCACACAACCTCAACCACAATAAGAAACAGTTAAAACTTTAACACACACACAGACACACGCACACACACACACAGATACATATCTACTCTAGCGCTACGTTTCGATAAACTCGCTTATCGAAATAACAAGTTTGCAATTGATCTCACTTTGCTATCGATAAACTGTTAAATAACGTTTAAGTTGGCCCAGCATAAGCGTATGTATTGTATATGCATACATACATACATATATACATACATACATACATACATACATACATACATACATACATACATATATGCAACATATTCGCATTTATCTTCTTCTTCTTCTCTGTTGATATCTAGAGTTTACTGTTGTTTTTCTTTCGCACAGTTTTCTGGCTTCTATTTTTCTTCTTTTTTTTTTGTTCAATGGCTTTGAATGTTTTGCATTATTGACTCGTTTTCTTTGCCTGTTGCGCTTTACAAAAACAAAACAAACACAACAACAACAACAACAATAAAAGCAAAAGAACAACTTGTGTTAGCGGTTCACACACACAAACATACATCTCTGTAAAAATACAACAACAAATAGAAGCATTTAGTTAAACAAACAAACAAACAAACAAAAAACTCAACATTTTGTCAGCTTAACATACAAAAATTGATCAGCAAATGTTTTTTGGCTTTTCTTCCATTCTCCAATTCGGTTTCTTTATGGTTTTGAAACGTGTTTCCGTTTCGTTTTGTATGTATAACGAACCAAATCTTATACCGATTACCGATAACCGATAACCGATTACCGCAAACCCGTAAATACCAACCATTTACCAACACTATACTGTACCGACGATGACGATGACGACAATGTTCACGAAATTTACAGCAACTACTATTGTGCGCCACCCAAAGCCTGTTCACCTGTGATACCCAACAGGCTGGTCAAGCTCAAGCCAACGGCAGTTCGCCCACTTCTATACAGGTATGAGGGGAAATTTGTCTTGTCATTCCAATAATCGATATACGATAAGCAAAACAATTTGCGAATTGCGATATACGATATATGATATATGATATACATTATTTGTTTATGTCGTTTGTCCACGTGTTCTACGGTTGCTTTCAGTTATAGTAGTCAATTGTAGATTTGCCTAATCCAATACCCAATTTTTCTTTACCTACATTGCCTTTATCACTAATTGAGCTCAATAATTTTTCTCATGCATCTTTGAGCAGGCGCCCGTTTCGACGCCGATTATCGATTGCAAGTCAAATCCGCCCGCGTACAGCTTTGTCCAGGGCTGGCAACTGCTCGCCTTGGCCGTCTCATTGTTTGTGCCCAAGTCCAGTCGTTTGCTCTGGTATCTCAAACTGCATTTGTCCCGCAACGCTGACACCAAAACGGAGACGGGCAAATACGCCGCCTACTGTGAGCGGGCACTGGAACGAACCCTTAAGAACGGAGGACGCGAAACGAAGCCATCACGCATGGAGGTCCTTTCGATATTGCTGAAGAATCCCTATCATCACTCCCTGCCGCATGCCATACCCGTGCACATGATGAATACCACCTATCAGGTAAGGACTAACAATAAGTTTATCAATTGCAAAGTATTTTGTACTCTTCTCCTTGCTAGAATTAGTAATATCGGAAAATATATATTATGCGGTTATCCTTGCAGAATTTAAAAATCTGATTCTACAAAACATCTTTGATAATTTAACTTCGTCTTATAAAATTGATGCATACCATTTTCACTATTTTTTAATGGACAAAGTTAAAAAAAAAATTAGCTATCTAAAATGAATAAAAATGAAATGAATGAAAATTAATTAGAATCCATTAAAAATGGGTAAAAAATATATAATTGTTTTGTGCAAATGTAACAGACAAAAATTATATATATTCTTGATTAGGATAACACCATTTTTAAATGGGAAATTTGCCAATAAAATAAGAATATATTTAATAGCTGGTTTCAGAGTATTTCGTAATCCAGCGCACTCGACTACAGCGTTCTTACTTGTTTGCATTTAGATTACTTTAGCTTTTATTTATTTATTTTTGCAGGTGGTTTCCTTTGATGGCTCCACCACAATCGAGGAATTCCAGACGACTCTCGCACAAGAACTGGGCACCCGGGATGCCACCAATGGTTTTTGTCTATTCAGCGATGATCCGATTGAAAAGGATCTGGAGCATTATCTGGAGCCGCTGGCGAAGCTGTGCGATGTGATCAGCAAATGGGAGACGGCGCTGCGTGAAAAGGGTTCCGGCAAATTCGAAAACTCGCGCGTCATTCAGCTGAGCTACAAGAATCGCCTATACTGGAAGCACACCATCAAGTGCGAGACGGACAAGGAGCGACTGCTGCTCTGCTATCAGACAAATGCACAGATTGTCCAGGGACGCTTTCCACTGTCGCGCGAACTGGCCCTGGAGTTGGCATCGCTGATGTCGCAGATCGATATGGGTGACTACTCGCACGAGAAGTCGCGCGATGTGGGCCTCAAGGCGCTGGACAAGTTCTATCCGTATCGCTATCGAGACGCACTTGGCGCCGATCAGCTGAAGGATGTGCAGGAGATGCTCATTTCGAAGTGGACGCTGCTCAAGGGGCGCTCCACGCTGGATTGTGTGCGGATATATTTGACCTGCTGCCGCAAGTGGACCTATTTCGGTGCCTGCCTCTTTCAGGCAAAGCCGCGGCAAAGCGAGCCGCATGCAACCATCAATTCGCCCGTCGCCTGGCTGGCCGTCGCTGAGGATGCGCTCAATGTGCTCGAGCTGTCGACGATGGCGCCGGTGGCTCGTTATCCCTACAGCAGCGTGATGACCTTCGGTGGGTGCCAGGATGACTTTATGCTGGTGGTGTCACATGATGACGGCACTTTAGCCGGCGGCTGCGAACAGAAGCTCTTGTTCGCCATGAGCAAACCGAAAATCTTGGAGATCACGCTCCTCATTGCCGACTATATGAATGCGCTGGGTCACACGGTGCCCGGCACACCACAGATGAACTCCCTCACCCGCAACGGTTCGCATCGTTCGCTGCGCACCTCGCAGCGACCAGGCGGCGGTCTTGCTGCTGCTGGTGTTGGCATTGCTGGCGTCGCTGGCCTCACAAGTCTCACCGTTGTTGGTGCGGCCAGCAGCATCACTGGCTTCTCCACCAATGCAACAACAACGGCCCACAACACGCTCAACTCACATGCGACCCACACGCTAAACTCAACGCATTCGCATACGTTGAGCAGTTCGCATCATGGCGGTGGTGGTGGTGGTGGTGGTGCTGGTGGTGGCAGCCATCAGGGTACTCTCAATTCACAGACAGCGGCACATCATCATCATCATTCGCATACGCATACGCATCCGCATCCACATCAGCCGGACATATTGAAGAGCACGCCCGATCACCAGCGCATCAAGTGAGCTTCGTGGGTGGGTCGTCTTCGGGAGTAGTACACATATACATATACACATTAATACAACACATATGCATACATACTATATACACACACACACACACATATGTATGTGAGAGATCCATGAATCAGAGGAGCACCTTTTGAGCAATCTATGCGCTACTCAACACTAAGACAAAACAAAAAAAAATAACGTTCTTTCCTAAGCTAAGCTAATTACGGTACTCGTACTCTAAACACAAAACAACCATATATTATAAATATATATATATATATATATTTTTTTTTTTTTGTTTTTTTACTAGATCTAAGCCGTATTCCGTGTTAGGTATTTACATTTGGTACATGTGTGTATTTCTGTAGTTTCCGGGTTTCTCTTATTTTATACAGCAATTTGTAGAAATTGTTCACAGCGTTTTCTGAGCTTTCTTCGTATTCTTCTACTCTCACCGATCTATACTCGTTATATATGCATATATATATATATATATATATTCAACATTCTTACTAATTAACGCTTCTTCATGAATCTCACATTGTCCCTCCATGCTCAAAAACTGCCTTTCGACTGTAGAACAACGACAAACGACGACTAACAAAATATTGAATCAAGCCAAAAAAAAAAAAAAAAAAAAGAATAATTATAAATAAAAGAATAAACCCAACAAAAAGAACAAAAATAGGCTAAAAACAATATCTAAATAAACATTAGTGTTACTCATGAGCAGCAGGGTGGAAGAATTTACAATTGTATAACCATATTTTGTATAGCATTTTTCATGCCCAGATATAAAATATTTTATTTTTTTTTCCTAAGCATAATGTAGTTGAGGAGTTAAAAAAAGATGTATAGCCTACTTAGATCTAGATACCAGACAAATATATATATATATATATATACAGTATACATACAATTATGATTTCTGCTCTTGTCGTACTTACTAGTTTTGCATAGGGAGCACAATATATATTAATGTTGTCTAGATATGGCGCGAAAGAAGGTATTTATATCAAATATATATATATATATATATTATATATACAAAAGGTTTTTTATTTTTATAATCGCAATTTATAAAGTTGTATCAGGTTTTTGTCCCCTCAGAAAGCACATCTCATTTCACTGCTAAAATAAATGTTTTTATTCAAATTCTTTTTTAAAAATGTTTAACAAATTAAATGTGCTAAAATAATAAAAAAAAAAATAGCCAACCAAAAACACAGCCAGAGCTTCTAATAAAATTTAAAAAAAAAACACAAAAAACGAGAAAAACCAAAAAAAATTTTGCCACTACAGCAATTGTAATTAATATGAAAGATATCCAGTGAAAGTAAACAAATAAAACATGTATTCAATGTATTTGGAAAAACAATTATTCCAAGACAAGTACTTAGAAATAGCCAAAAAATATAAATCGATAGCACTCCTAATTCCGTTAACGGTCACAAGAACAAACATTTACACATATAAAGCAACTTTTGTTTTTGATTTCTACAAATTTGGTTAAAAACAAAAAATTGCTCTCAAAGCGCTTTTGAATATAATTTTGAAATTAGTTCAAGCAACTTAACACACATCTATAGAAATATATATGGTACATGTATATGTATACATATGTAGACGCATACACACATATATATATATGTATGTATTTAGCAAAAGCAAATTATACACGAATCACGTTAATAAATGTGTAAATGGTAACAGCGCATTTTTTTCCTAATTGTAAAAATTTGATATTAAAAATTTATATGCAAAATCGCAACCAGAAAAGCGGCATTCAACTATATATTATATACACACATACATATTTGTCAGCGCAGATATGGCAAGAAATAGGAGAATATATCATCACTCAAAACGAAAGAAAATATATATAATGGAAAAAGTAATCATTAAAAACTACCAAAAAATAACTAATGCATTTTTACTGGGTTTTGGGATTGCAATTGGGATTACCAAGAAACTTTGTGAGCTCAAAAACTTATTGTCGATAAGCAATAAGCCCATTTAAATAGTTGTAATTTCGTAATAAATTGTTATAAATTGCCTAAAATTGTCTTTTATTGATGTTACATATCATCCATCCATCTCTATTTATTATTATTTTTACATACATTTTCTACAATTTACATTTTCACTTCGCCTGGGACGCTCCACAAAAAGATACAAATTAGAGTTGCCATTAAATTTCGAAATTTCCGCATGCAATATTATTATATTAAATTCGTGATAAACGGCAAACCAATTAAAAGAAAGTCATAAACAGAAATCAATGGAACTGTGTATATTATCGCTGATTTATAGAGTTGTTTCGCATATTGTTGCTTCTCTATTTCTGGGTGTGCATGTGTGAGTGACTACGAAATTGTGTGTGTGTATGTGAAAATTAAATTTAAACCCAAAGCATAATGTAAATTAAAGCGAGCACGGCGCCGGTCTAAATTGCGTGCCCCCCCATTTTGCAGACATTATTATCTAGCTGTTGTTGCGGCCGTTGTTATACAATTACGATATAAAATATTTAAATGTCTTTTGGCTATTGTAACAAGCAGCACACTTGCTGCCGCTCTGCTCCTCTATCCAAAACGTCTATGACGTTGGGCAGGCATACATACGATAACAACAGCAATCAGCATCATCGGCACACCGCAAACAACGCCAATTACAATTTAACAACTAACCACTAATGCAACTAACGTACATACATATATTACAAAACCCAGAAATATAGTATTAACACCAGAAATATAGTGCCAACGGCCGCCGCCTTCACGTACATCGATTTGCGATTTAGCAATTTGGCATCCTTTTTATACTTTTGCGACATCATCGACAGGTTTTGCGTTTTTGTATCCAGCTCTGTAAGAGATGCGTATTATTATAATTTGATTAGCTTCGGGTATGTGGTGGCTTAACACACCTGCCAACACGGTGCCACGTTGCAGCACATCGTCAATATTCTGGACCATGATACGCTGCACATCCTGCAGTTGTGTATTGATGTTGCTAATGTTCCGCCTGCGATCTGTCAATTGCTTTTTCGCCTTCTGTATGTACACATCGAACTCGATGAAGGCATAAGGGCGTGTCACCGAATTGACACGTCTACCATAGTTTGTGTGAAACTCCTGCGCAAGATCCTCCAGATAGTTGAATGCCAAACGTTTTGAATACATTTTATCAACCATTACCAAATAGCACACATCGTTTTCGATAAGATAGCTGTGTCCGGGTGCCAAAAACAATGCGATTGTGCGATGATGCAATGAAAGAAAACCAGAGAGTCATATTAGGTCAATTAAATACAAATCGACTGAATCTGCTGCAAATGTATGAATTTATGCAATCACTTAATCGGATTCTTGCATCAGCTTTAATGTGCACTTACTGAAATAGATATGGTCCGGTTTCGATGCTGCTGCGCGCCGGCGAGTGTGTTCCCAGTTTGCGAAATAGCATTTTCGCTTGATTTTGATAATCCAAGATGCTGCGTCCGCTCTATAAGCCATGCGAAAAGTGAAAGTGTTTTTTTCAGTTTTCATAAACTAAGATATGTACACACACATGTGTGTGGCAGTGTGTATGTGCTTGTATGTTTGTATGTTTGTTTGTTTGTTTGTTAGTTTGTTTGTGTGTGTTTGTCAACGCACCTGCTCATCGTCCTGCATGGTGCCAACCAGTGGCAGACCATCTATGACACGGGCAATCATCGTCAGCAGCGCCATGTCTGTGTTGTTTCTTTAACTTAGTAGGCAACCTCAATCTGTATGTGTGTGCTGCTGCTGCTCAATTGTGGCCACGGTTACAGTTTCACTTTGTTTGTTGTTGCCGTGGCCGCTACTTTCCAGTGTTAACCGCTATTCCAGTTGTTGTTTTGTAGTGGTAGATTTAGAGCCTGAAATCATTTTGTAATTATTAACTGTTCAATTGTTTATCGCAACACTCTCTGTTACTTTTCTGTGTATGCCTGAACATTTATTTAATTTGTATGTAGCCCAAATTACATTATCACATATTGTCAGTTAAATATGCGAAGTTATGCTGTGAGACAAACTGAATCGTGTTTTTGTGTTGCTGGAAACACGTCAGCGGCTTGCGCTGGCCCTGTCAAACAGCGATAAATTTAAACTATCGCTTAAGTGATTATCGATGTGTGCGATTATATCGATAGTTAACAGTGCGCGCCAGTAAAATAACATTCAATTAATTCAAATTGTTATAAAATAAATACACGTAAATAAAAATATAATAAACAACATAAACATTAAATCTATAGTACGGATTGTGATAAATATATTCATAAGAGGATCATCTGGTGGTAGAAAAAATCCCAAAATCCTTGAAGATGCCCGTAAGAAACCGCAATCGATGAGTCCGGAATCTTGAAACTCCTTAATATAGACAATGTAATGCTATAACATAAATACATCCGTATTGATCAGCCAAAATTTTTGAATACACAAAGAGATTTTTGCAGAAGCCACATAATATAAGGCTTTGAACTGCCAATAGTGGAACTGCATAGAGTATGTGCTGTCCCGCTTCAGCGCACAAAGTGTTGTATTGTCATGTCATGAAACTGTATTGCTTTCGCACACATGGAATTCTTGAATTTGGGGTTAACTTTATTAAATAAGTATATAATTGAATGCGGTTTTTTAAGATGTATGTAAGTAATAGTCGGTTGCGATCTGCGTTTAATTAAAAATCAGGCGGAATGCAGGCCGTGGCTCGGCCACCTCTCAAATATGCTTCGATTTCTTGTGCTTGGTGCTGCTGCCTCTGCTGTTTATGTTGCTGCTCGTCAACTAGGCGGCCTGCACCGATTGCTTCTGCGAGGAGCTGATTTTATCACCCAGACTAAGTGCCATGCCCTGTGGATAACACAAATGACGGTTTTTGTGGTGAGTGCCCATTGCAAACGGGAATTAAGTCTGAATGAAAACCCACCTGACTCTTGGCGCGAATACGTATGTGACCGGTCACCTTCGAATCGGGATCATCGACTGGCTTCTCAATGCTGAGGTTGGCTAAGGCGTTCTCGCCAAAAATCGACCTGCAATCGTTGATTTGTTGGTTAAAAGGATTGCTAAACACATGTGTAAATTGACATAATGATTGGGTACGTACTTGGCATACATGTTGGCGGCCATAAAGCCGCATTGGCCAGAAAGCGCCTTTTCCGGCGTTAGGCACTTCATGTTGGTGCTCTTTAACAAGTGCTTGAGATACTCGTGCAGATCGGTGAAATTGGTGTTCACCGTCACCTTGTTCTCCCACTCAAAGTCTTGCCACATCTGACGGAACTCAGTGTCTGTGCAGCTGGCCGGTATAATGTAATCCATGATGTCAATGTGTATGGTGTTGAGTACCACGACGTTTGTGTTGAGCGCAGTATCGTACACTGAAATATGTTCAAGCCGATATTGTGATTAAGCAATCAGTGAATCTTCCATTAAACTCCACTCCACCCACCTATATTGCCAAAGATGATGCCGTTCTCTGTGGAGGAGACCTTCACATTGGCTTTAATGTTGCAGAAATCGTGCGGCGCCAGAACAACCGGATGTGGACGCTCCACCAGCTTCAGATCGCCCAATGTGGCCAGCTCCAAGGTGCAGTTCTGCAGAGTGTCATCTAAGCGAAGTGTACACGATAATAAATTATCAAAACTGGTATGGTTTTAGGATTAGGAGAATAACTCACTTGTCTGATTGACAATCAGCACGTCCAGAACAATGTCGTATTGGTTGACATTTACGTAGGCCTCGGCGTAGACCGGATCGGAGAAGCCGGTTAGCTGGGTAACCTTGTTGAGTTTGTTGTTGGGCGACGACATGTCGTTGATCTGGGCGGTCTTGCTGCCAGCCAATGCTTGATTCAAACTCGATTCGAAAACATTCTCGCCCAGCTGATTGTCGCGTCCGTTGGAGAGCTGAGCAAACAGCACTGGCGAATCGGGCTGCACCTTGGCCGTGGCACGTTGTTTCTCCTTCTGGATGCGTTGATCCTCCTCCTGCTGTGCATCGAGCATATTGCCCAGTGCGGTGCGGCAATCGTGCCTGAATACAGCAACGGCCTCTGGTGAACGATCGCTGAGCGTGCGCAGGCAAACCATGATGCGATCGGAGTCATCGAATGTGATCGGCTTGCTGGGATAGCCAGACTTTCCCAGATGCAGTATGGAGCTCATAATGAGCATTACCTGTGTGGTTAAACGATTCTGTGTGCGTGCATCTGACTGCAGCTCCACGTAGCGCAGCGCCAACTTCGTCAACGTGGCGGAAAGAGCGGCACCAATAAAGAAATCCCCATCCATCAAATACTGACGCAGCGGTGGACGCTTCTCCTTCTTGGCAACGCTGAGAAAAAAGGTGTGCAATTTTGAGAGTTTCATATTTATAATACTCACATACATTCGCTTATCACCACAGAAGGAGCCCAGTAATCTTCCTTCCATGTTTGATAACTCGAACTCTTAAATTACGGTTTCTGGGCTTTTGAAATTGTTTAAGACAGGAATGGGCTTTCCCAAAAAAAAAATTATATTGAATGACGATCTTTGTAAAATACCTTTCAAGGTAATTAAAAAATGAGAGGATATGGGTTTATATCGCTTGTGGAGACGGGATTGAGCGTGGTCAAAATCTTATTCCGAAATATCAGCTTTGGCGATGATGGGGGCACGTGTTGGCATTGCTATAGCCTCCTCGTGGACAATAGGCCTCCAACTTGTATATCTAATAGCTAGATGGTATTTTCTTTTTTGTGAACTTACGGTGCCAGGCTGTAGGCGCTCTGTGTGGCATAGGTGCCATCAGAGGTGACCTTGTTGGAACTGCTGCTACTGTTAGTGGTTGTGTTGGTTGCACCGGTGCTATTTGTTGCCTCGCCACTGGTAGACGTAGTGCCCTGTTGCTGCTGCTGTTCATCGGT
Source organism: Drosophila fungiperda (assembly GCA_035042345.1). Taxonomy (NCBI): domain Eukaryota; kingdom Metazoa; phylum Arthropoda; class Insecta; order Diptera; family Drosophilidae; genus Drosophila; species Drosophila fungiperda. The sequence goes on from JAWNLM010000183.1 coordinate 1,938,651, forward strand.
TGAATCACCGGCGAGACGGCGCTGTTCGGCATCGACCATTGGTATCTCGCCGAGTGTCTGCTGTATTGCTGCAATCACCTCGAGAATCTGTGCATCACCCTCCACGTACTCTCCCAGTATCCATACGGCTGCACGATGTATTTTCGAAGACTTAATTTGTGGAAAGGCCTCAATCAGATGCTTTATGATTAGTTCGCGCAATGCTGGGAATTTTTGAATGGCCTCGCGTATAAAGATTAGTACATCGACGGCGGCCAGTTCATTCGTATCGGAAAGAAACTCCACCAGCACGGGAATTACATTGCTGGCCACATCCGGGAATTTGATGGAGCACGTGTGCAGGGTGCGCACCAACAATTGGCGATACTTGCCCGTATCCTCGTGCTCTACGTTGTGCGTCTTGGCCACCTCCTTTTGCAGCACCTGCACCATTTCGTTGATGTTGCGCGAGTAGACCAAGTCCATGGCCAGGGCAAGTGTCTTGCGACGCACCTCGATGTCTGGGGCGGCAAGGACGCGCAGCACATCCATTACCAGATCCTGCATAACCTTCTCCATGTTCTCGTTCTCTTTCATCGCAATCAAACGGTCCAGCACAATGAGCTTCACATTATTATCGCTCTCCTTGACGATCAACTCAATGTAGCAGCCGGCGGCCGCCTTGATAGCCGTTGGCGCCAGCGAGAGCGTTATAAGCGTACCAGCGGATTCGTAGCGCACCGCATTTGAGGACGAGTTGAGTAGATTGTAGATGCAGCGTATGAAGCGTGAACGCTCGGCGGGATTGGCGTGGCACACCTTGTAGATCAGCTCGACGATGACGAGCTGCAGAATGTCGCCAAAGGTCTGCACTTGATCGATGCACGAGGCCAGATAGTTGAGCGCACGCTCCTGGTCGGCATGCAGCAGCATGAGAAATGCGTTTCGCTTGCAGGACATGTCCTGTTGCGTGTCCAAGAAGCTCGCAATCAGCTCGGGTCCATCCGGCACCAGCCAGTCAAAGTTCTTGTATATGGTAAAGATGGCGAGGACCGCATTGCGGCGCACATACGAGTGACGATGATCCAGGCAGGCGCGTATGGCTGGCATGAGAGGCTCCAATAGCTCCGGCTCCTTAAGCTTGCACAGAAAACGCAGAGTGGATCCGCGCAGAAACTCATTCGGATGCTGCAGGTCCTATAAAATCGAATGGAACCGAATGATCCCACTCAATCGTCAGTTATTGCGATTGGAATGGGGCTTGAAATGGCGGACTTACCTTGCGGTAGGCATCGCACACAAGTATCATCTCTTGAAGCAGCTTGCCATCGGCGGAGGTCTTCGGCACAATTTCCCAAAAGATGAGCAGCAGCTTCTTGATTGTGTGATTTTGCACAGGCAGCACAAAGCGTATGATGGTCATGATTAGGCCCGGATAGCGTTCACCATTGAGCAGCAGCTTGATAACCTTCTTCAGCGTCTCGATTTTCACATTAGTGTCACCTTTCTCGAGATCCTGCTTCAGTTGCATTTCGTTCGGCACCTCGAGATCCGGCGAGTTGATGATTGTGTAGCACGGCACTTGGGTCATCTTTGCTGTTAACTAACCAGCAACGCTGTCCACGATTTGCAAATAAATAATAATTCAATTCAATGTAAATGTAATTGTGTAATTTTTTGCTAATTTATTTCACTGTTTGCCTCCCAATCTGCAATTCACTTGACGTGTCATTTGTTTCGAGACACGAAATCGGTGTGCCCAGATCACTGTTGTGTGTGTGTGACCAACGTGAATGTGATAAACGCGATAATCGCTATTTGCCAGCGCCAGCTTAATTGACCCAACATCCGATAGATGGAGCACTCTGCCTTAAGCGTTGCCACTTGTACAAATCAGTCTTGGCGTTTTAAATTGGCGGGCATATTTGTAATTTAAATTTAAAAATATTGCTACTGTTTGCGATCGTAATTTGTAGATTAAATTTGAGGCTTTCAGATTAGCTTATCGCCTGACTGCAGTTCCCTGCTATAGTCAAGCAATTTTTAAATTGATTACACAGCATGCCCCTGGGCAACGTATTCAAATAAAAATCCCCAACAGGGAAAGTCCCGACGAGCTGGAGCAATGTGCTCTGTGCTTCAATTGCCCTTATTGGACCATATAAATGATTTCCAAAGTAAGTGCATAACTTGTACATAATATACATATATGAAGCAGAAATATTTAATTGGTTCAACCCGGTGCCCTGCCCAACAACAATTGCAATAACAACTACAACTACAGAAAAAAATACACATAATTAAATTCTCTCGTTGCGATTTGTTAAGTAGGCGTATAATAACTTTTGTGATCTTGTTTACGAGAATTTTCAGCAAAATTCATTAAGCTTCGTTTATAAGCAGTCCGCTCTCCGCAAACCTGACCATTTGTTTTGCAACACCCCCACCTCTTTCCCACCAGCACACACAGTCACACACAGATTTCCTTCGTGTAGAGTCGCCTGCTTGCATTTTAAATAGATTGCAAAAAATTTATATTCGGAAAGGGGCTTCGATGGGGTTGCCTGTTGTGAGATCTAAAAAAAACCGGCTCCGACATGCAAATAATTCAATTGTTCGACCAAGAAATAAGCAAAATGGAAAAGCGCAGTGTAAATAATGATGACAGTTGAGTTGATTGTCGCTTCTTGAGGATTATATATATATATATATGTACTTATTCCCCAACGATATGATGAGCTGTCGCTGGGTTGGGCATTATTGCTTAAGTTGCATTAATCAAATCACTAGCAACGAATTATTCTCAAGGCTCTGCGATAACCTGTTTCAAATATAATCTATAAATATATATATGATTATATAAATATATATATGCATATACTCAGAGAATTGGTAAACGCGCACAACCACAGAGCTTCTATTATTAAAAATATTTGTCAAACTAAATGTAAATTCAATTTTCTACATATTTATAATTTTCTATATTTTTAATATGCAAGTTAAAAATGAATGAAAGCAATTTATTAATTAATTTATTAATTGTCTGTTTTTTTTTTAGTGCAGTTTACTGAAAAGTATTTCTAATTCCTCTGTTTTTAATAGATTACCATATTTATTAAATGCTTATCAATTGATTTAAAAGCCAGCTCAGAATAAAATGAACCAATAACTATACATTATACATAAATGGTCAAGATAATGGAAAGTACCAAAAAGATTTTGAAAAAAAAAACATTGGAATACAAAGAAAATATAATATTTTAAGACTATATATGAATTCTGATTTAATTAAATATGATTTAAAATTGTTTGTCTGTGTATGTGTGTGTGTGTGTGTCAGATAAGCCCACCGTCTGTTTTGTAGCGCAGAACCCAGCTTGGCTGGAAAGAACCCGATCTGGCAAAACTGCCCGAGACGTATATTATATACGTCCATGTATGTGTGTATGTGTATTTATATGTATATCGCTCGTTTGTTTTTTATACCCTAAACCCAAACTGATAGAGGGTATAATGATGTTGTGCAAAATTTTTGTAAGAGGCGGAAGGAAGCATCTCCGAAACTATAAAGATTATCATAAATTTGGTATGTAAGTTTTCGTATGGTATACGAAAATATGAAGTTTATTTTGTTTCTCTTGTATCGATACAAATCGATTTCCGATCTCAACAAAGGCCACAATTTTCGACATATAACCTGACAATAGTAGTATGAATATTGTGACCAAAACATACAGTTTGTGGATGCGTCTATCCATACATATCGATATTGTTATATGCAAATATTATATTGGGATATCTTTGTTATTCTTTTAGGTGATTTCAGCTTGGCTTTTGCGAAACATTTGGTAATAAACAATAAAAGCCAGTGTTTTGATCGATTTAATATATGTATTTTACAGCTGGGCTTAGGATATCTCGTAACTCGAGTCAAATGCAGCTGCCGCTTAATAGAATGATCACCGGCAATCAAAACATTGGCAAAATTAACGAGAGAAAGAGAGAGTGGGAGAGAGAGGAGGGCGTAGGCAATTTAAAGAAACGAAAAAAAAAAACAAATCAGAAAAGAACACAACAAAAGCAGAATAATGCGAAAAATAATAGCAAATAGAGCAAAAGCAAAATAACTTTGCAGGGGCTTGGCTATAAAAAGCGCCGGCCGGCAAGCTGAAATTCACAGTTGAGCTGGAGCAACGATGGGATCAGCGACAATGACTTGGATTCTGTCAGCGGCAACGCTGCTGCTGGTGCTGCACTGCGGCGACGTAGCCGGCGAGGAACCCATTTGTAAGCGCAAATTTAGTGTTGCAGAATATTATTGTTCGTAGTTCGAGTTTGGCATAAATTGAATATCACCAATTCTCTGGCAGATCGGCTGTGTGTGCCACAAATTTATTTCAGCGATTGCGAGAAACTACTGGCCGATCCTTCGGAGGCGGGTATACGCATGGAGTGCGTGTCGGGACGGGATCGTGTCGATTGCCTTGAGATGATTGAACAGCGGAAGGCAGATGTGCTGGCCAGCGAGCCAGAGGACATGTATATGGCGTATCATCGTAAGAATGAGGATTATCGTGTTATCTCCGAGATTCGCACCCAGGACGACAAGAATGGTGAGTGCTCTTAGAAGTGATAAAATCGGTAAATCGGCTATAATTTGATTCGTATTGCCCAAATAATCTGCCGGCATTTATATAGATACACATGAACATAAAAGTGATCCGTATTCACAAACCCGAAATATTTTGAAGTGTTCCTATTTGCGATAACAATTATTAGGTTTGCGCTTTTAAAAAAGATTTGTTTTTGTTTTTAGGGGTCTCGCATTTTTCAATTCCAACGGAAAAGATTACACTCTAATTAGAAACACTTTCAGTTGATGTGTAAAAAGACTCAAATAATATTTACGATGTTGTTGCTACAAGCATTTTTAATTCGCCCAAACCAAAACGAAAAATGTATTTGTTTGGTTTGCACAAATGCGTACTGCAAAATAATTATAATATTTTACAGACTAGACAAAAATAGCTTCAAATATCCGTCTGTTGGTTTTGCAATTACAGCTGCTATTTACTTTTGAAATCAGCGTTCGTTTTCCAAATTGAAAAATGTATACGAAAGCAATTATGTCGATCATTTAAATTTCGACCCACATTCAATTTTGGTATTACAGAAAAGCAATTATATATGCATATTAGCTGCATTCAAGCTAAGTGCATGTTAAACATGCCCATCTCCCCCATCGGAGAATTTTGATTTAATTGTCCGAAGCAAAAATACAATTTTGCAGCGCCATCTGTGGGGAAGTATGCGATCCTCAAATGTTTATTTTAATTGCGAATGGCATTTTTATGAATTCTTTAAACTGTTAAAAATATATTGATGCTTTGAATAACATTAAAACCTTAGCAATTTCCCCTATTCTATGCAATACAGCACAGAATTTTGAAATCAATCACTTGGCGTATGTACGTATACAGATTCGCATTAAAATATTCCGAGATTGCTTATAGCTACATGAAAGTCCTGTTTAACATGCGAACGGTTTTTGTTTTATATTTTGCAGCCGACTTCCGCTATGAGGGCATTATTTTGGTGAAGAAATCGTCGCCGATTCACACGTTGCAGGAGCTGCGCGGTGCCAAGTCGTGCCACACGGGCTTTGGCCGGAATGTCGGCTACCGGATTCCGATCACAAAGCTGAAAAACACGCACATTTTGAAAGTTTCTGCCGATCCACAGATCTCTGCCACAGAGCGAGAGCTGAAGGCGCTGTCCGAGTTCTTTACACAATCGTGTCTGGTGGGCAACTACTCGGCGCATCCGGATACGGACCGCGTGCTGAAGAAGAAGTACTCGAATTTGTGCGCACTGTGCGAGAAGCCGGCGCAGTGCAACTATCCGGACATATACAGTGGCTATGACGGAGCCATACGCTGCCTGGACAAGGGAAGCGGCGAGGTCGCCTTTTCTAAGGTGCAGTATATCAAGAAATATTTTGGTCTAACCGGCAGCGCAGATGCGCCGGCCGCCGAAGGTAAGGCCGAGGACTTTGAGTATCTGTGCGAGGATGGCACCCGCCGCCCAATCACCGGATCGGCCTGCTCCTGGGCTCAGCGCCCTTGGAGCGGCTATATTTCCAACGAGCTGACCGTGCACGGTGCTGAGAAACTGCATCAGCTGCAGTCGCGCCTAGAGCGTTTCTTTGACAATGGATTGCATGCGGAGAATAAGCAGGCCGCCGCCCATCTGCTAATCCAACCGAACGCCGCCTATCACAGCAAGCCGGAAGCCATCGATCCCAAGGTGTATCTGGAGCGTGCCGGCTACAAGGATGTGATTGAGCGCGATGGCAGCGCCATACGCAAGCTGCGCCTCTGCGTTCAGCGGGATACGGAGTTCTCCAAGTGTCAGGCGCTCCATCAAGCCGCCTATGCACGTGATGCGCGTCCCGAGCTGGAGTGCGTCCAATCCACCGACTGCACTCAGGCCTTGGCCAACAGCAAGGCCGACATGCTGATCGCTCCGGCTGCAAGCTATGCAGAAGCTCAGGCGCAAAAGCTGCTGCCGCTGGTCTTCGAACAGCTGAAGCCGGAAGAGATGCTGGTGGCCGTTGCCCCACCCACCCTCAATCGCGAAGCACTGCAAAAAGCGCCACTGTAAGATTAATTCCGCTGCCAGAATTATTTTTTTATAATATGTCTGCATCTTTCTCCCTATTTGCTGTCCAGTCACTATGATGGGAACTGTGAACGTGCTCGGTTGAGCGCCGCCTTGTTGAACAAGCGTCGTAGCCTGGAATGGTGCAATGTATCGCCGAGCACGAAACAGGAGGTGCTGATTGTCCCTGCCAAGCAGTTGGAGGAGCACAAGGACTGGCAACTTGTCTGCCCCACTCTGGAGCGTCGTCCCGTCACTGACTTTGCCGACTGCAACGTTGAGGTGCAGCTGCCACGCGCGATCTTTGCGCGCGCCGACACCACGCCCGTCGAGCAGGAGACCATCAAGCATCTGTCCGCACTGATCTCAGACAAATTTGGCGCTCACGGCAAATTCGTCGATGTCTTTGCGCTCTTTGGCGAGTACCAGAAGGGAGAGCAGAATGTGCTATTTGATGTAAGTGTGCCCAAACCATTTCAATCGAATTGAAGTCCTCAAATTATTCACTCTCTCTCTCCCTTTGCCTACTGCAGGACAATGCCAGCGAGCTGGTCACTGAGGTGAAGAACCATTTACAGAACGAGCACATCTACAACGATCTTCAGTGCGATGGCAACAAGATTGTCAAGCTTTAAAAATATATCAAAGGCTTCACACACTTGTGTGTCGCAGCCCATTTTAAACTCTAGATATGCATACTATTTTTATTTTTATTTTTCTTTCTTTTGAATAAATATGAGAACAAAAATATGATTTGGGTTTGTTATTTGGCGCCTCGCCTGCAATTGAGCAAGCTGAGCATTTGTGGTAATAAGCTGAAGATGCCAAATTCGACGCAACATTATATTTATTATACATATTTTGAAATTGAAATTAAAGATTGTAGAATGTGTTTTATTATTACATATTTAATGAAGATGCGGTTCATTGGGGATACTTATTATGTTTTTCCTTATAAAAAGTATATATTTCAAATATATTTCGAACATTGTGTTTAGCTTAAAAAAATGTAATCAAATTCATACAATTCTGATTTTATATATTTAATGTTTCATTCAAATTTAAATTTGTTGTTTCTTATAAATATTAACGTTTATATAGCTTCTAGCCACTTTCCTGCGAGCCTGAATATTTTGATTGTTGTCATTCTTTGACTATTATTTTTAAGCCCTATTAATCCTTGGTACATGACGTCGACGATTGACTCTTGATGGGGATATGGGTAGATGTTCGCCGACAAAGTCCAACGGCTCACAAACATTATAATTGAGATTGGGCTGCAAATTGCAGAATATGTTTGTGGGTTTGAACATGCTGACTATATCTGGCGGAAAGTACTTTTCTGGAGACTGCAATGCAGTAAGGAAGTCTTCGTGCTGCTTGTCGGAGCAAATAAGGTAACCCAGCTGATATTGTTCAGCCATTTTTTGCTTCGTGGTGTCAAATTCTTTTGGAGCCTGAAGTCCGGCTGCAATTAATTCGAAAGCTCTCTTATTGGTTTCCTGGATTGTGGCCTTCATGGCCGAGGAGTAACGATACTCGAGATCCATTTCCCAGTTGAAGATAAACACGTGAATGTGCGCAGCTTTAAGATGAGCAAGCAATTCAAGCAGCATTGTTTCCAACTTTCCAACATTGTCAAAATTCACCTTGGTAGGCTGCGAGGCGCGTGGACGTAGCTCCAAGTTACAGAACTCTTTGAGAACCCATAGGTTATTGCCGACGTTATTGAGTAGCTTATGGCCCTCGGTATATCTAGTGTAGTCAAAGTTACGATTTGTTTGTAGAATGCGACGCTGGCGTTGAAGGAAGCGTTCCAGTTTGCTGCACAGCACCTGCACATGATGGCGTACATTGCTTCCGCGTGGCAGCGAAGACTTCTTGGGCAAATCGAATTTATAATCCGAAAGCAATGAATTTAATTGATTGCTTGGCAATTCGGTATTGATGTGCTCATGAAACGACTTGAAGATCGCCATTAAGCGCACTATCGGATTCAGTTCGATGCAATCACCGTTTAGTGCAATTGCTAATGAGCCAATTTCCTCTTCCTTTATTATGTTCTCTTTCTGTAGTTGATTTTGCATTTGACGCGAAACTAATTCATTCTGGCTGCTAGTTAAGGCATTTGATTTGGACTTCTTTTTGGCGCCGCCGTCGTTTACGTCGGGCAAATACTTTTGCATAGCCTCTGTTTGAGGCTGTTGGGGCTCATTAGCATCCAAGGTTATGCCGTTAACTCTGCAACTGAGTTCTTGCAGAACGTCAACAGCACTGATCTCGTTGCAAGCGGCATGCTCTGTTGCACGTTTCTCTTCATTATCAAGCAAATAGCACAGATTTGATTCAATTAGGATTAAATTATTGTTAAGCAGCTGATTTTCAGCGTTTGCAATATCGATACTCATTTTTAAAAAGTATTAAGAAAACTTTGCGCCAAAAACACCTAATTCGTTTCTTTACTGAAAGAAATAGCAGGCGTCAAGCTGTCTGGCCTGCTATTTCACAAGTGCGCGCAACTTAACACAATAATGAGCAAAGTGCAATTTTAGTTCCTATGCAAAGTAACAGCTCTGTTAAAGACAACGGCGGCAAAAACAATTGCTGGCTTCATTATAGGCGGAAAAGTAGACGACGCTTTCGAAATGCGTTTGGCAATTGTAAAAAATGCTCTATATATGAAATAAAGAGAATAGAACAAGTGCAGAAAAATTTATAAATTATTTTGACAGTGTGAAATCACAACAGATAATAGTGTTGCAAGATGTCAAGTTCGCCAAATGAGATTGAAACGTTCCTTCAAGCCAAAATCATTGACTTGACAAAGAAATCGCTGGAAATTCGCATGCGCGCATTTGAACATGTTGAAACATGTCTCCTGCGCTGCTTGCAGCGTTGAGAGATAATCAACTTTAAACCTGTGGTGCTGGTAAAGCAACTGATCCGATGGTTTGGCTTCACACCACCAACAGTCCCCGATCGCGTTCTGGCCCTGTTGATAGAGCTAATGCGCTCAGACTACGGCGATGCGATTGTTCGTAAGATTCCCTGCAGCCGATTTAAAACAGAGCTGGGGAAAATACGACAAATATTGCATGATCTGTCGACAGAAGGTTGCATTAAATTGCTGGACAAAATAGAGAGCCTGCTTGACATTATGAACAATAGTTCAGGTAAAACAAAAATTAAATTAAGTGTTTTTCGTGCCCTCATGAAAAGATTATTTCTATTTTTGCAGGTGAATCACAGAGCAGCATAAGCGAAATTGCATTTTCAGTCGAAGGCTTTCATCTGCAGGCTGAAGACTACGAAACAGCTTGGTCGCGCGCCAGCCTAAACGACTTAGCCACAATAGCCACAATTGTGGATGGACTAACAGTGGAAAACGAAGAGGAGTTGCAGCAACAATTGATTAATATACAAATCAAAGTATGCGACTATCCCGTTGAGTATCTGCTGCAGACGCCAAACTTGTACCTCCACTTGCTGCACATGCAAAAGTTGCAGCAGTCGTCGGAAACACTGTTTCACGTTAATCGTGCCCTGCTTACGATTCTTAAGCTGATGCAGCATCGCATTAGCAAGCGCACCAGGACAATCCATTATTCCAAGTGTATTGAATCGAATGCGGAGGCGAATCTACAATTGCGTATTTCCAGTGATTTAGGTCTGCTGTTAACTAACTGCTTGGATCTACTAAAGCGACCGGAGCTGGAGCACTGTGCTTAATGCACCCTCAATCGCGAAGCACTGCAAAAAGCGCCACTGTAAGATTAATTCCGCTGCCAGAATTATTTTTTTATAATATGTCTGCATCTTTCTCCCTATTTGCTGTCCAGTCACTATGATGGGAACTGTGAACGTGCTCGGTTGAGCGCCGCCTTGTTGAACAAGCTTCGTAGCCTGGAATGGTGCAATGTATCGCCGAGCACGAAACAGGAGGTGCTGATTGTCCCTGCCAAGCAGTTGGAGGAGCACAAGGACTGGCAACTTGTCTGCCCCACTCTGGAGCGTCGTCCCGTCACTGACTTTGCCGACTGCAACGTTGAGGTGCAGCTGCCACGCGCGATCTTTGCGCGCGCCGACACCACGCCCGTCGAGCAGGAGACCATCAAGCATCTGTCCGCACTGATCTCAGACAAATTTGGCGCTCACGGCAAATTCGTCGATGTCTTTGCGCTCTTTGGCGAGTACCAGAAGGGAGAGCAGAATGTGCTATTTGATGTAAGTGTGCCCAAACCATTTCAATCGAATTGAAGTCCTCAAATTATTCACTCTCTCTCTCCCTTTGCCTACTGCAGGACAATGCCAGCGAGCTGGTCACTGAGGTGAAGAACCATTTACAGAACAAGCACATCTACAACGATCTTCAGTGCGATGGCAACAAGATTGTCAAGCTTTAAAAATATATCAAAGGCTTCACACATTTGTGTGTCGCAGCCCATTTTAAACTCTAGATATGCATACTATTTTTATTTTTATTTTTCTTTCTTTTGAATAAATATGAGAACAAAAATATGATTTGGGTTTGTTATTTGGCGCCTCGCCTGCAATTGAGCAAGCTGAGCATTTGTGGTAATAAGCTGAAGATGCCAAATTCGACGCAACATTATATTTATTATACATATTTTGAAATTGAAATTAAAGATTGTAGAATGTGTTTTATTATTACATATTTAATGAAGATGCGGTTCATTGGGGATACTTATTATGTTTTTCCTTATAAAAAGTATATATTTCAAATATATTTCGAACATTGTGTTTAGCTTAAAAAAATGTAATCAAATTCATACAATTCTGATTTTATATATTTAATGTTTCATTCAAATTTAAATTTGTTGTTTCTTATAAATATTAACGTTTATATAGCTTCTAGCCACTTTCCTGCGAGCCTGAATATTTTGATTGTTGTCATTCTTTGACTATTATTTTTAAGCCCTATTAATCCTTGGTACATGACGTCGACGATTGACTCTTGGTGGGGATATGGGTAGATGTTCGCCGACAAAGTCCAACGGCTCACAAACATTATAATTGAGATTGGGCTGCAAATTGCAGAATATGTTTGTGGGTTTGAATATGCTGACTATATCTGGCGGAAAGTACTTTTCTGGAGACTGCAATGCAGTAAGGAAGTCTTCGTGCTGCTTGTCGCAGCAAATAAGGTAACCCAGCTGATATTGTTCAGCCATTTTTTGCTTCGTGGTGTCAAATTCTTTTGGAGCCTGAAGTCCGGCTGCAATTAATTCGAAAGCTCTCTTATTGGTTTCCTGGATTGTGGCCTTCATGGCCGAGGAGTAACGATACTCGAGATCCATTTCCCAGTTGAAGATAAACACGTGAATGTGCGCAGCTTTAAGATGAGCAAGCAATTCAAGCAGCATTGTTTCCAACTTTCCAACATTGTCAAAATTCACCTTGGTAAGCTGCGAGGCGCGTGGACGTAGCTCCAAGTTACAGAACTCTTTGAGAACCCATAGGTTATTGCCGACGTTATTGAGTAGCTTATGGCCCTCGGTATATCTAGTGTAGTCAAAGTTACGATTTGTTTGTAGAATGCGACGCTGGCGTTGAAGGAAGCGTTCCAGTTTGCTGCACAGCACCTGCACATGATGGCGTACATTGCTTCCGCGTGGCAGCGAAGACTTCTTGGGCAAATCGAATTTATAATCCGAAAGCAATGAATTTAATTGATTGCTTGGCAATTCGGTATTGATGTGCTCATGAAACGACTTGAAGATCGCCATTAAGCGCACTATCGGATTCAGTTCGATGCAATCACCGTTTAGTGCAATTGCTAATGAGCCAATTTCCTCTTCCTTTATTATGTTCTCTTTCTGTAGTTGATTTTGCATTTGACGCGAAACTAATTCATTCTGGCTGCTAGTTAAGGCATTTGATTTGGACTTCTTTTTGGCGCCGCCGTCGTTTACGTCGGGCAAATACTTTTGCATAGCCTCTGTTTGAGGCTGTTGGGGCTCATTAGCATCCAAGGTTATGCCGTTAACTCTGCAACTGAGTTCTTGCAGAACGTCAACAGCACTGATCTCGTTGCAAGCGGCATGCTCTGTTGCACGTTTCTCTTCATTATCAAGCAAATAGCACAGATTTGATTCAATTAGGATTAAATTATTGTTAAGCAGCTGATTTTCAGCGTTTGCAATATCGATACTCATTTTTAAAAAGTATTAAGAAAACTTTGCGCCAAAAACACCTAATTCGTTTCTGAAAGAAATAGCAGGCGTCAAGCTGTCTGGTCTGCTATTTCACAAGTGCGCGCAACATTAACGCAATAATGAGCAAAGTGCAATTTTAGTTCCTATGTAAGGTAACAGCTCTGTTAAAGACAACGGCGGCAAAAACAATTGCTGGCTTCATTATAGGCGGAAAAGTAGACGACGCTTTCGAAATGCGTAGAACAAGTGCAGAAAAATTTATAAATTATTTTGACAGTGTGAAATCACAACAGATAATAGTGTTACAAGATGTCAAGTTCGCCAAATGAGATTGAAACGTTCCTTCAAGCCAAATTCATTGACTTGACAAATAAATCGCTGGAAATTCGCATGCGCGCATTTGAACATGTTGAAACATGTCTCCTGCGTTGCTTGCAGCGTGGAGAGATAATAAACTTTAAACCTGTGGTGCTGGTAAAGCAACTGATCCGATGGTTTGGCTTCACACCACCAACAGTCCCCGATCGCGTTTTGGCCCTGTTGATCGAGCTAATGCGCTCAGACTACGGCGATGCGATTGTTCGTAAGATTCCCTGCAGCCGATTTAAAACAGAGCTGGGGAAAATACGACAAATATTGCATGATCTGTCGATAGAAGGTTGCATTAAATTGCTGGACAAAATAGAGAGCCTGCTTGACATTATGAACAATAGTTCAGGTAAAACAAAAATTAAATTAAGTGTTTTTCGTGCCCTCATGAAAAGATTATTTCTATTTTTGCAGGTGAATCACAGAGCAGCATAAGCGAAATTGCATTTTCAGTCGAAGGCTTTCATCTGCAGGCTGAAGACTACGAAACAGCTTGGTCGCGCGCCAGCCTAAACGACTTAGCCACAATAGCCACAATTGTGGATGGACTAACAGTGGAAAACGAAGAGGAGTTGCAGCAACAATTGATTAATATACAAATCAAAGTATGCGACTATCCCGTTGAGTATCTGCTGCAGACGCCAAACTTGTACCTCCACTTGCTGCACATGCAAAAGTTGCAGCAGTCGTCGGAAACACTGTTTCACGTTAATCGTGCCCTGCTTACGATTCTTAAGCTGATGCAGCATCGCATTAGCAAGCGCACCAGGACAATCCATTATTCCAAGTGTATTGAATCGAATGCGGAGGCGAATCTACAATTGCGTATTTCCAGTGCTTTAGGTCTGCTGTTAACTAACTGCTTGGATCTACTAAAGCGACCGGAGCTGGAGCACTGTGCTTACAATTGGCAACCGATCGAACTGATTGTTCAGGTGATCAAAACGTTTGCTCAGCTAAGCGTGCCCATGCCCGGGCTCCATATGCAGCGACTGGGCGCAATTGTGCTTGAATTTATAAGCTACTGCAACAGCATCGATGTGTCCAATTTCACAGAGAAGCAGAGCATGTGTAAAGTGCTAATGATGCCGCGACTGGGATCTCTGATATTTAATGGATTGCTGCTGGACGTGATAACGCAGAATGCATCTAACATCGATCGTGCAACTGGTCGAACGTTGCTACAACCACTGATCCTGGACAGCAGCTATTTGTGGTGTGAGCCGCAGCGCCGGCATGGTTTGTGTCACCTGTACGGTGTGATCGTTAAAAAGAATACGTCGGAGCAAAAGCAAATAAATCTAGTCAAGGCAGCATATGAATTGGCTGTGGGTCAGCTACTAGCCAAAAGAAGACTGCCACCGCTGGAGCTGTTAGCAAAACAGCGTGAGATAAGCTACGTTATCGTTCAACTGGGCAGTGAGTGCCTGCTGCAGCAGCTTTGCGATACAATTGTCAGGTGTACCAGTTTGTATATGAGCAAGCCAGAGCTGCGCAACCAGGCGGAAACACTGCTTCTCACCATATTCGATTTGCCCGACAAGGAGTTGCGCAACTACGCTTTGCGTTTGCTAAAACAGCCCGTCGTCGAGCACTTTCATGCGCTCATGAACAAGACGAACTATTTGCCTGGCTGCAGCAACATGCAACTTGCCCGACAACACATCTTGGGTCTGCCAATAAGTACCGGATTGTTGCGAAAGCTGCTCATAGCGGGCTGGCGTCCGATGCAATCGTTGCCGCTACTGGCGCTGCAACAGTGGTGTATTGACTATCTAATCATGCTGCTGGGCTTGGCCAAACTGATACCAGCGAATGAGTTTGCCATCATCTTTAAGATGGTGATGCCAGTGGTGCCGCTGCTCGTCTGTCGCGCCATCAATCAGCCGCAACTGCAGCTAATGCTCTGGCAGCTGCTTGAGCCGGATTGCCAATATGTGGAGACGCCGCAAGCGTTGCGCGGCAACATCTGCTACCTATTTCATCCGGATGCCGAAATGCGTAAGGATGCCATGGCACGTGTGGCCTACATTCTCATCAAGCAAGACGATCAGCACAAATATCGACCTTCAATACGAAAACTGTCCCTGGACCTGCTCGGCCATAATCTCTGCGTGATTAACCCACCCATTGACTACGCCAGCATATTCTGTGATCGCAGAGGTGCACCAGCCACAACAACCATGCCGATGCTGCTGCGTCTGCTGGGCATGCCCGATCTGAAGCCGGCCATACGCAAATCGACGCTCGTTCAACTGAATATTCTGATGCACAGCTGGACGGCTGCCGATACCTACAGCAGCTGCGATGGCGCCTTTGTGCTCTGCTTAAGGGCGATACATGATCTGGTGTTGTGTGCTGCTGCTGATGATGCGGACACACTGCTGCCGGCCGTGGGCATTCTGCTCCGTGTGCTCTGCCGCAGCCCATCTTTCCGACGCGAATTCAACGACAATGCCGAGCTGCTTGTCTGTTTGATGCGATGCATTTTCCTGCTGCCCCATTCGCAACAGCTGTGCGCCGAGGCGAGCACCTGCATATTTCTGCTGCTCTTTGACGAGCACATCACTGTCGAGGAGAGCAGCCTACAACTGGACGTGAATTTATCCGCAATGTCGGTGCCGGTCACCTATGTGCTGAGCAGCAGTGTTCCGTCCACATTTGCCACGCACGGACTGGCCATGCAGGAGCATTTGCGTGCCACACACTTTGCGGGCAATGCCGCGATTGATGCCCAATATTGGCGTCTCTTTCTGGCGCAATGTGTCTGCGGCAGTGCGGCGGATTTGACGCTGTCCGCGATTCAAGAACTGGACATAAGGGAATCGCTGAAGCTGCGAACATCGGAGCTTGCTTTGATTCATGCCACCCAAGCGCATCGGCAGTTGCAACATCAACTGTCAGAGGCGAGCAATTGCAGCAGCCACGAGATGCTGCAACAACTGGTGGCCAGCATTCAGATGTTCCTGATCTTCATGCGCGGCGATTTGGAGCCCGTTCAATGCAAACGACTGTGGATGCTGTTGCACAAGTATTTGCGCCTAATGCCCAGCAACGATGCGGATCGCAAGTTGTACATCGAATTGTTGGAGCTCTGCCGCAGCAGTTTGCGCCATCGTTTGCCCCAGGTGTTGCACGGCCTGTGCGAGGCACTCACAAATGATCCGGATCACAGTTTCTTTTTGATACTGAACGATAACAATGTGTCTCTCCATCTGTTCCACCTGGTCACCGAGTGTCTGGTGCTGCTTATATCCTCACCACTCCAAAACCACAGCCAGACCAACAACATCGCCTGGCACACCAAACTCTTCATGGAGCTGAGCATGTTGGCTAATACCAATTTCCAGCTGCGCAATCTGCAACATGTCCGCTGTCTGCTAAGGATCCTGCGGCATCTGAGCGACCAGCCACTGGATCTTGATGACACCAAACTGCAGGTAAGTAGATTTACTGTTTCAAATTACCAAAAATTTGGCCTTTCTAATTTACTCATTGTCTCTCTGTCTATCTCTCTCGTTCTCTTTCGCTTTCTCTTCATTTCTCACTCTCCATCTACCTGCAGTATTACAATAAACAGTTCGTGCAGCTGTCGTGCAGTCTGAGAGCAAACACCCAGACTGGATCCAAGTGGCAGAGGGACTGTCTGCTGATCATCTGTCAGCTGCAGGCGAACACCAAATTAAGGCCTGTGAACTGTTGGAAGTCTGACTCTGGATTGAAGGTGGTCCGCTACTTGATGGGCCTTTGTGGTCATGTTGACGAAGATGTGCGCACTATGGCCTGGGTGGCGGTGGCTACATGGTGCAAGAGCAGCGATCACAAATTGCCTAGCATCCTGAAGGAATTTGATGATTTTCTACCAAGTGGCCTGGCCGAATGTTGCCTCGTCACATTGCTCAATGCCAATGAGCTGATGCTGGTGCGTCAGCTGGCCGGACGACTCTTTGAGCTGCTGATGCCGCACACTGACTCCGATGTCTGCAACCTCATGTTGCAGCGTCACTCGTTCCACAAGGAGGCACACATAGCACTCAACGCACTGCATATGGCCTCGAGTATAGCACCAGATGGCGACAGGTCTAGCGCAAAGCACTCGTGCGAGATTATTGGCTGCTATGTGAGCATCTACGTTCGTCTAATCGTCCAGAACCCAATCTTGTGTGCCACTCTCACCGAGCACGCCTTCGTCAATGCCCTCAGCGATGTTATGAAAATGCCAAAGAGCGAGTTGACAAACCATTTGGCCTATTTGGATCTGTGCGCTGGCAATATCTGTCGGCTTTACTCACTGTGCTACCTGCACAACGTTCAGTTCATAAAGCGTAGCATCTGCCGGGACACCTTGCTGATCGATGGCTACTACTCGCTGATGGACGTTGTGCTCGATCAGCAGTTGCCTGTGCCGGAAAACCATCTCATTGAACTGCTTAAGCTGCTAATGGTCTTCTTCAAGGATGAGGACGCCTATAGGTATCTCTGTTCAAAGTTTCGCTCGCAACCCAATTTGCTCTGTGATCTGATCATATATGGCCTAAGCTTGGACCTTGTTTATGGAACTGTGCAGCAATATACACTGGCATCGCTATCGTTGATGCTGGCTAAGGTGCGGAATTCCAAAGAGGAACTCAATATACTAGTTATATTCGACAAATATGTGGACGACGCTTTTGAGGAGCACCAAGACACGGACACGAATGTGGATAGCGACAAGGAGAACACATTGAACAAACAACTTCAAATGCTAAGCTTGAAAACTGTGGCTAAATCTGAAATGCCAACTAATCCGAAGCAAGCAATGAAAAGTTATGCAAGAATAACCGGAACTTCTCAACTCTATCATCAAATGGATCAGCTGTTTGAACTGCACTATCCAAACGGAAAATACAGCTTCCTGCAACCACCAACAAAGAGTCAGGTGCAGGTGTGTGAAGTGCTCGGTAACCTGCTGAAGCTCTCTTCCCCAGTGACGGAGATGGCAGCTAGCTGCAAGCTAATGGAACGCGTTCTCCACCTGATCGAGACTTTCCTCAATGATGGCACCGTGGGCAATGCCACCGCTTATGTGAGGCGAGTGGGTGCCCACAAGACGCGCGATATTATCAACAATCTTCTCGTGCTGCTCAACATGCTGATGAACTGGCACAGTGCGGCACATGCCGTCATCGCGGATCCCCAAATGGCCACTCGTTTTGCTCGTGTCCTGCTACGCTTGTGGCCCTGGATTTCGCACTCAATCATGCTCAAAAACATGACCGTGCGTCTGTCGATGCTGCTCACCGAACACTCATTCGAGATGTGCAAGCAGATACCACTGCAGCAATCCAACCACTCCCATTCGCTGCTCCAGCTGATTGTGCGCGTCGCAGAACACGAGACGACCAAAAAGGAGTCAACCCGCGACAATTCTCATGCGGACTCAATTATTTTCGCCGCGTTGCGAGTGATGACGAATTGTTGCTCCTGCATCGAGGGTCGCCTGTCCCTGAACAAGATGCGTGTCCTGGACATGTTTGATACTGTACTGCCTGCAAGCGGCCGATGCGGCAATCCGACCAAAGTGAAGCCAGAGGTGCGTCTTGGCTGGATAGCCTTTTGGGAGATTTTCTCCCGATATGAGAACGGCTCGAAGATCTGTCATTTTGACTCACTGCTCGATGCCATACGTCGCAGCCCTCCACTATGCATTCTGCGGCTGCGCTGCCTCCGCATTCTGCGCAACATGTGCTTTTCCAATGGCAACCGAATGCAGTTGATCGCCATCACAGAATTCATGGATCTAATGCGGGCCATTGTGTCGCAGCCGGTACAAGATGGAGGTGGTGAATGCGATACAAACATCGATTCCTATGTGGAGCACCACCTGGTGGTGCTCTGTCTCTGGAAGCTGTTCGGTTTTAGTGCCAAATGCAGGGCAATGTTACGAGGCACAAAACTACACAAGGAATTAACAAGGCTGTCAAATCAACTGGCGAATAAAGACACGGACGCACTTCAAAACTTGCCCTTTGCCAGCGAACTGAGTGATCTGCTTGCAGAGCTCTTTGAGTTGCTCCAGTCATAAACCATGAGTGCCAACTAGCACCAATACAAACAAGTACAAATAGCCAATAATAAATGTTCAACTCTCTGATAATATTAACAAATAATCTGTACTTAAATAAACGCTTTCGTATCAAAATCTCAGCACGAACTTTGGCACGAATTTTGGCCAACAGTCACCATTCTCAACGCCCAGTTACCAATTACCAATTACTTATTGCTATGCCAAATAAAAATATGATAAGTTAAATCGAACTGTGTTAAATAAATGTTGGCAACTTTCAGACAAAGTATGAAAATAATGTTTCACATCTGCATATATTGAATATCAAATTGAGCGATTAATTCGCAAAACAAAAAGTAAAAGAAACCAACATTTTTTTGTTACAAAATACATTTATATATTTTGGGCAATTGGAATCGAACCAGCTAGTGTAGTATATATGTGTACATATATATTTATATTGTGCGTGCGCAATTCAGGCGCATGCAGCGTGGCAAAGTTGAGCGGCGTCTGCAGTCGCAGCTGTTTCTCGTGCAGCGTGGCAACATCACTTAAATTGAGATTGGGATCACCGTTGATGGGCCAGTTGGCCAGCAAGGAGCCACTTACGTCCACTGACTGCATAACCACCGGTGTTTCCACACGCTGCACATGCGGCGCATTGGTCTAAAATATAAAAGCGAACAATAAATAGATAAATTGCCTATGTTCATATATAAAAATTATATTTTAATAATTAACCAGCAAGGTATTGGCATATTCCCCATAAAGATTGTGGCCATTGACCAGCCCATTCAGCTGCACGTGGCCATCGTCCAGGTGCAGCTCCTTGGCAATGACGGGAAAGCTAAGGTTTTGCGGCGTGTGCAGAGTAACCACGCGCGATAGATTCAATCCATTCAACTGGCCGACGTGCAGCGCATTGGTGTCCAGAGCGCCTTCAGCAAATCTGACCGGATCTGGGGAATAGATGCACAATAGTTAATCTTCCGCAAGTGGTATATGAATTATATTTACGTTCTGCTTTCCAGTTGCGATCAATGCGCAGCGTGTCGTGAATCCATTCGCTGACCTTGCAGCCATTGATGCGGTCACCTTGCAACACCATGTTATCCACATGGAGCGCATCCATCTGCACAGCAGCCTCGAAGTAAACCGGCGTTTGTATCGTCACTTCGTTGACGCCATCGATGAAGATGAGTTGGTGCAACAGCTACTCCAGCTGAATGCCATTTAGATTGCTAATATGCGTGTCGCCTAGAATACTCACGCGACCCGTAAATATTTTGTGACTTTTCAGACTCAGCTGAGGCTGTCGCTTGTCGAGTAGATTATCAAAAAATTTACTTAGCGGCTCCAGACTGCGATTGCCCAGGTGGCCCAGAACTGTCAATTGCTCCTGTTGAAGTTGGGCTGGTAATCCTATCTGGCCACGCTGCACAAAAACGCCCAGCTGCGAATCCCAGAGTAGGTGCTCCTCTAGCTGATTAGCTTCGTCGCCATTAAGTTGACCCTGCAACTGTAAATGCAGGCGCCCCTTCAAATGTATATCGCCGTCAAAGTTCAGTGGTTCCAACTTGTTGGCAAGTCTCTCGAATGGCACTCCATTTAGTGCCTGCAGCTGCAAGGCATCCAAAACATTAAGACGACCCCGAAACTCTTGGTACCCACAATGAGTACCTCCTGGTGGTCATCCCTCCGCAAGACTATATCGTCGAGCAGTTCGGGTAACAGACGTTCATTCTAGCTGCCCAGAAGCAGAAGATCGCTGGCAAATATGGGCGACTGCGCGAAACGCCAACGAGTGCGTAGCTCGTGGCTCGTGGAGCGTCTGATATCCGCTGGATAGGGGCACATCGTTCAGAGCGTGCGTCAACTGCAACTCCGACAGCTGTGGATCATTGGCAAACCGAAGTCGTGTCGTTAGCGCCAACAGCGGTGCATCGACTCGCAATGCTTGGGCCAACAGCTGTTCCAGCTGAACCCCGTCGTAGACGCCGCTGAGCTGTAGCTGTTGAATATATACATTTCCCGCCAGACTGCTCAGATTGTGCAACGTGCTCTGCTCTGTGTGTTTGGTGACAAAACGTTCGATGGATGCCGCCTACGGTGCCATCTGACACATGTGTGTCCACTGGAAGCGCCAGGAGCTGCACTTGCTTTGGCATTGCCAGTTCGCCGAGCCAGGTCACCCAGCAGCGAATCGTAGCTGCTATTGTCCAGCAGTCCACGCAACTGCAATTCCCCGTTCACAATCAGCTGGGCAAAGTGGCAAGCGGCATGGATGTGACGCGACTCGGTCAACAAGGGATTCAGTGGCGCCTCTTCGAATTGACGACCCTGCGCGCTACCCTTGAGCTGTAAATTGATAATCATTCAGTTAGAATCTAGTTGCCAGAATTAAGTGTTTTGATCGAAAATTAAGATTTTAAGTTACAGAATTTGCGCATTTTGAAAACCAGGTGTTATTTTTTGGAATGAAGTTGAATGCAAACCAAATTTGTAATCACCTCCAGCTCCTCGGAAACTTCCAGTTGTGTGAAAGTGACCAAGCCCGGCCAGTCTTCGTTTTCGCGTACTGTAACCACATTCGAGATATCGACTCCGTTGATCGTGCCGGCAGTGTCGACCATATTCGCTGCTAGAAGTAAACAGAAATTCTGTGCTGTTCTGAGAACAAAGATAATCGTGCAGCGAGTCCTTAAAGACAACAGAATGAAGCGGGTGTTGGGAATGTGGGTTGCATGTGATTAATGTTCCAATGGAATTATGCTGTATATATAACTTACGCCATGCACCTGCAGATGCGAGACGCCAGACCAAATCCTGTATGAATTGCGTCCACTTCAAGCCATTGATGAATTCACAGCTAAGATCGTGACCCGTGTCCAGCACAGCTAGCGCCGTAATCGTCTGCTCCAGCTGCAGGCGCTGCACAATCCAAATCTCCAGCCCATCCACAGCGTCCAGGCGATACCAGTTCAACTGCTGCTCTGTGGCAAGGAGTAGCAGACGCTCTTGAAGCTGCGCCTTTGCATTCCAGCGCTCGAAGCTGCGTGTCTCATCAATGCCCCTCCCCACTGGCAACGGTTGCAATGGTTCATAGATTGGAAAGTAGGTGCCATTGACGGCAATTTGTTGTTGCTTCCATTGCAGAAAATTGTTGCTGCTTCGACCCACCAAATATATGCTGCCATTCTGCTGCAGCTGTTGCCAATGCGACACATCCGTACCGAGCGTAAACTGCAGATCCTCTACTATGCGAGTGTGCACAAGCATTCCACGTGTGCGCCGCTTGGTTAGCTCCAGTTGTATTAGCTGCGCCAGATCAATGCCCAGCGGAATGGCATCAATTGGCAGCAGCCTGTATACATACACCAAGCATCTTATTATGTACATTGCCAGCAACTACTTTATTTTGTATACCGCCTGTTTTCACTTTGATGGCCGCCTCCAGTTGCCGCACCTCCTCTGTGTTACCCTGCGTTGCGACCGCCTTATTGATCACCGAGCGTAGAGCCTTTGTTTCACTCAGTGCAGACTGGGTGATAAGCACCTTGCTCGGCTTGAGATTGTCTTTCTGCTCTTGTTTTGTCCATACCGGCTGCACTATAACGCCTTCCTGTGAAAAGATGATGCCAACGTTCATATTTGCTTTAATTGGCTTTCCAATTTGCATTACCTGAGCTCCATTTTCCGCCTGAAATGCTGCGTGTATTTCGGTGCGCAGTTTTGCGATCTCCGCACGACGTGCTTCCATTAAGATGGGCGGGGTTGTGAATCGCTGCTGCTGCATGTCGTATAGAACAGCAGGAAAAGAAGCAATTTCATGTTATTGATTTTAATACACAGTGCCACAAAACCATTAGTTACAATATTAACAATTAACAAGTTGCCAGCTCGCTCTTACTCTCTTAAAAATCTGGCAGCACCAATATTCTAATTATGCGCAATTTGGTGAAATTAATGGTAAATTTAACTTAAACTTATTGAAAAAAATTATTTTTTTGAATTTCATTAATGCATAAATACATTTCAAACATTTTCAGAAAATGGAATGGAATAAAAAAACTCCGAAAAGATTGCAATCATTTTCTTTTGGTATTTTACATGCGTAGCCGAGGCAAGAACCTTAAACGAAAATAAGCTCTTTTGATCCAGTTCAATTTTTAAATTTTAAACTGAAAATATGTAATATTTAAGATTACTTGAATGTTGAAAAACAAAAAACACAAGTACTAAAGAACTTTTGTAATTAACTTAATGCAGTAAATGTTACATACATCTTCTGGGATATTGTTTGTTGTAGAAGAATACCCTAGCTAAGTACACAATAAGCATCATGAAGCTCAGCTTGAGTTGGAATTGCGTCCATAACTATGCCGCATATTAAAATTTAATGATGCCTTCTTTGATGATTCTGCGAACTATAGGCAGTGGTGATTGAGCCACATGTTGGACGCGCTGGCAGCTGCTGGGGCAGGCACGTTGTGTGAATAAATGAAGTGTGTGGTGTTTTTGTATTGCGCTCCCTCCGCCGACTCTTCCTATCAGCTACGTAGATCTCACACACACACTCACAGTGGACCCGAATAGGAACAATTCAAAACTAGTCTGTAAATTATTTAATATTTGCTTAACGGGCTTAAGCCAAAAACGATAGCCCAAGTCAAATGTTATTAATAAAAGACGTTTAATTATAAAAGTGGATGGGAGCATAAAATTTTTATCTCCAATGGCAGATCAAAATGTATTTTTGAAATCTGCTGTTACTTTGAATATAGGCAATGACTTTAATTGACAATATTTTAATTAGATATAAAAATATAAGTTGATCCAACTTTTCGTTTATGTATTATATTAGAAAGTTTTTTGAAAATGTAAAATTAAGAACAACTGCTAGTTGATCTAAAATCTATATTAAGTTGCAACTTTCGCATGATATAAAAAAAATCTAAACATTAGCTTGTTTTTATTTATTTATATGTCATTGTATTTTCAAATAACAATGATAATTTGAATAGTGAAACGCTCTCAATGCGTGAACTATGTTAATCTTATTAAAACATTAATAGGGTCTGTGAATTTGAAAAATTTGCCAATATAATGCAATCAAGCTGGAAGCTGAACCCCGTCGTAGACGCCGCTGAGATGCAGCTGTTGAATATATATATTTCCCGCCAGACTGTTCAGATTGTGCAGCGTCTGCTCTGTTTGCTTGATGACAAAACGTTCAATGGGAATGCCGCCTACGGTGCCATCTGACACATGTGTGTCCACTGGTGACGCCAGGAGCTGCACTTGCTTAGCCGCTTCGTTTTCGCTCAATGTAACCACATTCGAGATATCGACTCCGTTGATCGTGCCGGCAGTGTCGACCATATTCGCTGCTAGAAGTAAACAGAAATTCACATGAAGCTTTGCTTAGTTATTCCTTATATTGGAGCAACCTACACAGTGTCCGGGTCAACTGTTTGGGTGAGTGAATGATGCTCGTGAAGCTTTTCTGAGACCAAAGATAATCGCCCGAAAAGTTCAGCTCATTCAGTGCACTCAAATGCAGCGAGTCCTCATAGACAACCGCCTGAAGCGGGTGTTGGGAATGTGGGGTGCATGTGATTAATGATCCAATGGAATTATGCTGTATATATAACTTACGCCATGCACCTGCAGATGCGAGACGCCAGACCAAATCCTGTATGAATTGCGTCCACTTCAAGCCATTGATGAATTCACAGCTAAGATCGTGACCCGTGTCCAGCACGGCTAGGGCCGTAATCGTCTGCTCCAGCTGCAGGCGCTGCACAATCCAAAACTCCAGCCCATCGACAGCGTAGGCATAAATTCTCAGCGTTAGCAAATGCCAACCACTTGCTAATGTGGCTGCCCAGCGGCCAGTGAAAGAACTGTGTCAGGCCGATATCAGCGTCCAGGCGATACAAGTTCAACTGCTGCTCTGTGGCAAGGAGTAGCAGACTCTCTTGAAGCTGCGCCTTTGCATTCCAGCGCTCGAAGCTGAGTGTCTCATCAATGCCCCTTTCCACTGGCAACGGTTGCAATGGTTTATAGATTAGAGAGTCGGTGCCATTGACGGCAATTTGTTGTTTCTTCCATATCAGCAAATTATTGCTGCTTTGACCCACCAAATATATAAAGTGAACACATTTCTTTTCTTTCAAAATTTACCGTTTCTCGCTTGCGTTGCCAGCTCGCTCTTACTCTCTTAAAAATCTGGCAGCACCAATATTCTAATTATGCGCAATTTGGTGAAATCAATGGTAAATTTGACTTAAACTTATTGAAGAAAATTATTTTTTTGAATTTCATTAATGCATAAATACATTTCAAGCATTTTCAGAAAATGGAATGGAATAAAAGAAACTCCGAAAAGATTGCAATCATTTTCTTTTGGTATTTTATGCGTAGCCGAGACAAGAACCCTTAACGAAAATTAGCTCTTTTGATCCAGTTCAATTTTTGAATTTTTAAACTGAAAATATGTAAAATTTAAGATTACTTGAATGTTGAAAAAAAAAACAAAAGCACTAAAGAACTTTTGTAATTAACTTAATGCAGTAAATGTTACATACATCTTCTGGGATATTGTTTGTTGTAGAAGAATACCCTAGCTAAGTACACAATAAGCATCATGAAGCTCAGCTTGAGTTGGAATTGCGTCCATAACTATGCCGCATATTAAAATTTAATGATGCCTTCATTGATGATTCTGCGAACTATAGGCAGTGGCGAACAAATGACTCGGACCTGTTTTCATGCGCTCCCTCATCAGCTACGTAGATCTCACACACACACACAGTGAATAGAAACAATTCAAAACTAGTCTGTAAATTATTCAATATTTGCTTAACGGGCTTAAGCCAAAAACGATAGCCCAAGTCAAATGTTATCAATAAAAGACTTTTAATTATAAAAGTGAATGAGAGCATACAATTTTGTTCTCCCAAAGCTGTTAAAAATGTATGTGTTGAAATCTATATAAATCGATGATCGATTATAATGAAATCCTCAATTTAAAAGCTACAAAACAACTAATTGATATATAACGATTAGCTGTATATTTTTACATATACATATTATAAATAAAAACAGGTTCTAACATTTACTTTTTTTCTAATTACAGTATGAGTAATGAGAATAAAAAAAAAAGTTCCATAAGTCTTTGTTCTATCTATTTCCTGATCGAGCTCTGGACTAGAGTATTATAACTTGGTTTTTATGGTTAAAATCAGAGGAGCATTATAAATCTGCTTCTTCACTTTCATAATTGAATATTGTGAATTTCATGTATTCAATATGTGATTACAGTAAATTTTCTAATTTTACAAATTCCAAAAAATCTTTACAAAATTCAAATTGTTTTGTTTTAGGCCACTGTTTTGAACAAGATAACAATTAATTGAAAAAAGGACGAAACTGTATCTATATAAGAAAACAAAACGTCTAAATTTTTCGTAATTTAAACAAAATAAAATTCAGAAAATAAAATAAAATAAAATTTCGGTCACTGTTTTGAAAGCGTAACTTATGTTTCAATCTAAATTTTAACTTTTCTCTTACTAGAAATGTATTGAGAAATTAATTTTTTTAAGAACTTTTAGCACGATTCGAGTAAGTTGATTTCCGCAATGCACAGAAAAGATCAACAATGCAAGTTTTTGAGTTCAAATACACAAAATCCTTAAATTGTGGAGCTCTTATGTGTGGCGGGCAACCGAATGCACTGCTGAAAATAATATCAAATCCAATCATTTCTCAAGATACTTACTCAGTATAAATGCTTTTTCACTTGTCACAAACTTTGTAAAAACACTGACCAACAAACACTTCAAAAAAAATTAAGAAAAAAAAAAAAATGTTGCAAAGAGCTATTTATCACAATAAGTGTGATAAAATTCTTGTTGCAAGTTTTAGAGAGAGTTGATGAACTGGTTGGCTTGAGGATGTCTTTCCGACTGATGTTACCAAATGCGCCAGCCTCAAAAAGTTAACTCAGACGCAGATGCAGCTTGCAAGGCTGACGCCAACGGCAACGGTGACGGTAGCAGCGACTGCGACTGCGACGTCGGCAGTGATTGCGAATGCTACTCGTTTGTTGCACTGAATATCCTTTGCAGCGTTTTGTTTTGTTCGGAAACTGCGCTGCTGCTGTTGCTGTTGCTGCGGCTGCTACTGCTGTTGCTGCCTCTTTTTTCAATGAAATTTAATATGTCCTTTACCCACAATTATCCAATACTCTGCTGCTGTTGTTGTTGCTGCTGCTGCTGTTGTTGCTGCAGTTGCTGCTGCTGTTGTTGCTGCTGTTGTTGCTGCTGTTGCTGCTGCTGTTGCTGGTGGTTTGACCGCACCTTGGCTGCACAACCACGAAAACGTTGAGACGCCTAATATCCTGTGAATGAATGCCAGCTATGACGTCACTAAATCGAAGCACCCAAAATGTTTGCACCCAAGCACGACTTTGCGACGTCTTTGCCTCTTGCTTTCGCTTTCGCTTTCATTGACGACGACTATGATGACGGCCTCGCCACTGGGTCACTGTGTTAGCAGCATCCGCAGGCGGCTAATCGATGCTGGTTGTGGGACTAGGTGTGGCTGTGGAGGAGGCTGGTCGCAGGGGTATCGGAGTCGATGACGAAGGCGCCATGCGAATCATTTTAAGGGGTACTTGTGGCAGACGGTGCAGTCTGCGATGACGTCGACACCTGTTTGACATTGCCAGTGTCATACGTCACAAACACACACACACACAATGACCTTAAGCGTGAGAAGGGTATTGACAGAAAAAAAAGAGCGGGGAGGGGGGGGTGAAAAGTGTTTTTTGCATAACATTGTTCTTGCAGCCTGGCATACCCACCCAGTGGCTGCGACCTTCGCATTTATTTTTAGTGCACTTTTCTAAAAATACCCTCAAACGGGGTCAGCCTCACCCACAGCCTCTTCAGCCTCAGCCTCAGGCTCAACAGCAGCAACAGCAGCAGCAGCAGCAGCAAATCTGCATCAACTTTACACCTACAATCTCTGCACACCCCTGCAAAACCCCTGAATAAGCGACTTAAAATCCAGCGGCAACCAGCTGTCAATTACTACTCATTTCCAATTCAATTTGCATATGCGTCACATAGTTGCAACGTGCAACTGCAAGGGATCGCCAGCGAGTGGGTGTCGCACAATTCGCGGCATGTCCTTTTTTTCATCCATACATGTTTTTCCCATATGCAAATTTACCATACCATAAATGTAAATTAATTAGGCAAGTTTTTTGTTTAATATGATTATTATTATTTACATTTTTATTTGGTATTAATTAAGGATATATAATGAAATTTAAACCGGATTGCTGAGTATTGCGCATTGAATACTAAATATATATATAATAATATATAAATTGTGTAGTAATTTAAACAAGATATATATATACAGTTAATCTGATAATATTTATATATGTATTTTAAAATTTTTTCTTTGTATGCAAATTTCACTTTAATTAATACAAAACACATTTCAATATGTATCCTCTTTCAACAAAGCCATGCATAATTGCGCTGATTTTACACCCACAATCTCTCCACACTCGACCACAAATCCTGCAGCAAACCAGCTGCCAATTACTAGATAATTTGAATTCCAATTGTGTATGCGTCACACGGCTCGTGTGGAGTGGGACTTGCCACTGGAACTGAATGTGAAACTAGACCTGGCAGTTTTGGGGCGGTAGTCAAACCGGGTTTGTTTCCGGACCTGCAACTTTGTTGCAGCAACGGGCAGCAACAGGCTCATTTGCTATCGAAAATATTTTTCTCATTTCAAATAAATATATTTCTGTTCTATATGCTAATATACAATAAATAATAAAAATATATATCTTGAGAGTATTTATAATAATTAAAGAAAAATTATTATTGTGTATCAATAGAAGTTCATGTGTAAATTTCTATTTCAAAATACATTTTTATATCTTCTATTAACATTATAAATACACTGATAATGTTTGTGCTAGCCATAGCTATATATATATATATATATATATATAAATATATTTGTAATATGAACACATATTTGCATATGCTCTACTAAATGAATACATACATATTTCTGTGTATTTATACCAGATGTGTTTGTGGCTGTGAATAGAAATAATCACGCTGCGGATATTTATTAA
The DNA here is from genome assembly GCA_035042345.1 of Drosophila fungiperda. Taxonomy (NCBI): domain Eukaryota; kingdom Metazoa; phylum Arthropoda; class Insecta; order Diptera; family Drosophilidae; genus Drosophila; species Drosophila fungiperda. The sequence continues at coordinate 1,968,058 of JAWNLM010000183.1, forward strand.
ATCAAACACGTAATCATTTTATGCTTAGCTGAAACTAATATATAAACTAAATAACAATAAGTAAATAATTATACATATGGGTGTATCTGTAGCCAGATGGTTGATTTTTCAAAAAATTAAAAAAAAAAAAACTTTACTTTCCACAAAACTTTTAATAATTCGCAAGCTTGAGGGTAATTTGTTTTTCTTGTTTTTTTTTCTTAACGAAAGTGAATCCGCAATCAAGTGCTTCTACACTCGAAAAATCATCTTAAATTTAGAAAATTTTCAATTTTTTTGTCAACCAAGTGTTTTTTATTTCTTAAAATATTTTCTTTTAGAGCATTTCTAAAATTTGCATATTTTATGCCATGAGTACAAAGAACTCTCTAAAATTGTTGCCTTTTTGTTGCCATTAAATATTATTACAAAAACATTTAGGTTTTACAAATACAAACATTTTAGATAGTTTTTAAATTCATATAATTTAAATTTTATAAAATGTATTTACGGCGATTGTATAGCTAAATTTGAACACAAAAGTCGAGTTACTAGGTTTAATTACTTTTTTTTTTGAGCTAAGGATTATTAAAAATATTTATAAAAAATGTTCTTTCTAATTTCTAAAAATTAGAAAATATTTGTAAAAAATGTTTTTTCTAATTTTTAAGAATTTTTTCCTTCTTTTATTTAAATTATTATTATTATTTAAATTATTTCTAAAAAGAAGAAAAGCTTTATAGTTTATAGGGTAATTTTTTTTGTGAGTGTACATTTCTTGTCAGCTCGTCAAGCTTACAAAAACGTAGCTCGAATTCCTGGAATATTTCTTCCGCCAACCTATAATCGGGGATAAATTGCCACAAGGGCCCTGAGTGGGTGCGGCTTATGAAAGTAATTTAACATAGCAAAGAGCACTTGTATTTTCATAGCTGATATTAAACCAGATTTGCAATTTAATAAAGGTCGCTTGTTCGCCTTCAAGTTATTGCATAATTGCTCTTGGGTAGGATCTCCACAGCCACTCAGCAATGCGCCACTGCCACCACCCACAGCGCTAACGCCTCCAAAGTGCTCCTTTTGTGCACTCTATTCAAATATAGACTCAAAGCTGGTTGAGTAAATTAAGCAGCTTATAAGGAGCTTTAATTTGCATCATTAAGTTGTTGCCTTACATCATGCACCATATCAAAGACTACACACAAAATGTTTAATATTTCCTATGATTTTATCTAAAAATGACCTCAATTTGTTTTTCATATACTATATATATCTTTTTTTTATAAGACAACATAATTCTTTTTTTTGTCTGTTTGTGACTTCTATTTGATTTAGACATTTGGAATAGGTAAAGACTTGGGCTCAGGATGCTTACTAATGAAGCTCTTTCGACTATTTATATTCCTTTTCAGTTTTTCAACGCATTTAAGGACATATCTCCGCTCCATAATGTTTATATATATTCTTATTAGCCGTGTGAACAGAGCCAGTTTTAAGGCCATTTTAGTGCATCTGAGTTTGCATAAAAAGAATTTTATTTCGAAATAGCAAAAATAAACATTTTCCAATTGGATCCGCAGAAATGTCCAATTACTATTTTACTGACAAGGCATTCGCAGGAAAAAGCTATGCATTTCTTCCTAGAATTTCAGTGCAAAACCCTAATTGAATTTAATCAACCTGCTGTCATATGATAGTTCTTTTTGAAGTCCACATTAACGCAACCAATTAAAATCTTGACATTCGTGTATGCAAACCACACACAAATCCAGGAAAAAAAAAACATTTGTGCAACTGGATGCAACCCACGAGTCAAAGCTGCAAAAGCCAACACAAAAACCCAGGCGAGCAGAGCTAAAAATATTCTCAATGCCGGGCTGAGCTAGCGCGTGTCAGTTAATTGGTCTCATAATGAGAATACCCAGTTAAAATTCCATGGAAACTCTATTTTCTCTCTTTCCCTCTGTGTGTGTGTGTGTGTGTGTGGATGGGGTGTGTGTGGGAATGGGATGTGGATGTGGGTGTTTTTCCCCAGTTTAGCACAGAGAAATAAGATATTCATTGCTGATGACGCGTTGCAGCTTGCAAATTTCATTTACAAATATTTCATTTCAAGGCCAAAACGGCAAAGCGGCAAAACGGCAAAACGGCCAACAGTCAAATGACAAAATGCTTTTAACGACAAAAGTAAATACGCTAATCCCATTCCGATTTTAATTATATCAACCTTCTCACCTTCTCTCAATGATCAACAGCGAATGTTGGGTTTTCACAGTATTTCCCATGGTTCGGTGAATTTTCAATTGCATCTGCCACCTACTGAGGCATCAATTAGGCGCCACTAACTCCATTCATTGCTGCTGCTCCTGTTGCTGCTGCTGCTGTTGTTGCTGCTGTTGTTGCTATTGTTGCTGTTGTTGCTGCTGTTGTTGCTGCTGTTGTTTCTGCTGTTGCTGGTGCAGAGGTACTGGCAATGGTTAATGACGTCATCGCCGGTCTTCAGTGACGTGCAACATATAACTAGTCCAAATTGCAGCCTCTGTTGCTGTTGCTGTTGCCTGCACGTCATGCAAGTATATGTATGCATATATATATATATATATATATATAGAGGTGTGTGTGTATTGCAACTGCATGTGCGTCATGTCAGCTGTATAACCTGATAGGGGAAAGCGACAGCGGCATCAAATTGTTGCCAGGTAGCGAGCATTGCCAACAGGCCAATGGGGTTGTAACAACGACTTGTGCAACAAATGCCACAAACCCATAATTTTCATCAATGTGGACCTTTAACTCTTACCTTACCTTTTGGTTACTCTGCCCACCGCCCCGTTTCCTGTTTGCCAAAGTTCTAAAATAGCACACACACAAAAAACTTGACCAAAAGCAAAACAACAACTCTCACACACTTACACAAACAGACACACACCAACACACACATGGGTAGGAAAATCGGGCATCATAAATTTCGTGGACCATTTACTGAAAATCTGTTTAAAACTGTTTCAAACGGCTTTCAGAATAAAAATAGCTACAGAAGCAAACAGCAGATTTCCACCTAAATAAGTTGCCAGGCATAGAAGAATTGTGAAAGCGCCTACCTTAAGCATACTTGATTGTTCCTATGAAATCTATATGATATGCTCATCCCAAATATATGTTTGCTTGCATAATAATGAGACGCATATCTGGTGACTTTGGTCGGATTATCATTTTGTTTAACAAACAAACATTTTTTGGTAAAAGACCTCATCTTATGTATAGAGATATGGAGATCGGATATATGTTTGTAAGTACGGACATATTCCAAATTACATCAAGATAGCTGTCATTCTGAGGGACTAGAATTGACTCGGCTTTTCAAGAAAGTTTAAATATTATACAAAATATTATAAACATTAAAACAAATAAATATAAATTATTCATAAGAGGATTATGAAATATATGAAGAACAATTTAAATCAGTCAATATATACTATTTAAATTCATATTTAATATATGAGCTTGGCAAAAATGAACATTTTTAAAATAAGTTTCAAGTTTGAGTCAAGAGAAACCAATTTAATATTATAAATTAAATTTGATAAGCATTCAAAATCTTTGCGTAGAGATCCTTCAAACAATGAGTTTAATTCGACTTGAAAAAAACAAAATATTTGACGACCTAATTTTTCTTATATTTTCTTGAGTTTGCGAATCGAATTTCGAAAATCGAGATAATCGATAGACCATTTTATTCAATTCGCAATCCACCAGTCATGCTTAATACATATGAGATAAATATATATATATATATATATATATATATATATATTATTACTATATATATGAATGAGATTGTTATTAATCTCCACTACTTTTGCATTTGTGTGCGTGGCAAAGTGACTGTGTGTATCTGATGGATGCGTTTGCTAATGCGCTACACGAATCGCTGTCGAAAATGTTCTATTTAAAAAAAAAAAGAAAGAAAAAAACACAAGACAAAACAAAACGCGGCCCACAAAAGAAATAGCAATTCAAAATTCACTCAAAAATATAAACTAAAAAATAAACAACAACAATAATTTCGAAATATTCAGAAGAAGACAATTTCAGCAACGAAATTCTTTGTGTGTTTTCAACACAAAGTTTACACAGATCGAAGTAGACACATATTATAATATAGTGTGTATAGCATATAAATGTTATGCATACATGTATTCTGGCTATATCGCCTACACAAACACCTACGCACACACATCCACACACACACACACACACACACACATACACATGTGTAAATATATATTTATACATATATGTCTGATTGAAACGTTTCGCATGATAAATTTTGTTGCCTTTGGTGTTTGCTTTAAATATGCTGCTAGGCTATATAACAGAAGAGCAACAATAACAACTGCAACAATAACAACAACAGCAACAACAGCAACAACAACAACAACAACTGCAATCACAACAACAACCAAAATTATTTCTGTTTGGGATTTCTGTGAAATTTTTGCACATTAGCACTGGCTGCAAGGCAGTTTATATCTGTATCCGTATCTGTATTTGTATTTGTGTCTGTATCTGTATCTGTATGTGCAATGTTTTTTGTGTGTGTATATTGTTCTTTGTCTGTTTGTCTGTTTAGTTTTTCTGATTGTTTGGTCTTTGGCAAATTGCGCATACGACGCGTTGCAGCGTCATCTTCACATAGTCTCTGCCAAATTACACACACACACACACACACCCACATGCGTAGTTAGTATTTATAAATACAAACATATATATATTTATATATAATATGTAAGATATAGATATATATATATATATACCGCTCTAGTCTAGGGCAAGATTTCCGCACTTAATTGCTTTCTCGTTACAAAATTAATGGACGAATATTTGATTTACCCAATTACCCAATTGGAAACCTTTGTGATTTGACCTTTTCCATTTTAGTTATGCTCTGACACAGACGTACCTTTCAAATTACTATTACAAAATAAATCAATATCCATTTTGCCACAAAGTTTGAAAGCTGCTTTCAAAATAATTTTCGCAGCTCATGTTGCAGCATGCAACATGCTGCAAGGGCACAGCTGTCAGTTGCAATTAGGCATTGCAAAGTGAATGTTATCTTCAATCTGCAAAAAAGCATATAAATAATTAATATAATTCATATTTATTTTTATACTTCATGCAAAAGGCAGACTATTTTATAAAAAAAATATATATTCTGCCACAGATCCTAATGATAATTAATGAAAATCAGGCTTGAATTTGGGTCATAATTATAGTTGTATCATTAAAAATGGCTTTCAACTAATAAGCCTGACCTTGACTATATACCGATAAGTCGATTGCTCTATGCTTAATATCGATAACAATAAAGCCTTCTAAGTAGGAATATAGCTTGATATCTTTTATGAAACTCCTTGAATTTTTTACATTACTCTATGTACTCTATGTGGCAGACTTGGTACAGCAGAGATAAGTTAATATTAAACTTAGTTAATTAGTGAACTCTCAAACTAATTTTATAAGCGAAACTAAACAGGTGTCAAACTGCATAACTAGTAGATTTTCTAGTTGCCAGGCATTTGATAATCCGACAAATATGTTTTCAGATACACAATTTCTTAGTCCATAGCTGACTAACTGGACAAGATTTAGGTGTATTTTTAATTGAATTTCTTTCATTGATTCGTTGTGCAGCTGTTTTGTGGTTCTCAGGGCACATCTGAACCAGGGCTGGCTGTTACTTCGAACTATGCAACAATCTGTGTGGCTAATGTGTCAGTTTCGAGTTATTGGCACTGCTTGCATGCCTGGTTAACTGCATATGGGACAATTGGCTAGAGCAGAGCCAGCGGCAGCGGCAGCGGCAATGGCAACGGCAACGGCACCGGCAGAAAGAGAATTTCTTTGGTGGCCCACTCAATGCTCAACTGGAGCAAATTTATTTTTAACACATGCATTGAATTCCAAGCGGCTCCGCTTACACCGCACACACATCGATAGTCGTATACATATATACACACATTTATATATATATATATATATATATATATATATAATTGGTGAATAGACGGTTTCTCCAAATGTGTTTTTTTTTTGTTTTTTTGTTTTTTGGCCGCCTGCAACAGGCTGCTGGCTGCTGATTGCCGATCGTCGCTGAGCGTTGAGCGCACGAAACGGGCAAAGCAGATTTTTTGGTATCCATTTCGATTTGGGTTGCGGCAGCGCCAACTATTTTTAGACCGTGCGCCCAGATACAGATACAACTACCAATACCAGTACAAATACACGCACAAACACAAATACAAAGACAGATGTTCGCTGCTCTCTTTCGCTGTGGAGAAGCCAAGAGAGCCAAGCGAGCCAAGCGCCAAACGCAATCATCGAAGGACGGTGGGCAGGTGGGCGGCATATCTATATATATGTGTGTGTGTGTGTGTGTGTGACTATGTGTGTGCGTGTGTGCCTGTGTGTGAATCTGAATCGAAATCGGTATCTGTATCCATAAGCTGGCCGCCTCTAAAATATAGTCTGCCGTGGATCGTCGGACCGTTCAGTCTTTTTGTTTCGTTCAGTACCATCCGATTCGTGTGATCGACAGCAACGCTCAATTTTTTTCTTTTTTTTCTAATTCCTTGAAGGTGAGTGGATTGGTGGCGCACCAAAGTGCAGAATGCCACAGCCAGAACCAAGCAATCAAAATGCAACAACAATCAATAACTCGAATACTGAAGCAACCTATCAGCCAAATAACAATACAATAATCATCAACGAAATCAAGAAAAATTACAAAAAACATTGTGTGCAAAATGCAAACATAACTGGCAAAATCATCTGTATTCATAAAAAAAAAACCTTTATAAACAACGAAGACTATAGCCTGCCAGACATCTCGTGCGTGTGATCCTAACTCTGCAAAATAACTATATATCTACTTTTTTTTCCATTTTTTTTTTCAAAACATTTTTTTACAATATTTTTTTCAAGTGCTGAAAGTGTTGCAGAAGGCTGGTAAAAGCCAAAAAAAACAATATTTTGAACAATTCAAATACTTTTCTAGTAATTAATTTAAACTTATTTTTTTGTTGCTGAATTTTTGGAACAAAAATTTTATAATTCGTTGAGCGCAACGATTATGTAAGGAGTATGTGGTGCACATTATATATATGTATATATATATATATATGTTCATACATATTGCTGTGTGTATGTTGTGTGTGTGTGCGTGCAAAAGCTATAAATGTAGCTGGCAGATACAACATACATTCGTATGAGCAACAGCCACAGCAACAATTCTCTGCGGACAGCAACAAAAGCCTTAGAAGCAACAGCAACAGTGGCAACAACAACTGCCACCCAAAATAGAAATGTTAAACACACTGTTTAAACACACACACACACAAATGCACACACACACAAATGCACACGCACACAAATGCACAGACATATTTATAAACACACACGCATACATATACATAATATGTGTGTGTTTTTTCCTTTGAATTTCGACTAGTCTCGAAGCAAAAAGAAAATAAATAAAAAAAAGCTGCCAATTGGCTAAACTAGAACAATGGAAAAAGAAAATTGTACAATAATATTTCGAACTTGACAGATATACGTTAAATCACCTGATAGTCTCAGTTAGCCACTTCATCTGTTAGAACATTTTTCAGAACTCTGAAGAGACACTTCAAATACATTTTCAAGCGTACAATTTTTCTATTACCACTTCTTAATGTGTACTCAAAATACTTCTTCTGAGCACATAACTAATTTGATAAGTACTTCAGTGGACTTATAACTGTGAAGCATTTCGAATAACTTCTCAATGTTCTTAAATAAACATCTAAAACTTATACAAAATATGCTTCAGATACTTCTTGAGCTGAGAATACATTGATAAAATGTTGCAATGAATGTCGGCTATAAAAGCTTTACAATTTTATTTCTATTCTCATTGTCTGGCGGTATATTTATACCATAGTCCATATGGATATACAATATGGATACATATATATATATATCAATTTTGTAGCTTTTGTTATTGTTGCTGAAATGCTTAAAGCTAAATTAAACAGCTTTTAAAAGATGTTCGCGACCTTCGATTTTGACACGCTGAACAACTTGTTGTTCAATAACGGTATAGCTATAGCAAGATATAGCAACAAGTTCAGCAATGCCATGATCACTTTTCGAGCATTATCTATCCCAATTTTGAGGCACATTCATATGAGAAAACTTTTACATAAAGCTTTTTTGGCGATGCGTGTGAGCATCAGCAGTGAGCTTATGTGCCTCTGTCTCTCTCTCTCTCTCTCTCTCTCTACCTCCCTCTCTCTTTCACTCCCTCTCTCTCTCGTTCTGACTTTCTGAAATTGGATATCGATAGGCAAAAAGCAGCCGCATCATGAAAACTGTTTGTCCTGCTTGCACGCCCCATCAAAAGAATTTGAGAGTGATTTAAAGTGTGCGTGTGAGAGAGAGAGAAAGAGAGAGAGAGTGAGAGAGAGAGAGTGTGTGATCTGCAGGCGGTGCTCCCATATACGGTGCGGGAACCGTTAGCGTATACGTAATGTGCTTATCTATATTGATTGCGCATACGCACTCTGACGCCAGACAAGTATGTATGCGTGTGTGTGTGCGTGTTTGTGTGTGTGTGTGTGTGTTGCATGGCATCAATGTGCGAGGGGGAAGAGTTTCTATAATATGCTTAAACTAATCAGCCAATTATTTTGGACTATGGAACATATAATAGAAGCCAATTAAATGACAGCCTGTCTGTCGAATGAATACACACACATACACACACACACACACTCACATAGAGAGACACCCATAGAAAACACTCATATAGAGATTTATTGGCGTGGGCTGAGTGGGTGTGTTGATTATGATGATATTGATGGTGCTGATGATGATGTCAGGCAGGCAGTCAGCATTCAATAGTCGGCAATCAGAAGTTGCATTTAAATTCATTTAAATCTCACACACCGATTGGTGCTGAACTCTTTCTACTTGCAGTAACTCAACAAAACACATATCAAAATGGCTGATGATGAGGTGAGGTGAGTATCGGCAAAATGCAAAACCTACAATTAAATGCGATTCAGGATTAAATAAAACCCTTCATTTGCAGTTAAAATAGTGTTTGCTTAAAGCAAGGCAATTTGGAACGTGGAATGTAGAATGTGGAACGTGAACCGTGGACCGTGGCTGGCACTGTGAGCTGGAAAGCATTTGAACTTGAGTTGAGGTGAGTTTACTATTTACAGTTTACAGTTTACACAGTTTATTTCTGCTTCTCTCTATAGTCTAACCCAAATGAATCTAACCTAAAATAAGCCCAATTAAATGCTAAAGCTAACTGCTCTAAACATGCGCATGCATTTGGCTTCTTTTGCTTTCACAGATACAAATAGCTGGTGCTGTGCCGGTTCCGATTTCGATATCGATATCAACAGTGCTGTTGACAGACACGCAAAAAAAAAATGGAACAATAACTGCCAAGTGATCAATGTTATTGTTATCGTTATACTCAATTGTCAATTGTTGTTCTGTCCACGATTGTTGTGCTGTCTGTTTTGCGTCCTTTTCTATTCGATATTTTTAAATGTGATATATATGTCAATATCTAACCGTTGGTCTATCGATCTGTTTCGTTGCAGAAAAAGCCAGCAGCAGCTGCACCAGCGGCTGCACCAGCGGCTGCACCAGCGGCAGCTGCACCAGCTGCTAAGGCTGCCGCCCCCGCTGCCGCCAATGGTAAAGCCGCCGCGCCCGCTGCCACCAATGGTAAAGCAGCTGCGCCCGCTGCCGCCAATGGCAAAGCAGCCGCGCCCGCCGGCCCGCCCAAGGATCCCAACGATCCCAAAGTGAAGGCCGAGGAGGTACACTGGTGTACGTGTGGCCGCCACTCACGGCCCCAATCGCCTCACCAAGTCAAATGTCCAATGTTCACGAAGCCAAAAAAAAAAATACAAAAAAAAAAGATCAATGATTGCCCCGTATCCAAACGACATATGCGTGTGCCCATCTACATGTGTTGTGCTAGCGATAGCGATAACGATAACGATAACTAATCACCCAATATGTTGCACTGCTTACAGGCTAAGAAGGCTAAACAGGCTGAGATCGAGCGCAAGCGTGCTGAGGTGCGTAAGCGCATGGAGGAAGCCTCCAAGGCTAAGAAGGCCAAGAAGGGTTTCATGACCCCAGAGAGGAAGAAGAAACTCCGGGTAAGTGTCTACAAGCAAAACAATTAGTGCAAAAAGCAAAAAAGAAAAAAACAAAATAGAAAAATCCAATCATGTCTCGAATTCATTTGTAATTATTTTGCACTAATTAAATCGTTCAACTGCCATAAAGTTTGTTGGCCAACTTTATTGACCTTTAACTGGCAGTTTGCTTGCAAAAGAAACGTCAAAAAGTGCGAACAAAAATGGCACAAATTAAGTTGTCAAAATTTTAACGGACAGCGCACTAATTAAAAAATAAAAAAAAAACTTCGATTTACAGTTGTTGCTGCGCAAGAAAGCCGCTGAGGAATTGAAGAAGGAACAGGAACGCAAGGCGGCTGAACGTAGACGCATCATTGAAGAACGTTGCGGCAGCCCCAGGAATCTCAGCGATGCCAGCGAAGGTGAGTGCCAGCAGTCCAAAATAACACCCAAATGCAATCGATATGCGAAGCAGAAATCAATAAATACAATTTCTAAATAGAAATTCTAAATGCGAAAACAATCAAATTAAATAAATAACAAATGCAAAACGCAAAAAAGCGCAGAAAATCAGCAAACAAAATTTTATACATTTTCTTTGCTGGTTTTTGCCTAAAATTATATAAAAAAGAAATAAATTATTAAGAATTAAATTAAAGCATAAACATTAAAGTCTACAAAAGTGTCATCTATCATCACACACACAAACACACACACACACACACACACACATAATCACAAATAGACACACAAATACAAAAGAAAAAAGAAAAAAACACATTCACATCAACAACAAGTTGCGCTTTCCACACCCACATTAATATATACACCAATTCACACACACATTCACACACTCACTCACACAACCAATACCACTTGTTATGTATTTGAATATGTTACTTATTCTCTCTCTTTCCCTCACTGTTTACCCATCTCTCTTTTTACTGCAATATAAATAAATACACACACATATATACACACATATACACAAAAACACACACACACAAATGTCCCCTGTCCATATCGAATATTACCCAACTATATGTATATCTATATATATATATATAAATATATATATATATATATATATATGCATGTATATCTTGTATATTTGTATCTGTGTGTGTTTTGTCACGCTGCCAATTTTGGGTGTCCGCAAACGTCAAACGCACAGACACACTGAAATCCCTGATCAAGCAACACTATGACAGGATTAATAAACTGGAGGACCAGAAATATGATCTTGAGTATGTTGTTAAACGCAAGGATGTTGAGGTACACGCACATATCTACTACATAACTATCTATCTATCTATTATAAAATATCCAAATGCCTATCTATCTATTATAATACTATTTGCCAAAAAGCGTTCCACATATCAAAATCAAAAAGTCTAAAAAAAAACTTAATGCTTAACAACAACAGCAACAATTGCAATTTTCACAAAACCAACACCTTCTGTTAGCAATCTCTTTTTTTAACTATCTATCTCTTTTTATATCTATCTATCTTTATTTATATATATAAATATATATATAAATTTATAATTGCTGTCTAAACCACTTACTATTTTGTATAATACACTTAATTTTCAAACAATTCCGTTTTGTATACAGTATAAACTCAAGCAAACTAAACCTAAACTGATCAATATCGTCCCTGTACATACATATACCTATATATACTTATATATATCTACTCGTATACTTAACTTGTCAACCAACCAAAAACGTATTCCAATTAATGAATAATTTTATAGTTTATCAAACAGTGTTGTAAACAGAGCAAATATTATTTAATAACCATAACAACTACTTGAGTAATCGATTACCATTTCTATATTTTAATTATTTTCGAAGTAAATATTTCCATTTGTGTAATTTTCGTAATTCTTGTGCGGACTCAAGTAGAAATAATTTTCTAAATTTCAAATACTCATGTAATTATTATTGCCATGTGATAATTACTCAATAATTGTTTTGGTATTCAAAATATTTATCTCTCTGTGTCTTTTTTTGTCCCTCTCCCCATGTCTCTCTCTCTCTCTAGCTCTCTTTGTCCCTCTTCTTCTCTCTCTGTCTCTGTCTCACACACCCTGGGAAGTTTTTCAGTATCTCGTACTCTACACACACACAAACACCACACTGCCCACGTATATACAGCAACTCAGCACACACCCAAAATACACCCGACCTCACCGATATATATACAATTTCAAGAATATACACACACACACACACACAATCACAATCGAAAACACACACACACGCGCACATATTCTGTCTGCAGTTCTTCAGAGCCAAACAGGAGGACTCGAAGAGAAAATTTCGCAGAATACTCACTGGTTTTACCATTCACAGATACACTACAGAAAGTTTGTCAGGATTATAACAATAAGATACTGAAATTGGAGTCTGAGAAATACGATGTGGAGCGCGAGGTAGCCAGAAAGGAATTTGAGGCAAGCGTTGCACACAATTCTCTCCCATAGCTCACTCAATCTCTCTGTCTCTCATGATTCGAGTTCCACGCGACAAGGAATGAGATAATACAGATCTAGAGAACAGTCGATCGATGGAACTTATTGTCGCTACTTCTCGTAGTCCATTTGAATATCGTTAATAACAATCAATGCTCCACACACATTTCAGATATTATACGTACATTTACATATAACCAGCACTTGAAAGATATATGAAAATATTGCAAAGATGCTGCCACAAAAACGCCCCCTGGCGGCCATTCTGTGTGTGTGTGTCAGTCTGGGGTTACCCGTAGTATAGAGCACACTGTTTAGCTAGCAAAACAAACAAACAAACAAAACCAAAACAAACCAAACCAAACCAAACAACCACAACACGTAGAAAATGTAGAGCTCTGTTCACCATATTTTTTTCTTCTGTTTTCTTCCTCTTTTTGAAATTTGGAAGAGAGCTGTGCAAATTTTGAATACATTCATCAAGAGAGAACATTCAAAATTTGTCACATCCCACTTTGAATTTTGGTCGAAATCAAAGAGTATATAAAACGAGTATAACTCCATTTTTAATGCCATTAACCAGCTAACCACTAAGCCAAATGGAAGGCCCCGTTAACTTATCGACGGGTGCAAACCAAAAATAACTTGCAGCCTCTACTAAAACGAAACTTGTTGTTGTTCCAACAACAACCAACAACACCAAATACTCGCTGTTGTTACTTATCCCCCATAATATATATATTTGTTTTCTAAAGTAGTATAAACAAATTTTTTGGCCAACATTTTGCTTTTTTGTGGCTTATTTGAAATTTTTGAAATGACAATAATGATAAGAAATTTTTTTTAAACTAGAATAAGTATTAAAGCAAAGCTTCGTTGTATTTTTGGTGTCGTAGAGCAGCTGTTGCTATTTTTGAATTTTGCAAACAGCTTTTACTAAAACTAATTGCAACGATCAACGCACAACAAACAACGAATAACGAGTAAAGAGAATAAAGAGCATAGGGCCCAAACAACGAGACCAATTACGATAACGAGTACGAGTGTTTTGTACTCATATATAATACACACAGACAAATGTCTCGTTGGTTTAATTTATAAGCAGAGAGCCACACACATACCCAAGTACAGTCACTAAGCCACCACAACAACAACAGCCACAACAACCACAACAACTACAACAACAGACACCTAACTCATGCAACCCAACACCAAGCGCACTACACTGAAAAAAAAAACAAACTCTGAAAAAAACAACAACAAATTTAAACAAAAAACGAGAAACGTATAACAAATATAATAAAAGCAATCAAAGCAAAATTATTATGTATGTATTTATGTATATGCAACTTGTAGGTGATAAAACTAAGGATATAGCTGAATAACTGACTTTATAAATTAATATTTAATATTCCTTCTCTTTCTCTGACACGCGGCGAACAACTCGCGTTACATGTGCGTCTCTGTCTCTCTCACGTCTGTCACTATCTTTCTCTCTCTATATCTCTCTCTCTCTCTCTCTATTTGTCTGTTTCAATATTTTTCTATCACTTTACATATCTTTATACTTTATCCTATTCCCACACAAAATACGCACAAAAACTTACAACACACTATCAAACTATTTCTTCCTCTCTCTCTCTCTCTCTCTTTAACTTTGTCTCTCTTTCTCTCTCTCTCTCCGTCTTTACATATATATCTATATATCTATCTATCTCTTTCTTACATCCGCATCTATCTGTGTCTCTTTTTGCACACGCACACACATACACACACGCAACAAACGACAACGACTCTCTCTCTCTCTCTCACATACTCACACACACACACACACACGCTACACGCACACCTCGAACTCTGTCGATTTACGCTTTTACGCGCGTTACGTTATATAACGTAAACGCTGACGTTCACTTTAAACTTTAAACTTTACCGCTACCGTTACCGTTACCGATACCAAAACCGTTACCGTTACGATACCACAGCCGAACTGCAGACAATATGCAAACAATATTTTCAACGCGTTTACTCTTTGGAGGGCGATAAATTTGATTTAGAGCACGTGCAGAAAGTCAAAGCACAAGAGGTAAATTCCCCATTAATTTTGCCATGAACCCAAAAAGAAAACAAAATACAAAATATACAACAAAAAACACACACAAAAAGAGCATCCAATATGCGAATGATTATTATTATTACAAATCTATTGATAAAAGCAAGCAAAAAAAAAGAAACAACAATATTGCCAACAACAACTACAATAATAATTTTAATAATAATAATCAATTATTATTATTTATAACTTTTTTTTTTTTAATTATACCCTTGATTTGATTTTTTCTAAATATATTCTTAATTATATTTTTTTTTTAGTTATTTTGCGATTATTCTTCTTAATTTTTTCTTAAACCTAATTTTTGATATTGTTTTTAACTGCGCTAAACTACAAAACAAAAAAAGTACAAAGCAAAAAAAAATTAAATAAAAAATATCTATTTAATAATTGCATATATACATACATATATATAATTATACAAGGCGCACGATACTAAGCAAAATCGGCGCGCGCTTTGAACTCTGCGTGTGGGAGACCCCCTCTAAAAGAAACGTTGTTCAGTTGGGTCTTGTATATCGACAACGTTATCGATATCGATTCTTGAACTAAAAGTCAAAGAACAATTGAGTTAAAGTTGCATATATTCTCTCTGTCTAGCTCTTTTTTGATCTCTTTCTCTCTTTGTCTGTCTCTCTTTATCCCTTTTATTCTGTCTTGTCTGTCTCCTTATGATGGATATATGTATCGATAACCGTGCTCAATTGAGAACGTTTCTTATTCAGGTATAACCCACAATACCGATACCAACCGATACCAACCATAACCAACAACAATAACAACAACAACAGCCAAGACATTGCTCAGACCCGTACGTTGCGCCCCATTCCAAGAAAAAAATCTATTAAAATCACTTAAAGTCAATTTCAAATCAGTTCTCGAAAAGTTAGTAAATTTACCGAACACATAACATCTAAAAGAAATAGAAAACAATAAACGATATAATTTGATTATGATATTTATATATAGAATTATAAAACAATATAAAAACATAAATCACGCATACATAAATGTAAAATAAATACTTTAAGATTTGTAAGAAAAATGAAAAAAAAAAAAAACAAATTCGACAAACCGACAAAAAATCCACCCAAAAATGTGTTTTTACAGGCGAATTGCAAGAGATTTGCGAAGAGTATTACGAGCGTATGTATATTTGTGAAGGCCAGAAATGGGATCTGGAATACGAAGTCAGGAAAAAAGACTGGGAGGTACTGCAACAATTTTTAATAAATTAAAAAAAAAAACAAAATAAATATAAAAACCAAACTCTTAATACAAAAGAAAAAAAAAATACAAAAACCAGACATACAATTTTTTTAGTATCATATGTTTTTTACGTTTCCGTTTTTTTTTTTGCATCAACTATCAAAACTTGTTGATACTTGTGTTACATATTAAAAAAAAAAAGTATTTGACTCTCTTACTTGTAACTGTTTTTCTGAATTGCTCACATACAAAAACTTACAAACAAAAATACGTATCTATACATATTATAAAACATATATAGATGATTCTTTATACTTACCACTCTTTGTTCGATTTTACAAGTTTTTAATATGCCGTTGTTAATCTCATGTTACTTGTACTCAATACGGAAACACAATCCAATCCAAAAAAACAACAATGAAATATCTGTGAGTTGAGAAATTGACACACAAAACTGCAGCAACAGCCAAAAACTTTTTAAAACAGCCGCCAGTTAAACGAACAGTCAATCAACCCGTCAATCAATCAATCAAACAATGAATCAGTTGTTTTAAATACATACTTTTTCTGATGAAATGAATTCACAATGAACAATTGCAACTGTATCTCATTTCCGTTATGCACCTAAGCACAGTATTCATTTAGTGTTGACTAATTGTCTATAAAAAAGTGAGGTTATATCTCTTTCTCGATCTCTCACTGTCTCTCTCTCTTTCTCTCTCGCTGTGACGACGACACCGCGGCTGTTTAGTTACTGTTACTTGCTTGCACTTTCATTTGGCAAATGCAGCACTCACATTGCACAACACAACACTGTCAAACTTGTCGAAACTTTCGTCGTTGTTCAGCACTTGAGTTTTTTAAGCAACAACTTAAATTCTGACATTGTTTTGTGTTTTCCACCCACCACATATACATTGTTCAAAATTCTTTTGCAACTTTCTTTCTTCCTTTCTGTGATAATTTGTTTGTTACGCTCTCGCGTCATTTGCATCGTTTTTGTTGCCACTGTCTGTGCGTCCGTTGATCACACACACACACACGTACACACACACGTACATACACCCCCACACACAACAGCACGCACACAAAATACAAATAGAACAGAAAAAACCACACGAATACACAAAGCACGTCAGCACGCTGATCACAATGTAGGCAATGGTTATTTTCAATTAGAAGTTCTGCATGTGCACTTGTCAACCAAAACATCAGCAGCAGCAGCAGCGGCAGCGGCAATCAGAAAAGCCACACTCCAAAACGAATAACATACTACACACAATAATAACAATACATCATCAACAGAACACCTATTCCATCCAATATATCCAAACTCGAAACAAATACCCCAACCTCAACCCCAGCCCCAACCGCTCGCACTTCATTGTAAATAATGTAATTTGGTTGTAAAATGTACTTCATTGAATCGTTAATTGGCTCGCTCTCTTTCTATCTGACGCTCGCTTTAACCTACAACCTACAAACAAAAGAAAAAAAAAAAAGAAAAAAAAAAGAGAAACACCAATGCAATAATAAAGAAATTTAAAATTATGCGATAAATCGTTAAATCTAAACCATTGAAGAGCATAAGCGCCAAGCGTCGATTTACTCGAGTTCTAAAAAAAAAACAAACAAAAAAAAACAATAATAATATCTAAAAAAGAGAAAAAATTATTTACAATATTTTACAAATTAAAAGTTATTAAAATGTTTCAATAGTCCAAAAGTCGGTTCGCTTCAACCAGCTAACGCTAGAAAATTGCCACCGCTGCCCACTAAACGTTACTGTTACCGTTACTGTTACTGTTACCGTTACCGTTACTTTTACCGTAATCACAAAAAAAAAAAGCAAACACGTTCCGAACTCGAAGTATTTGCAAAGAAGAAAAAGAAAAATAAAGAAAGAAAAGCTGAACAAACAAATGAGAAAGAAGGAAAAGAAAAGCGAAAATAAACACAAAACAAATCAGAAAAATACGCAAGAAATATGTTTAAAATAGTCATAAAAACGAACAATCAAACAACCAATCAATCAATGTATGAAATGTATGTAATGTATGTATGTGCCATGCTGTGCAGTACCTCAGGCCCCAGTTCCGTACGCTCAAGTCTTAAATGTATAGCTCATAACTCTGGTCTATATCAAAACCAAATATCGTATATAAAAATAAAATGCAATAAAAAAAAAATACTATAAAAAGAAACAAACAAAACAAAAAAAAAACAATAGAGGAAATCGACATTTGGATGTTATGCTGTTCAATCGACAAAAAAAAAACAAACTAAAAATAAGGACCCAAAACCTCCACTCAAGCAAAAAAAAAACCAAAACTTATAAAGAAAAGAAAGAAACCGACCTTAGCTGCCCCATTAAAAAAAAACCGTTAGACCAAAACCTAACTGCGTATTTGGCTCGTCTTGCTAGCTCGCTCGCACGCACCAGCTACAGTTGTAACCTTCAAACAAAAAAAAAAAAAATAGACATAACTATTACCATAACATGTATCTGATGATGTATCTATATCTGTATCTGTATCTATATCTTTATCTATATCTGTAACTGTAGTGTTTAAACAATAAAGCGATAAGTGTAACGCGCTGCATGCAACACGTCTGCTTGCAACCATCTCTTGTGCACGACTCTTATGCCCCACCTTTTGCTCGCATTTTGATTTTGATATTGCAATTTCAAGTAGTTTGCCACATTTTGGTACATTTAGTTTATGTCTATTGAAACGAATCTGTAAAACGTTCTTACATTTCTCACGTATGCTAACTGTATTTACTTTCTCTTTGATCTCTCATCGCACTACACTATAGATCAACGATCTCAATGCCCAAGTTAACGATCTTCGCGGCAAATTGTGAGTACCAGTTAACATTTGGATACCCTTGCAGACATTCCAAAGTGCCCTAATTCTCAACTAAATAACTACTTTTTTGTATTTATCCAATATATAGCGTTAAGCCAGCCTTGAAGAAGGTCTCCAAATACGAAAACAAATTTGCCAAGCTGCAGAAGAAGGCCGCTGAATTCAACTTCCGCAACCAGCTGAAGGTGGTTAAGAAGAAGGAGTTCACATTGGAGGAGGAGGAGAAGGAGGTAAGTTCGCATTGGGTCAGTGTGTGGATAGTGGTGGATACCATTCCAGGTGCTACCTTCAGCTAGGCATAGATAGAATAGCAATAGTTTTGTATAACTTGCATATGTATATTAATACTCTATATACTATACCCATATATATAACATATATATATATATATACATCAAAATATATATATATACTTCGATCAACCACAAATGATGTGAACGCAACCATAGATAAAGATTAAAGATGCCGGTTCTCTAAAAACAACCAAAAAGTGTAAGGATGAGTGAAATGATGTGTGTTTACATATGTTTGAGCACCACGTGTCCTCCATTGTCACTTAATGTACTGCTCTATCTGTTTCTCTATCTCTCTCACACACTCTCTGTCTCTTTTACTCGTATCATCTAACTACATATCTGTCTATCTATCTGTCTCGCTCGTTTTATGGAACACCTAAAAAAAAAAAAAAACACTTGTCAATATTAGTCTAGTCGTCACAATCTGTCACAATATGTATCCGTATTTACTATATGTATGTATTATGTACGTAGTTCCGTAGTCTCGTAGTGCACAGATCACAGTTGTTAGTCATCTGTTCCGGAATGTACTGGTTAAATGTTAAGCGACATTTCACTTCCACGATAATACTAATGCTCGATATTTTCTAATCTATTCCACATCGATGCTGTTGTTGGATCTGCAGAAGAAACCCGACTGGTCCAAGGGCAAGCCCGGCGATGCCAAGGTAAAGGAGGAGGTTGAGGCCGAAGCTTAAGTGTCCACGTCCACGTAGTGTCCACTGTACCACCCGTGACTCCCGCCCTAAACAATATATAATTCAATACAACCAATTATTTCACCAAAAAACAAAAGTAAAACAATTATCTGATGCTAAATACAAATATCAAACAATATACGTGTATATATATATATATCTCACACTATATATATTCTATATATATGTATCTATGCATACATATGTGTATGTATGTGTGTGCATATGAAATAAAGTACAGCTAAAGCTCAATCAGAAACATTACAAAACACCAGCTATCGAAAATAATTCACACATCAAGAAGAATTCAAACAATATCCCAACATCTGAACGTTCTGATGAATTATTTTTTTTTATTATATTTCATTAATTACAAATTCTATTTTTTAATGTAAATTAAACTAAATTACAAAAAAAAAAAAAAAAATACTCTTGGCACACTTTTTGTATTTTGGGCACACCTTCCACAATGGCATGTGCACTTGAGTTACCACTGAGTATCCGCCGTTTCATAAGACTCCTCCAGATTCCTACATCGATGTCGTTTTGCACTGCACCTTCGATTTGCACCCTATCTGCAAATTGAGCACCAGAGCACCAGCATCATCTGTAGCAGTTCCGAATCAGATTCAGTTGAGTGAATTATGATGTGATGTGCTTGCAGGAACAGGCGCCCGAGACACCAGCGCCGGCATAAGAACAACTCATCGAGTAGCCCTCGCTTAATGGACGCCGACACAAATCAAATTGATTTTTTTTTTCACAAAAAAATTGTTTTTTTAAATTATTACAAATATATCTGAATATATATATATATATATATATGAAATTAGTTCATAAACAGACAAATTTTGCATTTGGGTTTCTGGGTAGCTAAGCAGTAAGTATTTCTGTTTGTAGATACAGTTCTTAATGCAGCATGTCCTTCATAAGGATTTGGCTGAAGTCAAGAAATTCGCTTTTAACATGTGCCCCTAAAAGTATGCCGCATTTTGTAGCTTGATGGAAATTTAACCAATACAGCAACCTCCAGCGAACAACAGTTAATATTTCCCAATCGCCAATCAAACAGAATAAGACGAAAAATAAAAATCAAATTTATGCACTTTGCTTTTTATTATGTTTTAACGATAGTTTAGGAGATTTTCGTGTATGCGTGTACCGAGATTTATGTATATATATATATATATATATATATATATAAATATATACTATATACTATATGTGTGCGCGTGTGTGGATGTACATTACAAACTTATAGTCAATTTAAAACTAGTGTTAAAATTAAGCAGCGAGTTAACGTTAATAGTTGAACAACTTATGGCTAAGAGCTTAAATGATGTCTACAACTATGCATCTTTTTAGTAGTCTTTATAATTGCATAAGATTGGGGAGTAGAGGACTTAGAGGGGCACTAACAAATTAAAGAATTCGAGTTGTCGTTGCGTTAATTAATTAAATAAATAAATAACCCTAAATACACAAAATACAAAAAAAAGAGGTTAAATACCAAAAAACACAACACGGCTCAAAGTTGTAGTAAATAATTATATATATATATAGTAATTTTTATAGATTAAGATCGTAAATTCAAAAAATTTTAATGTTTATTATAAATTAGATATACTTTTAAAAATAAAAGCATTCAATTTTCGGATGTTTTGCAGATATTGAAATCTGCATAAACCGAATATTCGAAACAGAAGTGAATTTAATTCGAATTATTCATTCATTCATTCAATTATTCAGTTGACATTTACTGCCAGCGGCTACTGTACATTGTGGCGTTGGAACCTAGTTGTAGGCTATATAGGATTAGGATTAGGTTTAGACCTCAATACTGTTGAGACTGCCCGAGGATATGTTGTCCGTGTGGCTGCCGAGGCGTGTCCGCTTGATGAGGGCCCGTCCGGGCATCGGGGAGCGCTGGACGCGCGGGCTGCCCGGCACATGGGGTATGCCCACCACATGGCTGTGATGGGGATGCGGATGTGGATGCGAAAGCGGATGTGGGTGCGGATGCGGCAGCGGGTGGTGCACATGGTTGTGATGGTGCAGCATATGATGCGGCACATTGTTATTGTTGTTGTTGTTATTATTGTTGTTGCTGCTGCTGCTGTTGTTGTTGTTGTTGTTGTTGAGATTGGTGTGGCTATTGTGCTGACTGCCAGAGGCGCGTCGCTGTCGACGCAGCGAGGGTATACGAGTGGGCGTTGCTATGCCATCCTCCATTCCAAAGTGTTGCTGCTGTTGTTGTTGTTGTTGCAGGCTGCGTACGCTGCGCTCCAGCGTACGTCGCTGCTGATCCAGCATGGGCGAGGCGCCACCAGATGCCGCCTGTTGCTGCTGCTGTTGTTGTTGCTGCTGATAGTAGGCAGCATGAGGGGGCACGGGCGGTACTTGCAGCTGCTGCTGGAAATCGTGTCGCTTGTGGGGAAATGTGGGTGTGCCGGGCGCATGATACGGTTGAGCATGATGCAGTCCCGGCTGATGCAGTGCAGCAGCGGCCGCAATTGCCAATGCATTTGTCTATAATGCGAGACAGAGGCAGCAGATAGAGATAGATAGAGAGAGAGAGAGAGAGAAGATTAGACAATTTGTGAGAGATGTATAACAAATATGCTGCTGAAATGGGAAGTTGCTGTGATTGTGGTTGTTTAAGTGGGGCATGTTCTTGGGTTGTTTGGCTTAGACTTGGCAACAAAATATAAAAATCGATTCTCGAACTGCTGTTTTATCATTTTTTTTTTTTTACAGTGATCGCTCGATAATTGAAAACACTTTGATAATTAGATTGTCAAGTTGAAGATGTATCAAATGTTTTAAGATCAAATGAAAATAAATCTTTGCATAATTGTTGAACATCTGCTGCAGTTCTCATTACCAAGCGATCACTGTATTTAATTGCTTTACTTCTTGTTGTTGCTGTTGTTGTTGTTGCGCTTTGGCAGCTGCAGTTTTCTTGGGTAATGGCAGCGGCGGCAACGGTTTGCTGGGCGCCTCCGCTGCTGGCAACTTCTGCTGCAGCTGTTGTTGTTGTTGTTGTTCTTGTTGCTGTTGTTTTTGTGGTGTGAGACCGTCGCAGGCCTCCAAGGTCTCGCAGGAGGAGGAGGCGCCGCCCGTTTGCGCATTCTCACTGGCAGCAACATTCACATCCACATCAATATCAGCATCGACATCCACCTCGGCATCTGCAATCCCATCTGAATCAGCATTAATCGGCTCGACAGTGGTGCTGCTCTTGTTGTTGTGGTTGGTGGGATTGGCGATGGTTGTGATGCTGCTGCTGCTGCTGGTGTTGGTGGTGGTGGTGGTGGTGCTGGTTATGCTGGCAATGCCGTTGGGCGGCAGGAAGCGTAGCTCCATCACATTGCGATTCTGGAACAGGGGACGCTGCTCAGTTTGGCTTTTGGCGAACGGAGGCGGAGAGAAAACCGACAAGAGCGTTCAGAGTCCACAGAGCAGAAGATCAAAGACCACAAGCCAAAGAGGGAGAGGAAGAGGGAGAGAGAGAGAGAGAGAGATAGAGAAAGACAACAAAAAGGGAACCGACCAAAATCAGGCGGGAGAAACAGCCTCGAAATATAGAATGGGAGAAATAAATTGTGAGTGTGGACAACCAATAGAAATCTATAAGAGAAATTTTGGAGAATAATAAAACCAGGCAAGGAGAAGAGGGAGGAGAACGAGAGAAAGATAAGGTTGGAGACAAAGAAGAAAGAAACTCAGAAGGAAAGAGAGACACAGAATGAGAGCAAGTGGGAGAAAAGAGGAGTGGAGTAGACAAAAGGAGTAGAAGAGGGAGAAAGAGCATAGATAAAGATAAATATTTGTAAGAAATAATAAAGAAAGGGCTAAACAGACAGAACCATTGGAAAAGAAATTAAGACAGGGATAGAAGACAGAGATAGAAAAAATATAAAAGAGATAGAGTAAGAGAGAGTGAGAGAGAGAGAGAGAGAGAGAGAGAGAGAGAGAGAGAGAGAGGGAAATAGCAAAAGATTAGACAAGATCTAAAAACAGTCAAAGACTAAAATAGGTGTGAAACAGTTGTATAGAGAAAAAGTGCAAGGGGCAGATAACTGTAGAAAATATCAGATCGAGATGCCCATAACTACTTATGGAGGTAAATACTATATTTAAGAAGTAGCTTGAAATAATATATGTATGTATATACAGATCTTTTTGGATCTTTTTTTTTAACCAACTAGTGTTTCTAATCGAAAGTATATTTTTATTTCCTTAATATGATATATACATAATAATTATGCGATTAATGGCGACTTCAATGCTCGATGAAAAGGATTCAATCGATTCAGATTCAAATCATTTGACGCTTTTCAAATGTTTGTAAAAACTTCCTGATTTTATTTTTACATGGTGTTGGAGCCGAACAATATTATTCCAATGTAGAATTTGAATAGTTGGGTAGTCCACTCAAAGCGACGTGGGAGATAGAGACAGGGACAGCGAGTGGAAAAGACAGAGAGAAAGAGAGAGAAATATGCCAGCAGCAGCAGCAGCAGTTTAAAAGCAAAGCGAGGCGAGAAACGTTTTTTAAATTTTGACCAAGCAACCAGCGAAAAGGTTTTTTATATTTTTGTCTATATTGATTTTTGTTTGTTTTGTTTGATATACAAAATAGATGCGAGTGGAAAGATATGGCGAAGTGGGAGCATTTGGAATAGGTTAACTGACGGCAGCTTACCTTATCTGCGGCGGGATCCTGGGCGAGAGGATTGGGTGTGATATTCATGCGTGGAATAACCCCATTCAATCGACGCACATCGCCCGATTTTTGACTGTGATTATGGTTGTGGTTGTGGCCGAGGCTGTGGTTATGATTGTGATGTGGCGCCACGCCCAGCACAGAGGATGTAACGAAATCAGCTTGAATGTGATCCAATTGTGGCTTGTTCTCATCTAGACGGAAAGATAACACAATTGGGATTAGTGGTGATCGAGCTGATTTTGTTTGGATGGAGTTTGGACGTACCCTCGGGCTGTGCATTGTTGCATCGACGCAGGTAAAACAGACAGGCTACCACAATGGCAATGAGGAGCAGTAAGCCGCCACCGGCGGCGCCTGCGATGAGCGGATAAATGGAGTTATCTTGCTCCCCGGCGTTGCCATTGGCACCATTAGGCACGGCCACAACTGCCGGTGCGGCGGCAATACTCGAGTGACCCGAAGTTTCTGTCAGGAAGGAAGAGGGGAAATAATTGAAGTATACATTTTTTTTAACATTCTGCAAGTTAATATTATTAGTCGCTCAATCAATCATATAATTATAGTAGTAGAGCCGTCATCAGTCACTCAATCAATCAATGTAAATGTGCATAAATCATTTAATGAGGACTTACTCAGAGTGCGTCCCTGTTTGATCTCACTGAACTCGGAGGCGGCGTGGGCATTGAACGATTGCAGCTTGAACTCGTAGGCGGTGCCCGGATCGAGCAGGTCAATCTTAAAGTGACGTGCGTGGCCCCCATCGACGGTGGCCTTCAGGTATTCGGCGGCAGAGGCCGCAGGCCTATAGTAGGCATAATAGCCATCGATGGTGTGCTGCTGTACGGCTGTGAGTGTCCAGTGGAGGATGACGGTCGACTCCGAGTACGGCTCAATTTGACCCAACTCGGGCACGGGCAGGTTCGATTTTGCGGCGCCACGCTGCAGGAAGAACTTGATGGACGTGCTGCCCTCCTTGTTGTCATTGTTCGTATAGACGGCAATGATACGGAAGCGATAATTGCGATCCGGACGCAGTCCCGACACGGACGATGTGAAATTTTTGACGCTCCCCAGGGCCGTGTTCATGGCATGCTCATGGTGATGGTCACGTTCACGCTCTCTCTCCCGCTGCTTGCCATATGGTATATTCTCGTTGGTCGTCTGCCAGCTTTCGCGCGGTATTTGGCGTGAGCTGTCGCCGAGCATGCGATATTGCACCTTGAAGAACTGTATGGGCAGACCATCGTTTTTCGGCACATTCCAGCGCAGCATGACGGCGCCGTCCGAAAGGCGGGTAACATTGGGTCGCGATGGTGGCACCATATTGGCTGAAACATTTTAACAGAAGCAAAATTAAAATCAAAATAAACTTGTTCAAAGCAATTTTCGATTGCAGTTGCTGTTAAAGGTATGTAGCGTTTGTGGAGTTGGCTGTAGTTAACAGTGCCAAACTAAGCGCACGCAAATGTGCGTTAACAGTGCACTGTTAGAGCTCCGTACATTGAGTAGCATCGATATGCATTGAGTAGTATCGCAGCGCAGCGTTGAGTAGTATCGCTAGAGCTGCGTACGCATTTTGAGCGACATTTTCTTGTGCTGCCTGTCGCAAAAATAATACCTGATCTGAAAACAAGCGCGCGCGTTTACATTAAATTCTAAAACACAATTAATATCAAGTAATTGTGTGTGCCAAGCGCTGCAGCAACATTTTTCATACAATTCTGTAGTGCAATATTGGATACAGTGGCGACAACGACTGGCGACGACGACGGCAGCGAACGGACACCAGACGACAACAGACAAAAAAGACTCACACACACACACACGCACTCACACTCAGACACGAGCTGTGAGCGAGCCAGCGAGCGTGTGTGTGTGTGTGTGCGTATGTGTACAATCTAAACGAGTGCAATTGATTTTTATACTTATAATACTAGTCGCTCTCGGCATCGCATTTTTCTTGTTGACTCAGACCTGGAGGGAATCAGAATCGGAATTGGACTCGAAATCGGCATCGGCATCGGACTCGGACTCGACACAAATTCTGCATTGAGTGATTTGCGTTTCATAAACAAACTCAGCATTGGGAAACAAAACAAAGCCCAAGAAGAGGAAGAAATTCTCAAGCGTACACTGAATTTGAGAGAGATCGACAGAGAAATACATATATAGAAAGAGTGAGCATGTCGGCTGCTGGGGATGCGGGCTCCGCTGCAGCAGCGAATGTCAGCGTCGTTCAGGTCCAGACAACGGTAAATGCAGTTGGGAACAGCGACGGCAGCCCCACTAACAATAACAGCAGCAACAATAGCAACACCAACAGCAATAACAACAACAATCCAAACAACAACAATGCAAATAACAACTCAACGGCGGGCAGCTCAAAGGGGCAGCTGCCGTTAACGCCCCGCTTCACCGCCGAGGAAAAGGATGTGCTGTATTCGCTGTTCCATCAGCACGAGGATGTCATCGACATCAAGCATAGGAAGAAGCAGCGCAACAAGTACTCCGTCCGGGATACATGGGACAAAATCGTACGCGATTTTAATTCGCATCCGCATGTGAGCGCCATGCGTAACATTAAGCAGATTCAAAAGTTTTGGCTCAATTCACGGTAAGTGGATCAGGGAACAGGGAAGATAAACCACAACAATATCGTCTCACTCGTTATCTCTATTTCTCTCTGTCTTTGCAGGCTGCGCAAACAGTATCCGTATCGAGAAATTTGTGTCTCCGGCGCCGGCGCATCATTGGGCAAAGTCAGCGGACTCTCATCCAATGCACAACAGCAGCAGCAACATCAACATGACAATGTCAAAGTGGAGCCA
Source organism: Drosophila fungiperda (assembly GCA_035042345.1). Classification (NCBI taxonomy): domain Eukaryota; kingdom Metazoa; phylum Arthropoda; class Insecta; order Diptera; family Drosophilidae; genus Drosophila; species Drosophila fungiperda. The sequence continues at coordinate 1,995,483 of JAWNLM010000183.1, forward strand.
GAGTATCAAATCAGTCCAGATGCATCCGAGCATAATCCGCAGGGCGACACGTTCGATGACATTGAAATGGATGGCAACGATGTGAGCGAAATGGAAGATGATCCCCTCGATGCACAGCAACAACAGCAGCAGCAGCAACAACAGCAGCAACAACAACAGGCGGCACAGGCACAAGTCGAGGCGCAACAACAACAACAACAACAACAGCAACAGCAGCAACAATCGGCTGTTGCCGAAATGCAAAAGTTGCACGTGGCAGCGGCAAGTGCAAGCATGCTCAACACCCACCAGATCAATGTGGACTCAATCAGTGCGGACAAACTGACGCTGAACGATCTGCTACACTTTAAGCCGGCCCGGCCGCGCGAGGAGATCATACTGCAGCTCAAGCATCCCACAGATGCGACAGGTGAGTGAGAGCCAAAAAGCAAAATCAATATAAATAACGTGTGCTATTTTTTTTGGCTTGCTTTTGGCTGGTTGCATTTTACAGCCACACAGATTCACACAATACCCGCGCAGCCGCAACAGCATACGATGGCAACAATCACCGCTGGCGGCTACAACCAGCAGATCATCAGCGAGATCAAGCCGCAGCAGATAACGTTGGCCCAATATCAGGCGCAGCAGCAGGCCCAGGCCCAAGCTCAGGCGCAAGCGCAGGCTCAAGCTCAGGCACAGGCTCAAGCGCAGGCGCAACAATTGGCGCAACAGCAGCTTGCCGCACAGCAGCAACAATTGGCGGCGGCAGCGGCAGCGGCGGCACATCATCAGCAACAACAGCAGCAGGCCGCTGCTGCCGTAGTCGTACAGCAGCAGCAGCAGCAACAACAACAGCAGCAGCAACAACAACAACAACAACAGCAGCAACAGCAGCAGCAACAACAACAGGCAGCGGCAGCGGTGGCAGCAGCAGCTGCTGTTAAAATGCAGCTAACTGGCGGCACGCCCACATTCACATTCAGCGCCCTGCCCACGGTGACGGCAGCGACATCGGTGCCAGTGTCCGTCCCGGTGACAGCGGCTCAGGCAACCGTTCAGGTAGCAAATGTAAGCGGCGTTGGCGTCGGCAGCAGCAGCGCTGGAACGCTGACTGGAACAAATGGGCAAACGGCGAACGATAGCTACGAGGAGCGCATCAACTATTTCAAGGTGAAGGAGGCGGAGCTGCGTTGCAAGGAGCAGCAGCTGGCCACCGAGGCGAAGAAGATCGAGGTGAACAAGGCGCAGGATGAGCTCAAGTATATGCGCGAGGTGCATCGCTTGCGCGTCGAGGAGCTCAAAATGAAGATACGCATACTGCAAAAGGAGGAGGAGAAGCTTCGTAAGTGGTCCAGTACATGAGATTTGGAGGATATCAGTGATGCGGAGCCGGAGCTGGATGCGGATGGTTGTGCGATCGGGGATGGGGGTGCGGATGCGGATGCGGCAACACAGGGAGAGTACATGGACCTGGACATGCAATTGCTGCTCTAGCATGGACGCGGCTTATTATATATACATATATAAAATATATATAGCATATTTTACATTTATAAATAATTTTAGATTTCTTTTTTTTTTTCAATTCAATTTTTTAGACATTTTGTTTTGTTTTTGTAACAAATTTATACTCGTATTGTTTTCGGGTGGGAGGGTCGATCAGCTGTTTTTGGCTGGTCACGATTAACGATTACTGATTACTGATTACCATTTACCAATTACCGATTATCGACTATTCCTAAGCAATTTCTCTTATTGTAATTGTATATCGTGTTATGAAATACAATGAACACTTTAAACAAATCTAAACGAACAATAACAATAACAAAACATAAAAAACAGAACACAAAATCAAACTCACCAACTCTCATGTATTTACGCTTCTTGTTACGGGAACCACCCCCATACGAACCGGATGGTCCACCATTGCCTCCACTGTCATAGATTGGATCGTGCGGCGATCGCATGGGCACATCACCTAGCGGTGGATAGTCCTCGCCACTGATCTGCAACGGATTCACACGCAACATGTTGCCCTCGCTCGTCTGCAAAATTTTAAAAAGGGTTTAAATAGTACTTGGTATCGGAGATAGAAAAACATATATAGATAAATGCATATCTGATCTTCATTCATTCTTTAAACGTGAAATGGTTTTTTTTTTAGGAATACCTATTTGCTAAATGCTCTTTTTAATTAACAAAATTTATGTAAAACTCAAACAATTTTCTTTTGTGAAATCATTTTGTTTATTCCACTTTAAGTTGTAAAAATGTTAATAGCATTTTATTTTTTATTTGAATTTTGTACATAAACTCTGATTTATTATTCATTTGCTGTTTGTACAAAATCTTATGCGACAAGTTAAACAAAAAATGTATGCATCCAAACTTTATCAGGCTTGTTCTCTTTATATAGCTACACAAAAATATTTTTAAATTAATTTGAAATTGTATATCAAACCAATGATATGAACAGATTCAAGAGTTATCTTGATAATGGTTAAATGTCAGGGTTTGTATTCTCTACTCCGTTGCAGCAAGAGCAATTGAAATATTACTCTGCTATTCACTTTGCATTCACAAAGCAGTCCAACAAAATGGGTCATCAAATATTACATAACCGAATAAAACTAGCTGATTAGGTTGCAAATTAAATGTGCAATTATTAATGGAGTAGCAGGAGTTGTACACAGCTGCTATGCTCTCGTTTTTCTGCTATTGCTGCTACTACAGAGAGCATTTTTTTCTACTACTTGCTACTGACATAACTCTTCCAAAGTGTAGAGAGGAAGAGCATTAATTTCGGCTTTCAACTATTGGCTATTGCTATTGCTCTGTTGAAGTTTGCGGCAGTAAAATAGTAAAACGAAAAACTATAAAAAAACGCATGTTGATATTATTTACACCAATCTTTTCCCATCAATCATTAATAAACTCATAAAAAACGACTTGAAATTTATAAAATTACCATAAAATTAACATCGTCATAAATATATAAATAAGAACGAATTTCTCGTTTTTAAAAATAATTTCTAAATATAAGAAAACATTTTTTAATGTTGTTTTGAATTATTATTTTTTTATTATTAGGCAACGCATTTCAAATGAGGTAAAATGCAAGCAAACATAAAAAAAAAAAAATCCCTTTTGAAAAGTAGAAAACAGAAATGAAATCAGCTCTTTGAAATGCTATTTTAGAGTTTGGTTGATAATTATTTTTGTAATAATTTAGTGAGAACTGTAAACATTAATGCTTAATAATTAATATAAGCAACAAAAACAAAAAGCGATAAAATGATTAGAAAACAATTCCTTGAAATTCAGAAATACATTTAGCACTGGTTTTCAGAAAGCTCCTCAACCTTAAATTTAAGAAATTTACTTTCAGAACATACATAATTTAGATCGATTTTTTCTTAGTGTATTGAGCAAGTTTTCAAAACTCAACTAATTTCAAAAACTTGTTAAGTTTTGCGACAAAAAAAAAACATAATTAAAAATTGTACTCACCTCGCCGAGTTGATTGCGGGCAAAGCATTGAACGACGCCCGCGTGCCGCTTCTGGACATGATGGATGTGGAGGAGATTGGGCTCGATGAGTGTTTCATTGTCGGCGCTGGCATCCTCGCCGTTGAACAGCCAATAGATCTCCGGCTGCGGATGACCGGTGGCAACGCACTCGAGCGTGAGGGCATCGCCTTCATTGGTGAGGGTCATCTCTGGGCCGCGCACGATGCGTGGACGCTGCAGCACGCTCAGCTTGATCATGTGCACGAGGACGGGCGCAATGCCGTTGTCCAGGCGGCACACATACGAGCCCTGATCCTCAGGCTGGACATCACTGATCTGCAGTCCGTAGGCGAGCACACGGCTTCGATTGTGATAGATGTTGCGCACTTCGGGACTGCTCCAAACGGCGCTGGGTCGCGGTGAACCGACGCCCGGACACTCGAGCACAACAGTGTCGCCGGGACGTGCCGCTACCTGTGTCGCTGGCTGCTGTAGCAGAAAATATGGCGGAGTGCGTTCCGTATAATCCACACGCAAATCGATAACCTGCGGCAGACGCAACTCGACGCCGGTTATCGCATTCGTTGCGGCACACGAATAGTTGCCCGCATCCTTTGCGGTCACGGAGCCGAGAACGAGGGCGCCGGCGGCGCCGGACAGCAGCAGCTCCGTTTGCGGCAATTTGTCGCCGTTGCGATAGAAACTCCAAATGGCCGGCGGATTGGAGACAACCGATCCGCACCGCAACAGCACACAATTATTAGGCGCAACGCTCCAGCGGACGGCATGCCGGCCATATCCGTTGTTGGCGCCATCCAGCGATATGGAGACGAGCGTTAGTCGTGCCGGTGTCGAGGCAATGGCACCGGGTCCATACCATGCCACACACTGATAGTCACCCAGTGTCTGGGCATTCACATAGATGCGCAGCTTCCAGGTGCGACCCTCGTTGCTGCTGGTCACATTGTACCCGGCTGCCGGATGCAGATAGCGATACGGATCGCTGCCACTCACCCGAAATCGCCACTCCAAACGATCCGGCTTCAAATTTAGCTCACATTCAAAAACTACCTCGTCACCCTTGGGTGCCACAGCCGATTCCGGGGCACGTTCAATGTACACGCCCAGCATATTGCTGTTGCTGCTGCTGTTGCAAGTGGAGATCATCAGGCATCCATTGAGTATGGCCACAGCCAGTGGCAGCAACATTCGACCCATGTCTACGCCCGGCTGCAGTTCGATGATGTAGAGCAGACACCAGCAGAAAAAAAAAACAAAATGTATATAATAATTATTTTAATTATAATATATTGAATATTAAATATTTATTTATATCTATTAAGCAAATCGCTTAGAAATGTCAACAAGTTTTTCTGCTGGTTTTTTGTGCAATTTTAATAATATTTCTAATTTGTGTAATATCTTCTTTTGACAGCAGCTATTCGATATGGTGGTCCGATCCGTTTAGATATTAAGTTAAGGCGTATAAATCGGCTAATTGAATATTAATATTATTAATACATGAATATCAATTTTTTATAAAAAAAAACTAATGATAAAAATTAAAATAAAAACTGCGCAATGTGCTAAAAAAAATGTCATATAAAAAATGCCTCTATCTTGAAGATCTCAATTAACTAGTTATCTTGGTACTCCAAAAATAAAATCGGAAAATTCTCTAAATTAAAATCAGTACCATTAACAACTGGCAAATGTTCTAAGCACGAATATGGAGGAACTAATACTAATCTCAATAAAGTCATTTATGAATTTTATTACTATTCTCGCATAAATTGAACATTCTAAAGTTATTGTTGAGTTTAATGTGAGGCTTAACTATGACTAAAAATATTACAACAAATTTGTTGCCAGTGCGACTCGTATTTATGTGTATATATATCATAAATAAGTCAGAGATAAATAAAAACTGCTTTATGTCTTTTGTTTATGCTTAAGATGAACAAAACGAGCGCAACTCAATTTGATTTTGTTTTTTTTTTTTTTTTTTTTTTTTGACAACAAAAGTGGGCGGTAAAATTTTAAGGAATGTCATGTCTTGGGTACAACTGTACCACAAGCGATTGATTGCAATGTGTGTGTAAGTATGGAGGGACGGGTGAAAGGGTAGCAGGGTTGTGGAGCTGAGTTGAGTTGATCCGATCTGCTGTCCTTTGGTACGCGAATGGGGCGTGACAACGGAAGCACAGTCGCTTGCAATGTGCCATTTAAACTGGAGTGAAGCTGAGCTGCCTGCCTGCCTGCTTGCCTGCCACTTGGCATGTTGCATGCAGCATGTTGCCAGCCTGTTGCCTGACTGACTGCCTGCTTGCCTGCCTGCCTGCTTGCCTGCCTGGCCGAGCAGTCCTTTTGGCAGCCAGGGCATCAGCTTCTTAATGGCGTGTCATTATTATGAGCAGCCAAGGCTGCAGGTGCTGCTGCTGCTGCTGCTTCTGCTGCTTTTGTTGCTGCTGTAAGGGGGAGTGGGGGGACGGTAGCTTTGCTGTGCGGAACGGGTTCGTGTAGCATTTGCCCTGCGACAGTTTGCGCCTCTATATTTGAAATTTAAAAGCGGGCAGCAGCAGCAGGAGAAACAGAAATAAAAATTATAACATACGAATCCTCAAGAGTAGAGCTTGCCCGACTGCAAGATACTCTGGAATCAACAATAAGCCGATAGAAATACCTCAGCACTATTAATAAAGTTGATAAATTTGTATTTTGCTTACAGCGAATAAATGCTATCGGAAATCGATAAACATCGATGTGCGCAGGAGTTATCGATATGCAAATTTAACTATATATAAATATCTATACCTTATGTCAGATATCTGATGTTTTTAAGTTTTTGCTGATAGCAAGCACATCGATATGTATCGATATATATCGACAAATTATCGAGTAAAAAGATGAAGTAAGCAAGAACCCTCCCAAACGTATTCTATATATTGACAGACGACATCTTTATCGATTTGCAGCAGGGAGCTATCTGAAACATTTATTTATAACTGATCAAGACTCTATATATATATATATATATATATATACCTAAACTCAACTTGTTACAATTGGTATGCAGGGCGTATAGAAAAACTGAAAAAAGAAACGAAACACATCAGCGCGCGCGGAATTCCAAGAAACGGCCTCGCGATCTGCCCAGTTTCCCCCTTCGCCTGTCTACCTGCCTCTCTCCCCACCCTCACCTCCTCCGTCCACCATCCATCTCTCTCACACTCTCTTTGTGTGCGTTGCTTGCTGTCTCTATTTGGGTTGTGGCAGCTCTTTTGACGCACATAAATCGCAGCGCGGCTCCCATTTGAAAGTCATTATGGGGCAAAACTGCGAGTGAGGCAGGCGCGTGCAGTTGCCCCTGTTGCTGACTCCGCCGTCTTCGTCTTCGTCTCCGTCTTCGCCTTCGTCTCCGTCTTTGTGTTGGTGGCCACTTGTTAACGCAGGGAGCAGCCCCAAAAACCGGACTGCCTACACAGGTCCCAGTCGCAAGTTGCCAGTCGCCAGTCGCCAGTCGCCAATTGCCAGTTGGCAGTTTGCAGTTTGCAGAGCCAAACTCGGAGCGATCCTCGAAAGCGGCAAACGCTGATTTAAAACATCTGACAACAAAAGTAAAGCGCGAAATTGACGCAGGTTTCTTCGGCTGCCTTCGCGACTCTCGTTTAGCTGCTGCTTTTGTTGTTGTTGTTGTTGTTGCTGTTGTTGTTGTTGCTGTTGTTGCGTGTGTTGAAAATTAATGCGCATTCCAGTGCCACAACCAGCAGGCAAGAACAGGAACAACAGCAGCAAACAACCTTAAGCAAAAGAACAAACTCAACAGAGGAAGTGAATAGCGCGTTGCAAGTGTGTGTTGTACACACACTCACACACACACACACATTGAGCAGACATTAGTCTGTGGTTTTGGGGCAGGTGGTAGTAAAGGGCTCCGGCTACTGTGCCTCACATTGCAATCAAAATAAATGTTATAATAATAAAATATTAATGGAAAGCAGCAACGCTTTTGGTTTGATTATTTCTCTGGAATGTGCAACATGTTGCATGCTGTTTGATTACTGCCACGCACACCAGCTTTCAATATCAAATTTATTATATGAATATCATAGAATATGATATTTATGGAAAAAAGAAACATTTTATACAACGTTTTCTTGTTGTTAAAACTAATTTCTAAATATCGAACTTTATAATATATTTTTTTTAGAAATATTTGCTATATTTAAGCAAAAACATTTTAAAAACTGGATATACAAACTAGCTAAATAAAAACCGATGCATTTTCGGAACTATTAAAAATTTTTGTGTATACTTAAAGTATAAAAATATTAATGCGTTATAATAATATAAATAACACAAAAGGTCCGACTGGAAAAAATGCAAACATATGGCAATTTCCTAAAGAAAGCTTTAAGGCATGGCAATATCAACTTTGGCCAGTGGTGCTGATCAAGAATATATACTAAATGGCGTCGGAGACGTCTCGTGCAATGTGTTACTTCACTACAAAGCTTCATTACTCTCACCAGGGAATTCAAACGTCCTTCAATTATGCTAAAGTACAAAACAAGTGCTTAGCAACATGTTGCTAACTGAAATGTTGCTTAATGTCTACATTTGCTGAACATCATTATTGCTACTGTTGCGCGTCTAGTTCGTGTTGCACGCTAATTTGATTAGTCACACTTCGAATAGGTCACATAGGATCCAAGAACTAGAACAATAAAAAGAGTTTTCTTGTTTACTTACAACACAGAAAAGAGGTAATAATAGTTATTAATCAAATGAAATGCCAAATTAAATAGCATAAATTAACTGTCAAAATACACATGTCGACGGACAACAACAACAACAACAACAACAGCAACGAACAACACACAACGAACAACAAATGGCAACGTTGTCAGCGGCTTCTTTGTTTGCTTGTCCACAAATTAGCATAAAACTGTTAGAAATTAGTGAAGGTGTTGTGCACACCAGGAGGAGGAGGAGGAGGAAGAGTAGGAGTAGGTGTAGGAAACTGACTGAGTCGAGGACAGCTGAACAGTTGAACCTGGGCTTAGACAATTGCGTTTCAAAATAGGCGGGCTCTGCCCAGATGCCAATAGCAAAGACAAGTAGCTCCAAAGCAGTCAGAGAAGACAACCTGCAAATTATGTGATTGGCTGTGTGTGAAATGCTCGACGCGCAAATACCCATTATTATAAAATAATCCCAATTAAGAGAAATACATACGTGGCAAGCTTACAGAGTGCAGTGATTACAGAATATGAATGTGATTATTATATTAAGTAATGCGTAATTAATAGTGTCTTCTCTACTCTTTCGATATTCCCTCGGTTTTCATATTTTTCTTCCGTGCAGCGGAGACGTGTTACTTTTGACACATTTTCTGATGCAGCTTGGAATACCTACCCCATCGGAAAATACATTTTCGATAACAGGTAACAGATAATAGTAAACCTAATTTAAAACATCAACTCATCAAATCTGATTATGTTATTTAACTCCAAGGAAAGCTATGAAATCTTCACAACTATTTATTACTATTATATTGATTTACTTAGTTTTATTGTACATCGCATTCTCAATGTTTGTGTTCAAATAAAATGTTTGCAATTTGAAAAATGTATTTAAAGTATTTTATTTATAACGCATTGTTAGTATTATATTGTTTTACACACCCTGGATTAGGTATTACAGGGTACGGAAGTTACGGGTATTTCTGAGCTGTGAACCTTTTTTGAGCGTGTTTTTCATCAACAGTTGCGAGGTGTAACGCAACAACAACCATGATGACAACAACAACAAAAGTTGCTGTTAGGTTAAATTGTTGTTGTTGCTGTTGTCATAAGAGCTTAACTCAATGTTGTTGTTGTTGTTGGTGTTGGTGTGGGGTTCTGCTTGCCCATTAAGCAGCAGCAGCAGCAGCAGTTAAGAGCTTGTAAAACACTAACACCTGCAACAAGTTTGTTGTTGTCATTATTGTAGTTGCTGTTCCTGTTGTTGCTCAGAGTTCAATAAAACTTGAGAGCAACAGCAGCAACTATTGCTGGCAGAAAAGGAGCAATAGCAATAGAAAAGTCACGAAATGGGCAACAGCAAAAAAGAAAAGCAAATCGACAAACAGCAACAACAACAACAACAACACAAGCAAAAAAGCTGGCCCTATACAAACAAACGAAACCAACTCTATATATAAATTCACTACATACATATATATGTATATATGTATATATATATATATATATATATATATATCTATATATGTATATATATGTATAAAAAAGTGATGGCAAAAAAAAATTCTTGGCGAATGGAACCTGTTTCGAGCGAGCAGCTGAAGCCGAGAGTCTGAAGAAGATGACCGGAACCAGCAGTCGATGAAGCAGCAGATGCGGCACAGGAGCGCAGCGAGGGCACCAACAGGCCACCCGAAAAAATACTAATAATAATAATAAAAAAAGAAAAAAAGCACAGCACGAAAACGAAAGGGGAGCAGACGCTGGCAGGCAAGAAACCAGAACAAGAACAAGAACAGGGAACAAGTCTCAAGCGCCACAAGCAAGCCAAGCCAACCCAAGATAAGCAAATGGATGGTGTGAGGGGGAGGGGCGGGGGGGGGAGGAGGAGACGGGAACGAAGAACGGGGTGGCATTTGAGTTTCACATGTAAACGAGTTCAGAAATCTGCATTCCTGCCAACAGGATTGTGCCTTTAAGTGTGGCATGCAGCAGCAGCAGCAGCAGCAAGTGTGGGCCAAGCGTTGCGTCTTGTCTAATTTGTGCGCCCCACCTGTTGAATGCATGCAGCTGCAGCCAGCCTCCCCCCCCCCTTCCTTCCCACAACACCAACACCACCTCACCCTTGTCCTAAACCATCGCATGCAACTCTAGTTCAGTTCTTCATCATCTTCATCTTATTCTTTGGCATGCGTGGGCAAAAAAAAAAAAGAAAAAATTAACAACAACAACAAAAAAGCGCAGAGAGATTTGTATTGTTGCGGCGCATTCTCAGCTCTGATTGCTGGGGCCTATGGCCTGGGACGATTATTGGGGCGCGGAGCGTGTTGCACGCCCACACCTGGTCTGAGCGAGGCACAGCGTGGGCGAAACGTTGTGCTTGGGCTTGGTTTGGGGATCTGAGCGCAGGATTAGCTTTATATATTATTCAATTTGTTGCAACTTCAGAGCCATTTAACTTTTGTGCAAATGCGTTGCCAATATAAACAAAAAAAAAAAAAAAAAAAAGTGCCATCTTTTTCTATCTAGCAGCAGCAGCAGCAGCAAGAAAAGAGGCAGCGCTGCCTCGCTGAGCAAAAGTATTGAAAATAGATGACACTTTTAATAAATTTCAGAATAATTGAGGCCTAAACTGGCACAAAAAAGCTCAGCGACAGCCAAACTAAATGCGAAGCCTATAAATAAAAATAATAAAACTAAACGAAAAGAAACGAAACGAAACGATAAGAAACGGGATGAGATGAGACGACTACAACAACAACAAGAATAAGCTAAGCCAATAGAAAAAATGCGCAGCATTAGGGTTACTCACTACAGTGGCCAATCATTAGGGTGTACGAAAAATCAAATGAAATTTAAAAACTTTTTAAAGACTACGAATTGAAAAAATAAATATAACAAAGAACGAAAATGTTGTCTTGACTGAAGTATTTTTTTTTTCATAAATTAGGTGACGAAAAGGCAATTTGATGAGTGCCCCTAATGCGTTAGGGGGTCTCGAGCTGTAAGTCCCTTTTAGTGTTTGCTTGTCCATTTAAAAATACATAAAACTAAAAACGAACACAACTCAAACATAATCTTTTGACGCCTCAATTGCACGCGCCAGCTCAACCACACCACCCACACCACCCACATCCAGACCCGCCCCCTTTGCGCCCATTTAGTGTGGAACATGTCGTAAATAACTCAAATAATTTTTGGTTGACTTGGTAAAAAATGTGCCAAAAAACACATAAATAATAATGAGCTGCGAAAACAAACGTGTGCCAGTGTGTGTGTGTGTGAGTATGTGGGGGTGGGGAAGGGGGGAGGGAGAGGTGGTAGGTGAACTATCTGTCCGTCAAGTGGGTCTTTCTTTGCTGTGGAATTTCATTTGGTGCATTGAATATGCTTTTAATGAATTTATGTTTATGATTTGGCGCTTGTCGATCGCTTCAAATAACACCCCCACCCCTAACACACATACATACCCCACAAGCTCCACACCCAGCCACCCCTCACCAGCGACAATGTGTGCAGTTGCTGGCCCATAATTTCTAAAATATTTTGAAATGTCGCCAAGTCAAAGAGCGCGTGAAAAACTAAAAACAAACACACAATAAAACAAAAAAGAAAAACAACAAAAAAACAGCAACATTTGGGAAATGAGAAATAACAACAACTTTGTTGTACAAAACAGCCAAAAACAAAAAAAAAAAAAAAACAAAAAATACGTGGAAAATAAAACAACGAAAATTCCAACCCCAACCAGAAATAGCTGTAAATAAATATATACATATACACACGTGCATAAGTGTATGTGTGAGTGTGTGCATTTAACGACAGTTGTCATTTTTCATAAATATCTTTTCAATTATTCTAAGCAAATATGTGACAACAACAGAAAAAAACAACAAGAAAAGCAAATAGAAGAAAATGTAATGTTTGTTAAGAGCTCTAAATATTTAAATACATTTTCATTTTGGTTAAAACTTTAACATTTAAGCGCCATTTGCAATAGGTGCAAATAGCAGCATTTGCTTAGCAACAAAATAATAAGCAATAATAATATGTTGCCAATGCTGAAATGTTGCCAACATTTATTAGCGCTGTTGTTGCTGTCGTGTTATGCTTGTTGCTGACCAAATTTGACGACATGACGATCACGATGCCAATAACGATGACGATGACTATGACTCATCGCAGTCGGCACACTTTTTTATATTTTTTTTTTATTATTTTTTTTGTTGTTGGTTCGTTGCTTGTGCCATATATTGGTCAGCAAATTAGAAATAGCTGCTGCAGCTGCTGCTGCAACGACACTTTGCTTCTTCTTCTTCATCTTTTTAGCTTTTTCGTTTTTTAACTTGCTCTGTGTGTGGGTGTCTGTCTCTGTGTGTGTGTGTGTGTGTGTGTGTGAAGCCTGGGAGGCAATCGCCTGATGTTGTTGTCGCATCGCTTTTATTTCAGCTGGCTTCTCACAGCTGACGTTTGCTGCTTGTGCAGCTTTTGTCATAATTATTGCTCGAGGCATGCAATTTCTTATTGCTACTGCGGCTGCTGTGGTTGTTTTGATTGCTATTGTTGTTGTTGTTATTATTAGCACTTGCAGGGCAAACAACAAACAAGAGCAGCAGCAGCAGCATCAGCAGCAACTTTGCCCTGCGCCGCAGGCATTTGAGCCTCATAATTGTTGTTGTTGTTGTTGCCCCTGCTGCTCGCATTCCACGGGTGAAAGCCACATGCATTCACATCCATGACATTCACATGGACACGCGCCCCGTCGGCAATTGCAGCTGCTTCTTCTAGCCGCATGCAAAAACTATATAAAACAAGAAGAAAAAAAAACACAAAAAAGGCAAAAACAAAAAAATAATAGTACTGGCAACATGCTCCAAAATTTATGCGTTGTCTGCTGTCTGAGCCGCGGTTGCCACTCTGTGTGCTTTCCACAAGGAGAGCGCGAGCGGCTGCCACTTCCAGTTTGCAGTGTGAGCCTCATTTAATTTGCTCTCCCACTCTCCCACTCTCTCTCTCTCTCTCTCGCTTTTTCTACAGCGCTTGCGCGCAGTCGCTGCATTCTTTTGCTGCTTTTGCCGTTGCGTTTTATCCATTTTTGGATCGATTTACAGGCACCCCCTCCTCCCCCCGCCAACTCTCTGCCCGCACTCAGTCACTGTCTCTGCTTAATCTTTGACTATCTGCTATATTTGCATGCTGCTTATGCATTTTTCAAATGCTTCGTTTTTGGTGTGCCGCTCTCGTTAAACGCTGCTGCTGCGGACTGCGACGCTGGCGTCGGCGTCAGCCCACCATGTTCAGTGATTGCTATCGTTGACATTGTTGTTGTTGTTGCCTTTTCATTGCAATTTATTTGATTTTCATTGCATTAAATTTCTGTTGTCTGCTCGTTTGGCTTTGTGTTGCTCGTTTTGTTATTGCTGCTGTTGTTGTTGCCTTTTGTTTTTAGCTTGCGCCTTTGTTTTTGGTGCGTCGCCATCTTTGATTTCGATCTTGGAATTTCAATTTGCATTCATTTTGCTTTAGCTTGGCGCTAGCTCTCACTCTCTCTGTCTCTGTCTCTCTCACTCCTTGTCCCTAACGAGGCTGTTTTTGGGGCAATTCATCATAAATGTTGCCACACACGCACACGCCTCCCGCACCCTTTGCACAGCTGTGATCATTAAGATATATATTTTTGTTGCCGTTTCCGTTGGTTTGAAATTTGAATTTTTTGGCTTTTCATTATTTTTTGTTTCATTTTCTTTTCTTTCTTTTATTACGTCTGTCAAGTCACCCTTACGTGCAACGGCAACATTTGCTGCTACCAAATTGCAGCTCATCCATGTGGGCCGCCTTGCGGCTAACTGTTCATGTGGGCGCCCTAATGAGCCACCTAATGAGCTGCAATCGGCTGCTGCCTTTGCCTCTGTCCCTGTCTCTGTCTCTGCCACTGTCTTTGCCTCAGTTGCCGCAGTCGTTGCCTTCACTGCCCACGTGGCTGCCGCTGCTTTGTGCGCTGGACACTTGGCAAATCGTGCAAATTAATTTGAAATTCATCAACATATTTATTTGGCAGCCAAACAGGAAACGCAATAGTCTAACACTACTCCCTCTCTCCCCCCTCCTTTCACGCTCTCTCTCTCTCTCATTTTCTCTCTGTCTCTTTGTTTATATCTGCACTTCGTGATCGCAGGCGGTGCTTCACCTAGCTCGGCAAACCTCTGTCGCTGCCACATGCCTTATGTGCGCCAAACATATAAAAATAATTTTTTTCGCACGACAAACTGGCAGCAGTGGCAGTAGCAGCCGCTGCAGCAGCGGCAGATTCATCAGCAATTGCCGCACACCTTGCCGATCGACTAAGCTGCCCCCTTGACTCCTACCTCATGCCTCATTCCGTTCATTTTCATATTTTTTTGTTGCACAGCCAGTTGGCAGGCAGCCACCAGACGACGAAGGCGACACGTCTCTGCCACCGGGTGGCATCAAATTGGCCCACATTCGGTTTTCAGTTCAAATAAATTCATACCCTTTCTTTCTACCAATGCGTATGCTCGGCTTGCCTTTAGCTATGTAACACTTGCTCTGCTGCACACACACACACACTCACACACACACAGAGACACACTTACTGTTAGAATAGACTCAAAAAGTCTGCCACATGCAAAGGCTTATCTAATTTACTCGAAATGTTAATTTTGTATTTGTTTATTGTTGTTAAAAATTAGTTAGTGTTTTTGAATACTTATACGCATATTTATTGCATATTTTTTGCTAAGACTTCTAATATATTTATATATAAAATAATAGTCCCACAATTAAAGTTAAATTGTATTCATTAAAAAAAAATAGCATCACTTTATAAAATGTGCACTTACAATTATGAAAATTAAATTTTCTAAATTTTTCATATATAGTTTTTTTTGTTTCAATAAAAATCGCAATTTATATTTCTTAAGTAAACTTTGAGCAATTGTAGCACTTGGCAAACTAGTTAATCAAGTCGAAATTTTTCTGTTGCAATTAATTGAATTAATCCACTGCACTTATACATTTTACAGTATTAAATTGGTAGTATTCATTTATAAATTGATTGATTGATAATCAATGGAAATACAGAATAGAGAAAATATATATTTTATATAGCGTTTTGTTGACTTGTTGTTTTCATTTCTTGGAGTGTATTTTGTTATTGCTGTCGACGCCGAAAGTTGGCCAAGCTAAGGGCAACAATTTGAAGCCTTTGCACTACCTTGCATTGCTATAGATAAATAATGCATATATCCATATATGTTTATCTTTACCTATCATGTTTATATGTTTATGTTTATATATATGTTTATCTTTATAAATCATAAAAAGGGTTGCATTTTAAAAGAGCCAGCAACTCCACCCCACCACGCTAAACCCACCGCCCCGTTTTCGTTCGTGGACTCCGTGTGGCTGTCTCAATTTGCGTCAGACAGTGTTTTTTTTTTATTTTTTTTTTATCTTCTTTTATATTTGTTTTATATTACTTTTTGTTTGAGTTTTGCGTGTAATTCAAAACGCAAGCCAACTTCTTGGGTTACCTGCGGGCAGCTACAACAACAACATCAAATGAACAACAACAACAAATATATGCTTGACCAGGGCCATTGTCATATTCGTTGCCTTCCAACTGCCTGCGCCTAATATGTTCATTAATTTTAATTATGCATAAATGGCCAGCGATACACAAACAACGTCTTGAGTAAAGACTAAAAGCCAAAAGACAAACTCAAGAAACTAATACCTGAAATATGACAGAAATATGAGCTTCTGCTAATACTCTTGGTTCCCAATTCAATCAATCAGCTCTTTTATCTATAATGCTTTCGGTATATTGCAATAAATCTGTATAATATGAAAATTTCTATATACTTTACGTGGGAAAGCTTTATGCTTGCGCCTATTTGGAGCATGCCTCTTTATTGTACAGCGAAGTGATGGCATTTGTTAAAGTAATGAAATCTGATAAAAATGATTTAATAGGTGACATTAATCCGAACATTTCAAATAAAATCAGTTAGCAGCAAATGATTTAATTTACTCAAGCTATAAAATTGGGCAAAATGTTTTTAAAAGGTGAGTTTTATTAAAAAAAAATATGAATATTTATAAATTCTCCTAATTATGGAGTATTCTGATAACAGTAGGTGAAATGGATTATCAAAAATGTATCTTTTGTGTTTGGTGACTCATGCTCAAAAACTGTGAAAGATTTTGTATTTTTTCGGATCGTGGCAATATTAAAAAAAAAATGTCTAACTTCGAAATTGTGACAGATATGTGTGGCCTTATTAAATTACACTTATCGACGTTATTGATTATAAAAAGAAATTGTGTCAAAATGTAGCTCAGATATTAATTGCCGGAACGTATGTACAAATACGTACAAATGCGTTACACATTGGATATAAAAGGCATAATACTCCATTGCATGGATATCAAAAACAAAGCAAAAACAAACCTTTCGAAATTCATCATGAAAATTTGATACTACAAATATATGTTTTGTGTGGCGGGGCGCAGAGGGGGAACGAATGGTGACGGGGCTTATGCTTCCAATGAATGTTGTTTTTTTTCCATTCTTTTTTCTTTTTGCTTGTTAAGTTTTTGCTCAAAAACTCTCTCGACCCATTCAGCGCACAATTTGGCCCCCAAGTGTCTTGACGGGATGCCGTTCAAAACGTGGCCCGATATTGGTTTACAATTTCATTATGTGTGAATGTCGGAATATGAGTGTACAAGTGTGTGTGTGTGTGTGTGTGTGTGTGTGTGTGTGTGCGCATGCACTTGTAGAAAGAGAAGCAAAGAAAGGCTGCGAAATATGGGAAGTGTTTTCAAAACACAAAAAGTTTGTTGCCAATTTGGTCAACGCGTAAATTGAGCTGTAAATAGCAGCAGAAAGCACAAAAGGAAGAAGAGAACAAAGGGGGTGTTGGGGACGACGAAGAAGAAGAAGAAGCAGAAACAGAAACAGCAGCTGAGTAGAAAAAGACTGAAACTGGCGTCTGGCCAAATATAAACAAAACGTGATATAAAAATCACATAAGAAAAGAAAAAAAAAATATAAAAAAAACTCAAATTAATTATTCAATTAAGCACGCGTCGTTGTCCGCTGATTGTTTGTTGTTGTTGCTGTCACTGACTATCATAATCATAAACAATTACACGCAACAATGTCTGCAACAACAACAACAGCAGCAGCAGCGGCAGGAAGAGGCATGCAGTAATTAAGTGGCATAATATCAATTTGATAGGCCCGCAACAGTTTCAACAGCAACTGTTGAGCAAGCAGCTCTTGCTAAGGGGTATCAAAGATGGATTCTTTAGAAAATAAAAGTTCCCGCACAATGCGCTGTTAATGCAAAAAAAAAAAATAAATAAATAAATAAAAAACGAAATGCATCGAAATGAAGATTTCCCGGCCGCTTGTATTTTTCACATGAAAAATGCAATTGATGCCGAACGTGGCAAGTGCAACAAGCAAACACAGCTAAAGGAAATTGGAAACCCAACCAAAGGCAAACTCTCAAAGCGAAACTCGATTGCAGATTCAGATCTACACTCAAGTTTTATTTTGTGCAAGTTGTCGTTCTAAGAATATTAACTATATATATATATTTTTTTTATATAAATATATCTAAGTTTTTAGAAAGTCTTTTCCTGCTAATAACTTATGGATTCAAACGGAGCAATTTATCCGATTAATGTCACGTTTAGAAACTCAACTAAACAGTTTTAATGAAACAAAAAAAAATGCTAAAGAAATAAATATAAAAAATCAATTTCAATAATTTATTAAATATTTTATTAAAATGCTATAAGTTTTCAATACTTTTGTTTGTGTAAATAAATTCCTTGGATTGAAAAAATTGATTCGATTTAAAACATTGTTGTTTGTTCGCTTTGTTTCTTCAGGTATCAGAAACATTATCAGTCACATCGTTCCCTAATTTTTTTTGTTATATTTAGTAAATATAAAGTAAATCTGCTGGAAAATGGATATGTGGCTCAGTGTATTTTGAAAAAATTCAATAATTGATTCAAATCTATTTCAAAAACAAACGAGTAAATTATTATTTTTTCACTAACATAATATTTTTGGCAATAGAAAAACGTGTTTTTGGGAATTGATTGGATGATTGACAACAGTTTCTCTCGCACTCAGAGGAGACTTTCATGCAAATTATTTTTCCCTGTTTTACGACTTCTTTCTCGTGTTTAAGTTAAGATTTTGGATGAAGAAAAGATCAGATTTGATGACCTCATGTTAAGCATAGCTTTTAACTGCGCCCATTAAGCTTGACCCATCGCCACTCCTTTCGGGAGCATAAAGTATTACATTATTAAATGCTATTTTGGTCGATTCTTTAACAATTTCTATTCTTAGTTTCGGTTTTTTTTTTCCATCTCTTTTCTATTAGTGTTTTGCATTAAGTTAATTTTTTTGTTTGTTTTTGTTTTTCTGTTTGCTTGGCTTTAATTTGTTATCGGGAAAAATGTAAAAGCGAAAAATCAAAACAAACACACACACCGAAAACCCGCATAGTCATCATTCCCCCCGCCCTTTGTCAGATGCCTTTTGTATTTTTATATATTTGCGTCGAGGTTTTTATTGTCGTGCGGCTGCTCTTTCAATTTTATTAGATCATATTATCTATTTTGGTACGACAAATTTGTAATTTAGATCGGACTCAACGACGACGACGACGACGACGATGCCGACACTTAACCAACCAGTCAGGTAAGGGAAAGGGGTCAACTTTAACCGTTATGGGCTTTTAATTAATTGGCATTCGGTTATTTAATTGAAGCAGCCGAAAGCAAAACAACAACAACAATGAGAACATCAACTGCAAAAGCAAACAGCAAGAGTTGCTCCCACAGTAACTGATGCGTAAAGAAGCAACTAGTACCTCCCATGCAACACCCCTCCCCTCCCCCATTGTCATACCCCTCAAATAACCAACTACTTGTCTACCATAGCCTTAATCGATGATCGACCATAAAGCATTCTCTCAATTGAAAGTTCGTCAGTTGATTGTGATACTCTGCCCAAAGCGGAGGATCTTTTGATATTCTCGTGAAATATGCTGCTTAATATTCATAGAACTGAATAGTTAATAAAATCACCATAATATGTCATAAAACTAGCTTAGCTTTTCTATAGCGAACTTCGTGCTTAAAGTCAATTTCGATTAAACGAGTTTTCTAGATGCATTTTATAGCTTGAACAAATCGGAGATTAAGCAAATTGCCTTTAATTGAAAGTTATAAGCTATATTTATTATGGGGCAATCTTACTCTATATTTTCATCTATACACAATCTAAATCATCAGCTAATCAAGTCTTATTCAAATTTAAGCTATAAACAAAATTAAGTTTAGGTTTTTTAGCTTATCAACTTGCCTAATCCATAATTCTAATAAATTATAGCAAAACATAGATCAACTGTTTAAATAGAGTATTTACCATGTCTTCTTAGCGTTACTCGATTTTTTTGTTTTTTTATTGAATTTGATTTTGTTTTAATTTTTGATGGACGTTCGTCGACGGCTGTGTTTTCAATGGATTCCATATGGTAGCTTTTTAGTTCTTGGATCTTTATCGGGTTGTTTCGATTACAGAAATATTGAGACGCTGTTGTTGTTCGTTGTTTGTTATATGTTCTTGTTGTTGCTCTCGTTTACTTTTCACATGAAGTGCAATAAACCCAATTTAATTTTTGTTTTATTTTGTTTCATTTAATGACTCGCCCGGACGTGTGTGTATGTGTGTGTGTGTGCCTAAGATTGCGCTCCAATTTAAAAGTATGGACTATCAAGGCAGGGGGTTTCTCTTATCAGCGAATTGAGTCTGAGTACAACAGTGCTTTTATCACGTAATTTCGGACTTAAAAATGCAACATAAGTTTCTTAAATAATTCGCTAGGCAGGGGCAGATGTGGTGTGAAGTCGAGAGAATTGGACGCTTTTTGGGCTTATCAGCAAAGCAGAATTGAAAAGTTTCGCTTGAATTCTTCGGATCTCTTTAGTTTTTGAGCGACTCAAGTAATTGCTTCATGAATAACAGGAAATTGACATATATCTTTCTACAGTCATAGTCAAGATGAATAAATTATAAATGTGTTATCCAGATCCAGGTAGTCCTCTAAACAGTCCAATGTAGTCGAATATGAAAACAAACAAGTTCATTCGACTCATTTTATATGAACACTTAATTTTTAAACACTATATCTGTTCCATAAGAAACTTAACTTGAATCTATCTATGAGAACGCTAAAGATCTAGCTCGATCTTACCAAATACTTTTTGATCGATTAAGGGAAGTCTAGAGAGTCCTCTGTCCCCCTTTCTCTTAAAACAAACCAGATCATCTCGAGCTCTTTACGTGGGGCACATAAATGACAGGTTTAGTAGCTGGCCAGCTAATATGTTGAATAGCTTGTCCTTGGGTAAAGTTATGAGCAGGCAGAGTCGGAAGCAATTAGCAGAGACGCTATTGCTGCTGCTATTGCTGCTGCTGCTGCTGCTGCTGCTGGGGACCCAGGCAAGAAGCGAAGAACGGAAGAAACCAAGAAGAACTTAAATCCCAAAGAGAATAGCAGGGAGGCCTGGCTAGAAGGGTCCGAGGCCAAAGCGAACATCGCAGTCTCAATGCTCAATGATCGCAATGAGCGATGCTTTGGAATGCAGTCAACTGGTTGCTTGTTGCTTGTTGCAAGTTGTTGTTGCCGTTTGTTGTTTGTAGCCAGTTGTTGTTATTGTTGTTGCCCGTTTCCAGTGAAATGAAACGGGCTATGGGCTAAAGAAAAGGTAAAGAAAAACAATCAATGAAAAGGTTGCCCGACTGTCGACTAATCTTACCCCTTTTGCTATCCCCCCGCCCGCCCTTTTCAACATTGTTTAGCATCTCTTGGTATGCGTTGTCAAGGTGAACCAACGAATAAGTTGCAGCGACAATAACGAAAACGTGACTTGAACTCCTCAGATCCGTTTTAGACTTAACTTTGACTTAACTGGCTATAAGTCTGTCTACAAGCTGAACTATATGCGATGCGAATGCGGATGTTGCAACAACAGCAGCAGCAGCAGATACTGCCCCCCATTGTGGCCTGTAAACCAAAAGGCTTTCGTCAAGTGCAGATAAAATCGTCAAGTTCGGTTTATATAGGTATACTTCCAGTGGTATATATTAAATATTTATTAGAAATTATTATTTTCCGAAATAAAGTGCACATATAAGAAACACATATTTCTCAAAATTAGACAATCAACAATCCTAAAAATATATTGAGAAATATTATCTATTATTAAGAAATAAATCAGGAATAATAATAAAAATATAAATGCTAAGAATAGAAAACACAATTTTTTAAAAATCGCATCTTTCTAAAATTTAGCAGTGTTTAGTTTTTTCAACTTATATGAGATCGTAAAATACTTATGATGATTAATAAAATAAGAAACTTAACTGAAACACCCAAGAAATTAGATAAGACTATTCTGCAAAACATTTTTTAACATTTTACCCTTAATTAGAGAGAAAAAAATGTCTGGCTTATGGAAATATATTCATACTGAAAAAAAGGTTTAGGTAAAAATTTCACAAATTTCTGAAATTAAGGGCGGTTCTCTTCTTGTACGATTGTACTGGGTACGAGAGTACGAAAGTAGAGAGTATCTAAGCGTTCTTCATTCTCTGGCTGGAGTCAAAAGTGCAACTCGACTTGTTATAATGAAGCAGTTAAAATGTAACCGATGTCGTTGAATAGCATCGTTAACCTTCAGCATGCAATCGCCCGCAGCCTCTGTCTCTCTCTCTCTCTCTCACACACACACACACACACACACACACACTGTGTGTTACTCTTTGGCTGAGTGTGCCTCAGGTAGCGCATTTAATAGATACAGAAACAGTTTCAGTTTCAGATTCAGGTTCAGTTTCGTCTTTTACATCTTTCGGTCTGCTTTTGTGTGGGCGTCATAGAAGAAGAGGAAGCAGAAGAAGAAGAAGAAGAAAACAAACAACAACAGAAAACAACAGCAACAACATCAAACAACAACTGTTGCTGTTGAACTTTGTGCGGCATCGCGTCGCCTATTTATGAATGAAAATGCGCTTCGCCTGCTGTTTAAACCCGCTCAACAAAAACGCACCACAATCGACTGAACTAAACTGAACTCAAAAGAACTGGGCTGGTCTGGTCTGGTCTGGGTTGGGCTGGGCTGAGCTGGTGGTTCATCTTTGTTACGATGTTTCCATGAATCAGCTACCGTTTTCGGGTGATTATACCCTGAAGCCAATCAAAATGCGTAAAGTGGGTAAAATCATGTTATGCACGAGCATGTTACAGTCAGAAGCAAACTTCCCTGATAAGGTATATGTATATATATATATATATATATATTTATTTATATATATTTGAATATATATATCTAATCACCTGTATGTTTATCTTCCATACAAATTGATAGCCATCAATTGGTATTTAAAAAACTTTGACATTGATAACGATTTGATATATATCCAATTCTACTTTCAGAAATCGAATAAATATTTCTTATTTTATTTTTTTTTTAAATTAATTTAATTTTGTGTCGACTGATTTTTTAAAGTTAATTTTATTTTTGAATATTTGTAATTTTGTGTGTCGACTGATATTAGTCGACATTAAGTAAAACAATAATTATATATATATATATATATATATATATTCATTCTACTCTCCGATATCAGTTAATGCTATGTTCTGGGTATATCTTAGTCGAACTCTCTCGATTACAGCATTCTGACTTGCTTTATTGTTCTGGTGTTGCAACGCCTGAGCGCTATTTTCTATTTACATACCTAAGAGACAGAGAGAGAGGGAGAGTGAGAGAGAAAGAGAGGGAGTGAGAGAGTAGTTAGTTCCCTTTACTCATGGTTGAATGGGTTTCGCATTGCTCCGAGCATTGGCCTTAAATGGCGGCGATGTCAAATTAACAGCAAATGGGCAACCAATTTGCTTTCGTTTTTGCTAGATTCCCCAACTAGATTCCACTCACGTTCCCCCGTTTCCCGGTTCCCCTGTTCAAGCGTTACCTTTTCCGTTCCGCCCGAGCACACAAATTGCAATAATGACCTGATGATCCTTCCACCAACCAGTCTAGAGTTGAGCCTAACTATCTAAAAAATAATCGAACATGTCAAAGACTCACTGAGAAGTGCAAGCAGTTAAGATCCATAAAGAGAGATTTATATTAGTAATACTTCCAAAAACCAAATTTAAGACAAACACATTTATAAGTTACTCGAAACTTAAACCCTAACTGACCCAAGAGCAAATATTAATTGTTAATTTGATTTGTTTGTTTCGTCCGCAAAAGATTCTCAGAGATTCCGTAATACATCTATGTCTGATATTCGTAATGCCCTTAGCTCTATTTAGAGCAGTCAACCGTTACGGGCAATGTTTATCTTCAACTTGTTATTCGTAATCCTTATCTTTATTGAATCAGTTGCCTTAGTATATTTTGTCTGATAAAAATAAACCCTTGTTTTCTTTGCCCATTCAATGTGATAATCTTTGCAAATCCTTTCCGGTAGCGATTTGAAATGAATGAAACTCAAAATAGAAACGAAAGCAATACTTGGAACAGTTTGAATTCACATTGGAATGTAATCCACACTCGCACACACACTCACACAAAGTGGAAAAGCAAAGCTCAAATTGGCAGTACTTGGTTATTTTTCTTTTTTTTCCCCCAGCTAATCATTTACTTTCAAAAAAAAAAAATTAAAATGAGGCTGAAAACGGCAAATGATGCCATGACTCTCATGATACTAGGCCGGCGCCCGAGGGGGGATCTAATGAACAACATGAACAAAAAAAAACAAAAACGAAAACATAACGAATCTAAGGCAGTCCGCAGACCAAATACCCTAAAGGGTAAATAAAAAATAGCCATAGACTGCCCCTATGAAAGCTAACTGATATAGAGAACCAAAGTCGATAACATCTTTATAACTTGTTGAACTATATAGTTTTGATACAAGAAATCATCGGTCGGCTGATAGTTCCTATGAAAGATAATTGATATATTTGAAAAACTCATATTTCGGACGTTTGTTCAGTAGCTATATGATGCCTATATCATCTGATCTGAGCAAAATAAAACCCAACTTTTGACAAGTTTGTGTCTTAAATAATATAGGAGACATCTCCTTCAAGGGGTTACATGCCACACGGTTTAAATATAATACCCTTTGGTAGGGTATGCAAATGCAAACTCGCCGGTTTCAGCTTTCTACGCACACAGTTTGAGTTTTGGCCAGTGGTTTGGACTGCTCCGATTCAAGTGTTCATCTGTTCCGGCTCCGAGATTGAATCCGATTTCAACTTGGACTCCGATTTCGAGCTCGACTTGGACTTGGACTGCTGGACTTGCTGGACTTTGTGGACCACTCTGCTGCTTATCATGAACGCTGATCTATGACTCGGCGCAACTTGGTGCGACTTGGCGCAGCTCGCTTGAACTCATTTTCTAATTGCCCCACGGTGAGGAATGTCTGTTTGCCAGTCTGTCTGTTTGTCTGTCTGTCTTTCTGTCTGCTTGTCCGCCTGTCTCTCTACTCATTGTGCGCGCTTGGCTTGTAGGCCATTCTCTGGTATGTGTTTATTACTTCCCAATCCCCCAAACTGCCCAATGCCGCCGCCTTTCCACCAACAGCCACCAACAGCGGCCTCTCCGGCTGAGAACTACACTTAAACAAAATTTCAGCTTACCATATTACTCTAAAAATAAATTCCTAAAATTAAGGGTTGTGGCTTTCTCAGAAGTCAGACTTGCATTTATAATTTTTAGTGTGTTTTATTTGTATAATTTATAAAAATGTGTTGAGTTTTGAGGTTGCTGTTTTCTCTGTGTGTACAGTGAAGAATTCTTCTGCTTAACTTTTAGGCTTTAAACACTGCTTTTAGAAAGATTTTCTTCTGTAATTAGGGTTTGAATTCCTACTATTTATATATATTATTAATATTAATAGAAATAAAATAAAAATATATATAATAAATAAAATATTTCAAATAATTATAAAAAAATTTAAATTTTTTTTGGGATTGTTTTGTTGCCTAATATTAACAAAGTATTTCTAAGAACAAGTTTTTACTAAAATGTAGTGCAATGTTTTTCTGAGTGTACCACACAGGTTTAATTACCCCAGCGAAACTCAATCGGAATCTTTAACTGTGGATCTTGTTGTCGCAGCAGCAGCAGCAGCAGCATTTGCATGTGAGTTTTTTTTTTTGCCCACAAGGAGAGTGAAGAGGAATGCGGTGAGAGGGGGGGGGGGGGGTTACGTTTGTTTTTAGCTGTATTGCGTCTGCTATTTTAATTGAGTTCACAAATACGCTCAACTGACCCCAACACACTCACACACACAAACACACAGCTGGCGCTGACGGCTACGTGCTGTGCTCGGATCCCAGTTCCCAGTTCAAAGCAAACGAAAACGAGATAGAAGATATAGAAGAGAGAGACGCATAGCTACCAAGCTATGAAGATAGTTAGTTTTGATTTGGCTCTAGCTCTGGCTGTGGCTGTGGCTTTGGCTTTGTCTTTGGCCAACATGGATTATTCAATTTGTTCACACTTTTCGCATTGTGAGAAATTAATACATCATCATCAAATACAATCATCGATGCCTTTCACGTTATATTTCTCATCTCTACCAATAGTTCCGTCTCTCTCGCACACACACACATTCTCTTGTTGTGTGTGATAAGGTTTTACATTAGCTGTAAATAAATTTACATTTGTATTAAAACTATATCTGTATTCAAACTATTGGAATTGATTACAACTTTTTGTCTGTTTATTTTCTTGATAACGTTGTATATATATACTATAAAACAAGAAGAATGACAAGCTCAAAGTTTACATAACCCAAAATTCATTCTAGATTTAGATAAAAAAAAAACATAACACAGAAATATAGAAATATAGAAAATCGATTTATCTATTACTAGGAAAAAATCATAGGTTTCATTTAATTTTCAACCATATTTATTTAATTTATTTCCATTATTAAGAAATATATTCTTGACAAGTCTTTAACCTTTATTTGGGTTAGAAACTTTAAATGTATTTCTCATTAAAAATGAGAAAATGGTGTTCAAAACCTATTGATTTTTGCCAAAATTATAATTTTGGAATGATTAAATTGATTCAACAGATAGACAGACTCGACTGATCAAGAACATATATAAGTATGTACAGCTATTTCTGGCTATTTCAAGTTTGTTTGGTTCAGTTTAGTAGAAAAAGAAATAATTTCTTTCCCTTCTGGGGATTACCTTATACGCTATATAATATTATCTAAGACTAGACTGTATGGAATTTCAGTCTTCAGTCTGTGCATAAGTCGACTTCCAGCTAGTCCAGCTATCCTGTCTGCAGCTACCTAAAATAGTGGTATAATGTTGTCGACCTGTGTCTGTGTCTGCTCTTTACCTGTGTCAATGTCAACTTCAGCGCTAAATTGTCGCTTATTAAATGTCCCGCTCACCCTCAACCCCGCCCTTGCCTTCGCTTTCTTTGGTTTTATTTGTTGTTGTCTGAATTGAATGGAACGCGGCTGAGCTACTTTATCAGACTGAATTCCACGTAATGTCTGTTGTCTGTCTGCCGAAAATTATGACTTGTTTGGAAGTGCAAATAGCTCACTTCCTGTCTGTTTCTCATTTGCTGTGCACACACACACGTACATACACACACACACACTCCTCGTCATGTTGTCTTCTTGTCGCTGTCGTCGCGCAGCCGCAAAATACTTTGATTGCTGTTGTTTGCTGCTGCTGCTGCTTTTGTCGCCGTCACGGCCCGACGATGGTCCCTGATAAGACGTAACCATAGCGTTCCCCATTTTAACCATTCCCATTCCATACCCACTCCCAATATCCTCGCAGCGATAACATCTCGTTCGCTACGTGCTACTGGGTTAGCTTTTGTTTGCCCTCCTTTCCCATCTTCTTCGTCTTGTCTTCGCTGAGTGCTCCCAGCTCAGTTATGCTTCTGTTTCGAACTCAACCTCGAATTCGAGTTCGGATTCGGATTCGAATTCTCAAAGTTGCCTGCTTTGTCATTCTTAAATCGAAACAACTAAGGATTATAGCAAAAGTGGTCAAAATATCGATAGGAATATAAAGAAAAGATTCAAATAATTATGCAAGTAATATTGCATATATCTTTTATTGTTTTCGAACACTTTCGTGCTATTTAAAGCCGTGTTCTATCAGATTATTATAATGGAGTTTCATCTACATGCGCTGCTAATGTCAAAGAATCATCGTTGCACATATTTTAGATTTGCCAGAATTCCCATTTTCTTGCTAATACCACTAAAAGTTATCTTGGAAATCATTTAAAAGCAGTGACTAGTGTAATTTTTACTTTAAAAAAATACTTCTTTGTTTTTGTTCATATCACATATTAAATATATATCTTTATCTTTAAAAATTAGCATAATTTCAAATTAAAGACAATTTTAATAAGCTACTTTTTCAACAATTAGGTAGATTTCCATTAAATTTGCTTGTTTCAGTGGTTTTTAAGCTAACTGTTGAAGGTTCTTTGAATTAATTCCTTTGTAACGTATATATATTATTTATATGTTTATTTTTAATGTATCAAGTATTAACTTTAGAATTCAACTATTTTAACCCTGCCGAAGACGAGTCGTAGCCAGACAACAGTCTCACTAATTCGATGGCAGCAACATTGCAACATTTAAAAAAAAAAAAAAAATGAATATAAAACAAGTGATTTTTTTTTAAGTTTCAGTCATTTTTGTTTAACATTGGCAAACGCTGATATAAAAAAGGTATCACTAAGTCGATCACAGCCACACACATTTTGGTGTTTTGTTGTGCGTGTGGGCGTGTCTTCGGCGCAATTCACAACATATGCTATCACATTACGTAGATGGCCTGTAATGCGCTTCCGTTTTCCAGCGGGTAATTGCCACAGCAGCCGTGACTATTGGCAGTGAACGAGGGAAGGGGGCCAAGGGGGGGCGTGTAAGGACAGACCAAGTTTGCGGCACAGTAAAGTCGCCGACGCCGTACGTCGTTTTTTCGGCTCATTTGTAGCCGCTACTTAAGGTCGCCTGAGATTTGGTTTTGTCTTGTTTTGTTTTTTTTTTTTCGATTTTTTTTTGGTCAGAGACCCGCAATTACACTTCCGCTAAGGGGCGGGAAGGAAAAGAAATAAGAAACAAAAAAAAAAAAGAAAAAGAAATACGTTTAATCTGAAAGCGAATACGAAACCGAAACCAAAAACCAAATTTGGTTCATTCGTGCCTCATTCAGTGATCAAGCACGCATTCATTCATTTATTCATTCATTCATTCATGTATTCATTTATTCATTCATGCATTCATTTATTCATTCATTCATGTAGTGTTGATTACCACCTTTGGGTCTTTGGGGGGCCGCTCCTGTCGCATCTCTCCGTCTCCGTCTCTATCTATGTCTCTTTGGGGCGGCTGCTTCTTCCTAGAGCAAAAAGCACAATAATTCAAAACTCATCTTCTGCACTGCTAGACTAGAAGTATACCCTGTAGGCAGTTATTATATTTGTAAGAATTGCCGCATTCAAGTTGCAAAAACTTATTTTATTTTATATGCTGAATTTGAAGGCCGTTCAATTATTTAACCTACTCAATTTGAGATTTGCGATTGACAATCACAAACAGATAATCGGATAGATCTGCCTGTATAGTTGTGGAAAAAATAAAAGTAACACTCTTACAAGAAACGCATTTGTCAGTGGTATATATTTATATATTGAAATTGCTAAGCAATATCTTAAAAATCAACAAAAATAGCAAAACTAATCATTTGATGTTTTTTCCTTACCTTTTTTTTTTACATGTTTGTGGATCTTTCTTGAACGAAGTGTAATTTGTACGAGGAACGAAAACAAAGGTAAAAACAAAATATATATAAATAAAAATTTAAAAAAAAATAACGCCAATAGTTGCACGAAATGCGGCAAACATACAAGAATCAAATCCAAATTCGTTTTTTACTGGTTATTATTTTTCGTCTTTCTGATTTATCGTTTGTAGCCGACATTAATCATAGTTTTTGGGGCTTCAATCGGCGAGCGTGAAAATAATATTTATGCGCCGCTTTTATGGATCTAACACAGAATTCGAGATGCGAGATCCGAGATCCAAAAAGGTGTCAATCGCTTATTTGACTTGATGAGAAATGCAGAGAAAGAGCAGAAGAACAGTAAATGAGTGAATTGAGAATGCAAGAGTGAGAAGAAGAACAAGAAGAAGCAGAGATGCCTTGTGTTTTTGCAATTAGCAAATGTGCCAAATACCATCGATCGACAAAATGGTGCAAGGTCATCGGGTCATGGAGTCGGGTCACTATCCGAATGAGAATACAAAAGCTACAACAACAAATCGCAAGTCACAACAAGTGACTTGAATCCAGCAGCGACAGCTGTTGTTGAGTTGAGATAGTTAATTGTCTTGAATTATTTTAGTGCCGTAATTATTATTTTTTTTATTCCCTTAACACATTATGCAAGTGTAATAAGCACAAGAAAGCATCTACTCATATATATATATATATATATATAACCGAACCAGTTAGAGATTAGAAGGTTGAAATTTTTAACATTGATTAATCCTTTATTATATTATTGATATATCTCTCTATAATCCACAATTTCATAGATATGTCTTTCACATCGGATATTTTTACATATTGGGCATTGTAAATTCGAGTTCTCTCTCGACTTTCTTGTGAATCACAAATGGTTTATTCTCATCTTAATTTACATAGAAACAGACTTTAGACAAGCAAATCGGTCTGCTCTCCAGTTTCTGGTGTGAAAAATGTTTTTAAGGCCCGATAAATGTATAAAACAACTACTCAATAGGTCATTATAAAATTCCGAAAGGTATTTAACTATTATTATCATGACTCATATCTCAAATTGTTACACAATAATAATAATAATAATAATATTATAAAACAAGATCATCTCAACAATACTGCAATGAATTGCCAAAGATACATTTTCAGTCCGAAGATGACCCATGGAAACAGGATAAAAGGTCTCAAACTCAGTAGCTGAGACGTTGGGACAGACGCATGGACAGGGGAACAGAAGATGACAGACTGACCCAAACTGCCAGAGTAGAGCAGTTAACACAGACTCGCAACAGACGAAGTCAGACAGACAGACAGACAGACAAATAGACAGACAATGATGACGTTGCAAGTGTACAACTATCTTGAAGACTGAATGACAAAGGGGAATGCAAGCAAACAGAGGGAAAAGAAGAGAGAGAAAGAGAGACAGATAGAGAGATAGGAATGCGGGAACCTGTTGCAGTTTCGTTTTAGCCACTTGAAAAGCAGTTTTTTTAAAATGTATTTTCATTTATTGCTTAATTTTTGTTTTTATTTTTTTTACCATTACTTTTCTGTGTGGGCCATTCCCATTCCCAATCCAAATCGCATCATATTCTATTCCCATTCTCAGCTGCTTATGCGATTAGAGCAAGAGGAGCTTAGCCCGAACTGAAGCTGATGATGATGCTGATGATGCCGATGCTGTGTGCCTGCAGTCTGTTTATTTGTTTTGAGAGCCGAGAACAATTCTTCTTCTCAAAACCTTGGCTTGGTCTCAATGGGCCCGGACAACAATCGAAAGTAATATAATGAAATCTCATGGAACAAAAATCAACAAGTAACATTGCTCGACTTGAGAGGGACATAGAGAGAGAGAGAGAGAGAAGGAGAAAACTGACCGACTATACGATATCCTATATACCCAGTTCTAGTTAAACATATATTAAATACATATATATATTCTTCTTCTCAACATTGAAAATACATATTCCATTCAGCAAACTCTCTTTATTGATCTCAAACAATGTGTGCAAACAAGAGAGAGAAAGAGAAAAAATACTATTTGCTAGCTCTTCTGTCTGCCTGCCTGCGACGACACTTGCCTTGATTTTTATTATCTTGGGCTTTTCCACTAGCATACACAGGTACACACACACACAAACAGCACACAACACACACACATGTGCATTTTTGTGCATTGTTGCTGCACTGCCTTTTGATTTATTGTTAGCAGGAATAACACAGAGACAATCAGACAGAGAGGGAGAGAGAGAGAGAGAGAGCGAGTAAGAGAGAGAGGGAGAAAGAAAGGGCTAAAGGCATAATGCATAGACCAATAACACCAACAACAACAACAGCTGCATTGTTGCTGCCAAGCGCAAATCGTTCTCCCATTTGTTATTGTTGTTGTTTTAGTTGTTGCATTCCGCACTTGAACATTTTACCTTTTGCCAAGAATTGTGCGTGACTCTCTCTCTCTTTCTGTTGCTCTCTGTGTGAATCTTTATGAGTGTGTGTGTGTGTGTTGGTTTCTATTCTTGTGCGGGCGCAGCAGCCAACGGCGACGTCGCCGTCGCATTTGTAGACAGTTCATTAATGTTATCAACAGCATGGGGTATGAGGAGAAGGTAGGTGGAAAGGGTGGAGGGGGAGCTGATCGTTCATTTCGTTTGCATCTTGGCCGCATCGTTGTAGGTAACAACAACAACAACAGCAACAACAATAAATCGTGCAGCTCGTATTACTGAGTGCAGTTGCTGCGCTGCTGATGCTGCCTGGGTTTGTGGCTTTGCTCAAATCAATGTTAAGCTGCAAAGCACTTGTTGATGTTGTTGCTGCTTTGTTGTCGTTTCTGTTATTTGCAGAAATGGGCCAAATTCGAGTTAATAAAAATATAAAGATACAAATAAAACAACAAAAAACACAAAACTGGTGGCAACTATTAGCCAAAAAAGGACATGACAACATGCGTCGTTCACTTGGCCAGTACAAATTGTCAAGTTGGACGGAACGGGCCAGGTTGCATTATATGGCAAACTTGTTGACCAGATGAACTACTTTCCAGTCGTGCAATTGCCGTTAGCTGTCGTTGTAAAAAAAAAAATAAAATTAAATGCTCAACTCACTTGTGTACTAGGGTTCCAGGCGTCCAGGGTTCCAGGATTTCAGAATTCCAAATCGTTGATTGAATTTGATTGTCTTCACTTCTCGCACTCCATTGAACTGTTTGTGTGGATCGAGAGCGAGCGCGACAGAAAAAGAGAGCGTTTCAGCTCTAGAAAATTCCCGTTGTTGTAGTAATTGTTTTTTTTTTAAGCACTTGGTTCATTTACTTGTTAACAGCAACAAAACATGAGAACCTATTTGCAACACATAAAAAATCAAATCGTAAATTAATTTTATTTAGAACCAACAAGAACACAAAATAGAAGAAATAAAAAAAAATGCTAAGAAATAGGTTTTTGTTATTTTTTGTGAGAAGCATTGGTGTCAATTAGTTGATGCCACATCCGTTGGCATTAATCGGGCAACGGAACATTTCCCAAATTCTACTCTTTAAAAAAACTAGTTGAGGAAGAGGTAGAGGAGCAAGCAGCAGCCACCGGCAAAAGGTAAACCGCAAAAATTGTTATTTTTACGGTTATTGTAAATGAATAAACAATATTAGTGGCTGGGCATTCATTGATTTTTCGCTCAAGAATTATGTTATGAAATATTATCAATCCATACATCAGTAAATCACTTGAGCATAAATATAAATAATCAAAATGTACATAATTTAATTAGCCGATTTGTTGGAGTTTTTTTTTTTATGTATTTAAATATATTTATGATGATGACATATGACACATCTGCATTTGCTTTAGCAAAAATGTGCATTTACATCGCAACGATTTAATATTTCTTCATTTACATCATAGATCATACATCATTTAACCCGATCGCACATAATTTCGAGAATTTATGTCATTTTAATGTCGTTGTTTCGTTGCCTCTTGCAGCTGTTTGCCGGTTGACGTTTTAAAAATACTAACAAATTAAATACACGGGATACACAGAACTACTGAACAAGTATAAATAAAAATAAAAATAAGACGAAAATGAATCACAAAAAAAAAAAAAAAACAAGAAGAACAACAACACAAACAATGCAAACGCTTTAAGCACTTCGCACGCACTTTCATTATTGTTGTTGTGGTTGTGCTTGGATATGTTTGCAAAGGAAAATTGCATTTGTTGTCATTTAATTTGAAGTGAAGCACAGCAATGCTCTCGTTAGCGTTACGATTATCATTTATATCATTAATAACAATTGACACAAGAACCAAACTACATAAAAAACATTAAAAAAACACTGACGAGAAAGACGTCAAAAAGACGCGTTGGGAACATCGAATTGAAAAGCACGCTTCTGCTGTCGGAACGCCGTATAAACAACACACAACCTGCCAGCGTCGCGTCACGTAAGTAACTGAACGAAGACGTGACGCGGCAACAAGACCGGCGAGGCCTTCACGTCGCGTTCGGCTCACTTCGTTCGGCTCGCACGAGATGCTTGTCGAGAGCGACGACGGCGTCGGCGACGACGGCGTCGGCGACGACGACGTATGCAAATGCAATTTTATAAAGCTTCTTATAGGGATCCCAACAACACAAGCGCAGCGCTGCGCTAAGGAAGCTGCACCTGATAAAGTCAACCACCCAACAATCCCCATCCCCTTCCAT
Organism: Drosophila fungiperda; assembly: GCA_035042345.1. Classification (NCBI taxonomy): domain Eukaryota; kingdom Metazoa; phylum Arthropoda; class Insecta; order Diptera; family Drosophilidae; genus Drosophila; species Drosophila fungiperda. The sequence goes on from JAWNLM010000183.1 coordinate 2,029,375, forward strand.
TAATCGAAAAAAAACACGTGCATTGTTTTGGTTTTTAATATTTTTTTTTATAGTATTTTTTTTGTATTTTATTTATTGTTATCCACTCAACAGGTTCATTTGTATTTTACATTTATGCTGATAATAATTTTGTTGTTTAATGTTTAATCTTGTTGAATTAACTGCATAGTATAAGTATATTTAGTTTAAATTTATAAATTTGTGCAATGTGCTTGCTTGTGTGTGTGTGCGTGTGTTATATGCAATTGGTAGTTGTTGTTTAAGGACTGTTAATTTTTAGGTGCTCAACATTTTACACTGGGTTCTCAACGAAAAGAAAAAAAAAAAAAATCATCGAAAATTAATAGATAAAAAATAAATGATTATAAAATGCTAATATGTAGTTTGCTCTTGTTTGTTGTTGTTGGCTAGTATGCGTTGTTTTTGTGTTTTTTGGGTTAGTTAGGCCTTAAAGTTCTATGTAGATTTTATTGTTTCGTTTCGAGTTGGGTTTGTGTCTCACTTCTTATGGCCATTCTAAATTTAAAGTTAGTTGTTTGGTTTCATAATTATTTTTTTTTTTCTCAGTTTTTCTTTTAATCATTATCAATAATTTTGTTCTCATTTAAGATTAACAATAATAGAAGAAGAAGGAGAAGAAGCAATTGCAACATTTCGTTTGAAGTTCTTGTTTCGATTGTTTCGCTTGTTTGCTCGAGACAAAAGTTTAGCGCAGTGTGAAATTGTCTCCTTTTGTTGTTTATATGTTAAATGTAAAGATATTCCACATTCGTATAGTCTAACATAGTTTATATATAGAAAAAAGTTGATTTCAAAAAAAGCGAACTTTTGCTGTGGGTTTTTGTGTATTGGCTTATACGACTGGTTCAGTGCCGCCATGAGCCTCATCGACCCTATAAAGTAAAAACAAAAATATGGAAACATAAAATAATAAATTATTAAATTATATAAAATATAAAAATGTAAAACATGTATATAAATATATAATAAAAATACAGTGTAACTGAAATACAATATATATTATCTTAACAGTTAAAATATACAAATGTAAAATATGTATATAAAAACATATCACAAATAAAGTGTATCTGAAATAAAATATAAAATATATCTTAACAGTTCTGAATAGGAAAACATATAAAATTTAAAAGCCACGTTAATAAAGTCTGGCTAACATGTTGATAAAGGCCTGAAAACGGCTTTCAAATGCTGAACATATCGTATGAATCCATTAAATGCGCTGACTGCCATTAAGGTGAACTTTAACCTGCCAAATAACTTAAAACTTAAAACTTTCCCATTAAATGAGCCTTCAATGCTTTGTCTCACTGACTCAACTTTGAAAGCTTTTCGTCATTATCCTAATTATCAAAATGCTTCGCCGAATTAATATCATTTAAACTTAAGTTTCTATAGATATTTATAGACATAACCGTAAATGGTCAAAGCTAAACAACTGCTATGGGTTATCTGACTGAGTTGGAAGCTTTATCGCTTTTCATTCTTTGTCCTATTTTAAAGTGTTTCAGACTTTGTCTCAACGCCTGCGCCAGCAATCAGAATATATTCAATTATATATTTATATATGTATATGGCATGTATATAGAGACATACCAGTTGCTATAACCAGTAGGTTTATCATAGAATACATATGTATGTTTGTATAAGTATATATATATATGTATATATCAATGACTTCTTGTTAGTTAATAGTCAGGCATGTGCCAAAAATTTCGGGATCTGGCCAGAACTGGAGTTTCTCTACAGTACTGACTCGATTAATCAGTTTCTTAATTGCTAGTAAATATTAAACGTCGTTTTAACAATATTTTTGCGCTAACTACATATATAGGCAAAAAAAAAACAAAAAAAATTACACATAGACTATATAAGTCCGTAAACATTTATGTTTTTTTTTATGTATATATATATGGTTATATCCTTTAGGATCTCTTAGTACACAGTTATATCCAATATTTATCTATGCTTTAGCTACAGTTTCTTTCTTATATACTTTGTATATATATGTATAAATATGCATGTATATGTATATTTATCTAACATGATATCTTGCAATGACATGGCACGATCAATATTTTGGTGTATTTTTTGGTACCGGGCGCTTAGCTCGGCGCAAGCAGGAGCCAGATGAGGCTGGTTGCCAGTAGGGCAAGTGACGCCACTGACACGCTCACAGGCCGCACACTGGCGTCGTAGGCGTTGCCATGACTATGCGGCAACCCTTTAAAGTTGGGTCGCGGATAGATGATGTGCACCGGCGGCGGCTGATCGATGGCATCGAAAAAGTTTGGATCATAACGATTGTCGCTGGAATCGTAGTCGTGGTAGATGAGACTGGATGGATTCCATAAGTCGCTAAACTCCGCCAGAGCCGCATTTAATGAGCAAAATTAACAAATTAGCAGCAGCAGCAGCAATGACACGATAAATCCAAAATGCCCGAACCATATTTAAGAATGCCAAACCCAATTCCTTGATTTATGATTCCAAAAACTCTTTCAAAATAAATCAATTTCGTTTTCTCAATGTCCGATAACCAAAAATATTGGCCAAATAGGGCAATGCTGATTTCAACTTACATTAATCGTATCTCTCTCGGTTTCCTCATCGAGGAAATCCGCAACTCAAAATAAGCAAGGACATTGAAAGAACGGGAAGAGCATAAGACTCACAAAATAATAACAACCCAATTAAAAGCCCAAGCCAACCAAAACACCAGTAGCTACTCACACGGGGCAGGTGTCCACGTTGACGCCGTTGATAGCTGCCTTGCCCACATTGATCTGTCGGTTGTCGTTCTCGACGCTGACGATGCAACCGTTGAAGTTGTGCCGATAGCGTTGACCCGTGAAATTCATAATGTTCGGTATGCCACCTAGAGATCGAAATCGAAATTGAATGATTGAGAAGCGAGCACAGAGATGTGGTTGGTTTTTGAGACCTACCAATGAATACGTTGCCAGGCAGATGCATCTTCGTCTTGCCGGTGGGCCGCGTCTCGAAATGCTCCGAGAGGCGATCAACCTCCAGGATGGCAGCGTTGTCCGCACGCTTCACAACCACAATGTGACGCTGTCCATCGTGCACTTGCTTCTTCGCGAAGCGTGTCATGGCCTCCTGGCCATCGAGACGCAGTGAAAGCTCCACAAAGCCCTCGACAACGGCAATGGCTATGAAGTCCTGTCCGTTGAACTCCTCGCCCAGTTTTTGGCCCCACCACATTAATAGGCCATCCGGCTGGCTTGTCGAGAAGACAATCACTACCGTGGTAGATTGTTGATCCACCTCGTGGTTGAACTGATCGCGATCCAGCTCCAGATAGCCATTGCCGCGGAAAGAGGCTTTGAAGCTCACTTGGATATCTAATAAAACAGGCAGCAGGCAATTAAAAAGGATCAAGAATCAGTAGGATAACATCGAGACACTTACGATCCTCACAACGCTTGCCACTAAAGCCCAGATTGCAGTCACAGACCGCTTGATGCTCCACTTCGGTGCAAGTGCCGCCATTCTCGCAAGGCTCACTGGCACAGGGCGACAATTCATTGGGTTGTGGTTTATCCTCGTCAGCGATGCCTGGTGAGATGGGCAGCTCGCCATCGGCATCGGCATCAGCATCTGCATCGCCGATCTCATTGAGTTCGCCACAGTTCTGCACATTGGCCGCATCCTTGATATCGGCCAGTAGTTGAATGGGACGCGTCGAGTCGAACAGCCGCGAGACGCAGCCGTCGAAGCCATCGGTGATGTTCACATCACGATTGATCTTGACCGTCGCCCAATCGTAGCCACCCACATAGAGTTTCGTCGTCAGCGATAGCATTCGTGGTGCACCCGCCGCCTTGGCACGTATCTCGTCCTCATCCCCGACTCGGAGTATACTTTTGCCCTGGCGGCGCTGCAGCTCAACCCGTGTCCATCGGTGCAGTGTCAACGGTTTCTTGGAGCGCACCACAACCGGCTTCAGCCGTGCCGCCGTATTAATGACCAGTTCGACGTGACCATCGTGCAGCAGCAGGGCAACATAATCACCGCTGGGCAGCTTCGATTCCGCCGTATAAAGCAGCACTGCGTCCCGCAAACTGGACGGACGCAGCGACAGTGTCACATTTAGGCGTTCGGCACGTGGAGTACTGAAAAACATTCAAGGATTAGAGGAGCTAAGTTCAGTTCAGTCTCATTATTTGATCTAGCGCTGGTTAGGCAGATATAGTAATGATTGAACCAAAAGACTTGAAAGTTCCATTAAATTCATATCCTAAGCTAAACTTTGCTTTGCTTAGACATGGTCAAGATTTATACCATGCGTTTATGAAGTGCCCAACATGGTTGGTTCCAAAATCGCTTAATATGATAGATTAGTTGAAACATTAGTAAGGAACATCTTCTCATATATCGATGGGAAAAGGTAAGGTAAGTTTAGATCAAGAGAGAAAATCTAGGGTATCCTACGTGCATTAAAAGAACATCCCCACTTAGAAAATTGGTATGGACAGATCAGGGGAGGAAATCTAGGAAATTCTACATTCTTTTAAGAAACATCCTCACTTAGATGGATAGGTAAAATAAGGTAAGGCAAGGTCAGATCAAGCGACGAGATCTAGGATATCCTACCTTTATTCAAGATACATCCTCACTTAGATGGATGGGTAAGGACAGATCAGGAGTGGAAATCTAGGATATCCTACGTTAATTCAAGATACATCCTCACTTAGATGGATGGGTAAGGACAGATCAGAAGAGCAAATCTAGGATATCCTACCTGAATTCAAGATACATTCTCACTGAGATGGATAGGATAAGGTAAAGTTATTTATGGTCAGATCAGGAGAGAAAATCTAGGTAAATTTAAGGAATATCCTCACTTAAATGGATATGGCAAGGTAAGGCCTGGTCAGGAGAGGAATAACCACTTACTTGTAGGCTGCATAGCTGTTGCGCTTGAAGTTGAGACTGTGCTCGTTGAGATGTTCGATGTACTGGCAACGGTCGCCGGTGCGGTTGAGGGGGCAGAGGCATTGCATGTCCCTTTCGGTGTTCTCGCAACGTCCGGCGCCGCAGAGGCCGGGTGTGCATTGGGTACCTTTGGTGGCACAATTGCGACCCGTCCAGCCCTGCTGGCAGATGCAAGTGTAGGCCTGTTCCGTCTGGCTCTCGAGGCAGATGCCGCCATTGTCACAAGGCTGTTGGGCGCACGGCTTACAACTGGTGATGCCCGCCTTCATCATGGCCTCCTTCATCAGCTCAATGGTGCGGCCCTGCAGCGTCAGCCGACTGATGCAGCCAACAAATCCCTTATGCTCTGTGACCGCCTCAGCGGGCAGCTGAGCCCAGTTGGGCACACCGCCAATATACAAATCGGCAATCAGCTCCAATTGCGGTGATTGACTGAGAGTGGGGAAGGCGACGGGTCGCTCTTCATCCAGCTGTATGTAGCCATCGCGACGGGAGCGCTGCACTCGGATCGTGTGCCACTCGTTCAGCTTGACAGGCTGCTCGGCACGCACCAGCAGCGGCTTGCCCCCGAAGTCAAAGCGGAACTCCGCGTAGCGATCCTTCAGCGAGAGGGCGATGTAATCGCCACGTGTCTGGCCATTGAAGAGCAGCAGACCGTTTGGTGATTCCGGCCGGAATGTGACCTCAAAATTGAACTTGATCGAAGATTCTGGCAGCTTTGGGAAACTCATGTAACTGGACGCTGAGGGGTTCAGCTGATGGAAGTGTGGTATGGCACCAGTAATGACCAATATGCTCGGATAATCAACGGTTTCCCCATCGCTGTAGCTGGCCTTGCACACATAGTTGCCGGCATCATTTGCTTGCACATCCTGCAGCACCAGCTGCTTCTGTTTATGTGGAACCAGCAATTAGAGCGAGATAGAGATCGAAAGAGAGAGAGATAAAGATACTTACATGGTGTACGTCACGAACCGATTGCAGTTGGCCATATTGACGGGTCCAGCGATAGCTGGGCTGACGGCTCTCATCGGCACCGCAGCTGAGCTCAGCTTGGTCGCCCGCCTGGGCGTGAACGATCTTTGGCTGACGCAGATCCTCCGGGTGGGACTCCGGTTCCGGTTGCTCCTCCGAACCTGGCTGCTCCTCAATGTCCAGTTCATAGCTAGTCGTATACAAATCACCTTCATCCGTGCTGCACTTGCACACATAGACGCCAGCATCGGCGGCGGTCACCTGACTAAACACCAGGCTGTTGCCCGATTGCTAAATATCAAATAACCAGTGTGTATGAGAGAGAGAGAGAGACAGAGAGACATAGAGAGAGAGAGGGAGAGAGAAATTGTGAGAGAGCGAATTATAATTATAATTAAAGATTATAGTGAAAGACCCCATTTCGTAAATATAAATACTATAAATATTATTATCATGAAAACTTGTTAGAGATTTCTAAAGTGTATAATAAAGTTATCTCAATACGCAGAGCAATTTTATATTCTAAAATTAGCTTTTTTGTTACCTAAAACTCTAATCAAGCATAGGAATGTTAGAATTTCATAAATTTTCATAGCATATAAGATAATAAAATTTGATTTTTACGATTACTAACTAGTTACAAATATATATATATATTTTTAAAACAATCGCTATGCATTTCTGTTTTGTGTATTCGAAATTTATTCTTGGAGTTGAGAGAGATGGATCACTAACCTGAACATTGGGTGAGAGAGGGGCACCATCGGAACGCTCCCAGATTACATCCGTATAGCTTTTGTCCGAGGAGTAGCATTCAACTTGGGTGGATTCGCCTGGGCGCAATTGCGACGATTGCTGGTCCAATTTGAGGCTGTAGTCGCGGGGCATCTCTGGCGGCAGATAACCGGCTGCAGCATCCGCACAGTACGGACACAGAGGAGGATCATCGCAAAGACACAAAACACGGGACAGCACAGTAAAGTAACAATAAGAGCGACGACGAAGACGACGACAACGTTGACGACGAGGAGGATTTAAAGATGTTTGTGTTTCGGCGATGCAACGTTCACAATTTGGCGACAATTCACAATTTGAGTTATGTGATGGACAAGTACACGTAGATGTGTGTGTGTGTGTAGTTGGGTGTGTGTGTGTGTGTGTGTGTGGCATTGAGATGAGGAGTAAGATAGTAAAAAAAATATACAGAGAGAAAAAAACAGTTAGCAAAATACATGTCAAAAATGTCGATTAATACAGATAATTTATGCGATGTTTATCGAACGCTTAAGCGATAGATCAATTAACAAAAAATCTATCGTTTTGTATGCGTGTGTTTACACTGACTGTGTGTGTGTGTGTGTGCGTTCGATACTCATCCCATGTTTTAGTAATTTTGTTTTTTCTTTTGTTTTTTATGTTTAGAACTTTGTTTCCTAGTTAGACAAATAAATACATAGATGTTGACGGGGGGTAGAGAGGAGAGTGGAACGGTGATTTCGATACTTAATTAACAAAAATCGACAACAGATAAATAAATAAATGAACAATTTAAAGAAGTACAATGGGACACATCAAATACATCAAATAATACTAATTATTTCTACTGTTTCGAATCACACAGAATACGAGTACATATGTATGTATATGTGTGTGCGAGTGTGTGTGTGTGTGTGTGTGATGAGAGAGGATTACGAATGCGAGTGTTTCGCTTGTGGCAGGTTATTCAGCTAGTTGTTGGTGTTTAATATATGTGGATATATTTTTAGGGTGTGTATTTTTGGATGTTGGTATTTTCTGCCTACTATGAGACAGATGACAGACATGGATTACCACTAGACCAGTACGATTTCATTAATATATACTTATACTCAAACGATACAAAGTCTACATTTATCGATAAGTTTTTGATGGCAATTTTATTTCGATCGAAAGATTTGTGTTTTAGTTTACATAACGGTTTTTTTGATCTCAATTTCAATATTCTTGTTCACTAGTCAAGTGTGCGGTTGTGTGTGTGTGTGTGCGTGTGGAGCATTATTTACAAAATTTTGCTTGGTATTTATCAACATTGATTTTTATACATAATTTTTATGGGGTTAGTACAAGTTGTTGGTATACATACATGCGATAATACAAATACAAATACAAATCTGGAAACCATTTTTATTTTTTTTATTTTTTCTTTGTTATGGAGTCGCGATGGGCATCAAAGTTGATGGTGACGATGATGGTGGAATCGTGGTTTGACCAGACACATGCGCGAACGGCCATTGCAGGCACGTTTGGTGTTATCGTTATCGTTATCGTTTTCAACTTTACGACTTACAGACTAAGAACCCGTACACAGTCAGAAAAGCAGCTAACGGTTATACCCAAAACACAGACTACGTCGCTTTTGTTACTGTTGCTGTTGCAGTGGTTGTTGTTGTGGTTGTTGTTGTTGCAATTGCTTCATCTGTACTCGTGTTGTTGTTGTTTGTTTTCTTATTTTTTTTATTTTTTCAATACTGTGTATATCTAGATTATTTTCTTAGTTTAACGTGAGTTGAGTGCATGTTGAGATTGTAGCAGGTTTTGTCGTTTTGCATTGAAAAGTTGTGCGCCTACAAACGAAGTTAAAGGGAGCCAAACAGTTGTATAGATCGATAGCCAGATATAGATAACGATAAAGAAAAAGCGTAGATAGAAAGAGAGAGACAGACAGATGGATAGATAGAGAGAGAGAGAAATAAGGATTGCTGAAGATTCGTTTTCTCAGGCAGTTTCTTCTTCTGTCAATTATCTGACATCCTCGCTGATGAGAAAATGGATCTGTGGCATGAAGGAATTGTGCTGTGTGGGGTAGCAAGAGGGAAAGTGAGAGAGTGGAAGAGAGAGGGAGAGCGTATAGGCCAAAGGAGAAGAGTAAAAGGGTTAGAAGAAAAGTGAAAAACGGTAGAACCAACCGAAACGTTTTGCCAACTGCACAAATTGACGCTTTGACATTCCGGCACGATGTGGTTGATCCTGTCGCTGTTCCGGTGTCCATTGCTGCTGCTGATGATTTTTCTGCTTGAGTGCGTGACTCTTCTTCCAGCGCTTGAAGTTGCCCAATCCTGTGCCTGCACCCGTTCCTGTTCCCAATCCCGTTCCGATTGCAGTTGAGCTGCCGCTGGCCGCTTTGCTGGCAATGTCACGCGTACAATTGAACTCGTCCGAGTGATCCGTGCAATCGTAGATGCCATCGCACACCATGCTCGGCTTGACGCATGTGTGTGGATGCGAAACGCATTTGAAATCGTTCGCCTGGCAAGCGTAGGAGATGATCGAGGGACGAGGTGGCGCTGCCAGTGGCTTGGCTGGCGTTATTTTGCTCACTTTTAAATCTATTTGCTCGCAATGCAGCAGCAATCAAATTATCATAAATATATATTTATACATATTTATATATATATATATATATATATATATATATATATAGTATTGATATGATCAACGTATTTGGGATCGTCGTATAGAGAGCATAAATTACGAGATTAGCATAGTGACTACTTCAGCCACGGTTAGTAAATACAATTTTTTAATAGCCTGTTTTCAGTTCCCCTACCAGATTACGCATACGCACCGGTATCAAATTTAGATATGTTGCAAGATAATATGGAATTTGTACACTGATTATAACAACAGTGTTTAGTATAATTTTGGGGGAGGGGTGTGCTCGGGGAAAAGTGTGACTAGATGCAGATGAACACTAAATTCTAACTAAATACTTGCTACATTTTTGTGGCAGGAATGTTTGTGGTTTTTTATTTATTTGTTTGTTTGTTTAGTTGGGCGAACAAAATTTTTCTTGTTTTGTTAGTTGAGTATTTAGTATTATATGTTGAAACAGCTTTATAGTAAGTCAGTAATACATAGCAAACTTCATAAGACATATGTAAGAAAATTAAAAAAAAAACTATACATAATAACATACTAAATTATATGCAAGTCAAATAATCAAAAATTAAAAAAAAAAAATCTACTCATACAAATAATAAAAAAAAAAAAAAAATAATAACAATTAAGTTGTCCTGGAAAATGAATTTGATATGTGATTATTATGTGATTGCTTTCACACACCTTTACATATATAGAAAACCATGCAGGGGAAATCTTGGCTTCCCTTATACGGCTTCAAATTGTACTTATTGGCTAAGATTATTCGAAGTTGATTTTTTGTTTATATTGTTGGTTGCAGTTGTTGCGGTTGTTGTAGATGCGGTTGTTGTTGTAGCAGTTGAGTTGATGTTGTTGCAGCATTGCATACATATATATATATATATATATATATAGTATAAATATTTGTATATATATATTTGACATATATATATATATATATGTATACATTTAATTATATGGCATATAGTGGAGTATGTTTGCATATATGGTTTATGTATATATGAGCATAAAAAATTGAGTTTGTGTATTTTGTGTTTTTGTTTTTTGTTTGTTTTTGATTGTTTTGATTTGTGTTGTTCGTATCAAATGCAAAGCGCCCAAAATATTTCAAGTTTTATAAGTTATATTATATATATATATGTGTGTGTGTGTGTTTTTTTTTTTTCAATTTTGCAATGTATTTCATTTTGCATTATTTATTTTGCACAAGCGCACATGTAAGAGAGAGAGGGAGAGAGAAGAGAAAAAAGCAGTAAAGAAAGAGAGAAATAAAAAATATATGTTTATCAAAAAATTATTCGTTTGAAAAAAAGTTTGCCCTAACATCATAAAACAATAGCTTCAATTCATATTATTTGTATTTTCTTCTAAGAACTTTAGATGATGGCAGATCAGAGCTAACCGTAATTAACACAAAAACAATTTCAAATATTGAAGATTGAAATTCAAGTAATTTTAATTTTTATTCGTCTTGCCAATTTACTGTAAATATTGATTGTTCAGTTATAAAAAGTTCATTTAGATTGCACGAGGACTCCATTGATTTTAAATTATTCAACGCCAAAGTACAAAATACGAGTATCTAAGACAATTTACGGTGACATTTTGTAACTAGAGATTATTTACAAATACATTACGTTTGTATTTATTCTTTATTTTTGAAAGATTATTGAGTATTTTTCGAGTGCAGGTGCAATTTGAGTGCTTTGGGTAGGGGTAGGAGAAGGAACAGAGAGCAATGGTAAGAAGTGTGTGCAGTGCATATCTATTTTTTTTTTTTTTTTCTTTTTGATTTATCATTTGTATGCGTATTAAGACAAAACACAGTTGATCTACATATATACAATGCCGATGATCACGAACACATATTGATAGAGCGAAAGTAATCCAATAACCATTTCAAAATGATCACATAAAACCACCTGAACGAGAAACGGCAAGAAGTAATTGTAACCGACACCAACCAAATGAGAGATCCGAAAACCAATACAAAAGAAAAAAAAAAATAAGAAACCATAAACAAAATAATTATAAGCCTTAAAGGATAACAGATATCTTCGGCATGCCGAAGATTAAATACCCTTGCATGCAATTTATAGCCGGTAAACCCTTCTGGGAATTAAACGAACAGATCACTTCTATAGTAAATTAAAACCAAACAAAAGAAGAAGACAGACATTTCTTTATCACAAAAATCAAAGTTACTTAAAATTTAATTTAATTTAAAATTGATATATATTTGATAAGTCAGATTCGGACTACTAAAATTAACTGCCAGGGTATTGGAAAAAAATGTCAACATAAATCAATGTTAAAAAAAAAAACGAAATAAAAAGAATTTGTTAGAGTTTTTTGTGCTTTACACAAAACTTGCAGTGCTTGTGTAAAATGTTTGTTAATATTTTGTTGTTTTATTTGGCAAAAAAAAACCACTGCTGGCACTTAAAACGTATTGAATTAAATATGTTTCCATCATTACTTTTGCTGGTCCTCTTGGCTTAAATATTAGAGTTACAATGGTTAATGGCTTATTGTCATATATACAGAGTGTGTATTACCCTAAAACCATCAGATACATTTCCGTTAAGACGATATTGTTTATTATTTTTTTTTGGCAGTTGTTTGTTGTTTGTGTGGATTTTGTGAAGTGTTTGTGTGTGTGTGTGTGTGTGTGTGTGTATGATTACATTTGTAGATATTAAGATACTTGGTTATCAGCTCGCATATTTACAAAGCTCTTTTTTGCTGTTCTTGTTTCTGAATTCATTTTACAAATTTATGTGTATGTATATAAAAAAAAAAGTGTACTTCAACTGTTTGTAAGTAGGTGACGAGTACGTGGCTTGCTGTGTGTGTGTGTGTGTGGGTGTGTGTTGTTTAGTTAATAGTAATTAATTGAGATTTACATGTACATATGGACATACATATACATATGGATGTTGGATATTGATAGATATTTATGTTTAGAACAAAGTAAAATCAGCGAGCGAGCGTTTCAATCTTTCAATCTGCTCTTCGGTTTTTTGTTTTAAGTTTTTTATTTTTAGTTTTTCGTTTTTTTCTTTCGTTATATTGCCAACAAAACCTAATCCTTTTGGGTTTTCATTTCCTTACTTATATTCCGTCATTTATCTGTTAATAATTATATATATTTATTTTTTTTTCTGTTTTTTTTTTCGTTAATTTTTTTGTTTTTTTTTTTAATGTTTCATTTTGCATTTGAAATTTTCTAACCTAAGAATCGTAAAAAGTTGTGTTTTTGTGTGAGAGAGATAAAAGAGATATTTCTGTTGCATTTGTCCGACCTGACATTTGACATAACTAAAGGGTTTGTGTGTGTTTGTGTGTGTGTTGTAGAGTGGGGCATTGGTGGTGTTGAGTGGATTTGGGGTAGGGGTCTACTTACGCTGTACACGCAAATCGATGGAGGTGGTAGGTAAATGCTGTCTCATATTGATGTCATATGAATCGCAAATATAAACACCAGCGTCTTCCGTGCGCAACTGTGACAGGGACAGCTCCTGGCTATCGGGACGTGCACCATTTGGCAGCGGGCGTCTATCCTCGCGGTGCCAGTAGAACTGCAATGAGGCAAGCATTTGTTATAGATACAGAATCAGTAAAAGTAGACTTGGAATTGGAATCGGAATCGAAAACGTTTATCGATTGATCAAAATATGAATTCATCATTTTGTAATCGATATGATTTGTTCAGAAAGATGATAGATTCAGAATCGTAATCGGATATCGGTCTTTACTCACCCGCACATTGCCGCGATGCTCGCCACGGTGCGTGGAGACAGTGCATCGGAGATGGATGCTGTCGCCCTCGTGATGCTCCTGCTGTTCCGCTTGCGATGGCGGGGTGTAGAACGTTGGCCGCCTGACCACCACCTGAGCGGTCTTGCTATGGTTGCCGTACTCATTCGACGCCGTACAACTGTAGCCGCCAGCATCCGCCGGTGTAATGGCCACAAAGCTCAGCAAAGTTCCGTTAATGTGCACAGAGCTAACCAGAAAATTAAGGAAATAGCCAACAAAAAAATTGCATGTTAACAACAAGCTAATAAGCATATTTAAGAACTGCATTTTTTTTGTATTGTTTTGGCCATTTGTGTAACCTAAAAATGTTTGCATACATTTGTATTTTGGCTGCAACAATTTGTGTTGCAAATAAGAAATTTTTTTGTTAATAATTACACTCAGACTCGAAATGCCTTTGAGAGTATTAAAGTTTTTCAAAAAAAATATATAATAATATATGCTGACTTAATAATGCAAAAGTGTAAATAAATAAATGAAATGCACTTGAAGTGCCTTACATATTTCATTTTTATATTCTTGGTCAATAGATTTTACTCTGTTTTTTTTTTTTAATAATATTTAAAATTAACTAGAACTAAAATTTGCAAACATAAAGTCAACTTTAAGCAAAGCTGAATCAATTATAAATTCGAAAACTATAAATCAAGAATATATATATATATAAGTAAATATATTAAAGATATTAATATAAAAAATATCGTTAATTAATCGGTTGTATTTGGGATGTATTTGGAACTCACTTGGGCAGTTTTCGGCCATTGTCGGTTTCCCAGTGGACATTGTGGGGCTCGGCATTGATCACTCTGCATTGGATTTCAATATTGGTATCGGCCTCCACCACCAGCGGTATGTTGGGTATGAATGTGATCTGTGGCAGTGGCAGCAGCACCAGTTCGCGCACCACATACGTTCTTAGGGCGCCGCGATTATCAAACGCATTGCAGCGATACTGGCCCAGATTCTGCTCCTCCACAAACGTGATGGTCAGCAAATTGCCTTCCGTATGAGCATTCCGTAGAAGCGGTTGTCCATCAACTCGAACCCAGGTGGTCTGATGGGATGGCAGGTCACAAGTGAGGGTCACATTGTCGCCCAGATTGGTGTTGAACTGTTGACTTTTCTCATTGGGATAATATGGATGGTAAGGATGATGCACCACATCGCCAAAAGCTATGGAAACAAAATCAATGCAAATTGGTTTGAATCACTGGGTAGTTACTGATATATCGACCATTGAGCTACGTATGATAAATCTTTTGCCACTTGAACAGAGCTTGTTAAAATTTATAAATTTGATCCGGATTGGAAGGTTATATCACAAAAATACACTTTTTTTTTTGGGAAAGAGATGGACATAGTTAGATCGACTGATCAAGAAAAGTTTTATGATATCCTCTTCAGTTGATTTCAACTGGCGTAACTGCAATGGATTATTGCGCTAGATAACAACCACAATGGATGCTTGAGCTGGACAGTATTGTGGACTCACCGTCACCGTCGCCGCGCTTGGGTTGGACTTCGATGCGAATGCTGACCTGGTCGTAGCCCGCATCATTTGTGGCCGAGCAGGTGTAGGTTTTGGCATCGTTTTGTGTGACACGGTTGATGGTCAGATAGGCGGTGTTTTGGTCCCGACCAGCTGTACTGAACTGTTGACTGGTGATCCACTTGACGACAGGATTGGGAACGCCGCTAGCGTAGCAGGTAATGCTCACATCATCGCCCTCGGTGTAGCTCTTCACATGCGTATTCGGGTAGAGGGTAATGACTGGCGGCTCAATGACATAGATCGTGGCGATGCCGGTGGAGCGTCCAACGGAATTCTCTGCCACACACTCGTAGTCACCAGCATCATCAATTTCAATGTCGTGAATGCTGTAGAGAGAAGTTACAGATAAGGATTAGCAGATGCACTTGGATGGATAAATGGATGCATTCACTCACGTTATATAGTTGGTATTTCCATCAATGTGCTGGTGTCGGGGTGACAGTGGTTGACCATCGATGCGGCGCCACTGCACCGTCGGCGCGGGTATGCCTTTGGCATTACAGTTAAGGAATCCTTGTTCCTTGACCTTAAAGGTCCTTGGAACCGCTGGTGTTATAAAAACGCTCGGAGCCTCCCGAGCTGCAAGCAAGTAAATTATGGTTGTTGTACAGATTAGTATTAGGATCAGACAGTGCGGACCTGTCTTATTACCGACTCCGTTCTTGTGCACTTTGTGCATTGCATAATAACGCATTGAAATATCAAATGCAATTATTTAAAATATTTATCAAAAATGATTTATTATATACCAAGTTACCAATATATGTTTTTTTTTGTTTTTTTGATTTATTTTTAGCATTGTGTGGAAAGCAACAGGAAGAAAGAGAGCAAAGAGAAATGTTATGCACCCAAAACTCTTTTCATATTTCACATTCTTTCATCATCTCGTCTTCTCTATGGATTCTACAGCATTAATTATCGGCCTATGAATATATGCTTAGAAGCGAGGCCCATTGGCACAAACTATATGTTTAGATAAGTCTGAAGATCTTAAAAGATCTCCCAAAGAAGAGGGTCAACTTTAATTAAAGCCATTTACTGACTAAGCTGACTAATAACATATATATATATATATATATATATATATATATATATTTAGACATATATACGTATAAAAAAAAGGATCTGAGCATAGCTCTGCTGAGATCTATGGAAAAACGAGATGATGCTGGATACGAATGTTGAATATATCTGGATCTTACATGAATATATCAAATAGTAATTTGTACAATATATAACTATATATATAGGGATATATGGATAGACTTACGTTCAACGCCGATAAGAACGCTGGAGTGATCTGATCCGTATGTGTTTTCGGCTGTGCATGAATAATAGCCACGATTCTCGGGTCGGGCATTGATGATGCGCATCTCGTTGCCGCTGATTTGAACATTGGATGGCATCGATTCGCCGTCCTTCATCCAATAGATGCTGGGATAAGGTGAACCGCTGGACTCGCAAATAATGCTATAGTCGGTGCCTTGATCGATGGAGACGGTTTCGGGGAGTCGCAATATGGTTGGCTTATAGCTGAAAAGTGATTGGGATAGTTATAAAACATGTGTTGACTTTGCCAATGGCAATGATTCGCCTACCTGGAGCCAGGTGCCGGCAACTGGGGTTCCTCAATGTAGACGCGTGCGTTCTCCGTGTAATTGCGACGTGTGCGCATATCAAAGCCGATGCACGTGTAGACACCCGATTCACTGGCACTGGCGTCCTGAATCTTGAGCATGTTACCAGTGATGATAACGTTTTCCTCCGAACTCAACGGATAGCCATTATGCAGCCACTCGAAGCGCAGGTTAGCATTGCTGGTGGAGTGACAATAGAAGGTCACCGTATCCCCTACCAGGCCCTTAAAATTCTCCGGCTCTATGAATACCCTCTCACGCACTGGCACATTCTGCGGTGCATTGCCACGCACATAAACCTCCACTTTTTTCTCGTCCGTTCCGTACTCGTTCTGCACATGGCAGTGGTAGCTTCCCTCATCCGATTTACCTGGCATATCGAATATCAACCGATTGCCATCCGTTCTGGTCCGTCCATCTCCCTGGGGATCGACATGTGTCCATTTGATTGTTGGCGTTGGATTGCCCTCCACCTCGCAGATAATCTCGCTCGGCTGATTCTCATCAAAGGTCACCGTGCTGGGCAGATTGACGATCTGAGCTTTCGAGCGTTGCGATTGATCTAACCACAGGAACGGTAAAAGAGGGTGACAAAGGCATTAAAAAATATATATAAATAGGATTTCCACTAGTACAAATTATCATTATTGAATAAAAAAAAAAACAATTTTCATATATTTTTTTTCATTTTTGAATAAATAGATACAAACAAAAAATAAATGCAGAACTATATTAATACTATTACATATGTCATATAGGAACTGTACTAGTTCCAAAATGTCGCACGAGTTACTCTTAAAGATCTGTCGAAAAATCTCTAAAATTAACTTACAATATCATAAAGGATATATAGGAACAATCTGTCGAATATTCAATTCTTGCATGAAACACTTTGTTTAGGTCAATGGAAATTCTACGAACTTCTATTATATTATTTATGTTTATATTATTTTATATATTATGTTTATGTTGTAATTGAAATTTGAATATGAAAATAAACACACAAAATAAAAACAACTATTAAGTTGAATAGGAGAAAGTAGGGATTGAATAGCTACCATATCGATCCAACATTTCTTTGGCATATCCTTGAGGCGAATGCCGCATAATCATTTGATAGCAAGGATTAGTTTTATATCATGTTTTTGGATAGCTGCAATACTTGCACTTACTTGCGATGACGATGGTGACCTGATCCTTGAAGACGCGCGAAGTCTGGTTGTTCGTGGCTTGACAGATGTAAGTGCCAGAGTCGTAGATTTGCAGATTGTATAGGTTAAGGACACCGCCCTCGATTTCGGCACTGTTGGGCAATCGGCTGTTCATCTTGGACCAGCTGACATAGACTGGATCCTGTGGAGAAAAATAAATATATGCTGATCAAAATTATTCAATCTGGAATGCGCAAAAAAAAAACCTACATTGCTCCACGTCATGCGACCGCTGCAGCTCAAGGACATCGATCCGCCCACTGGCAAGATGTTGATTTGTGGCTTCGATATCGACACGATGATCTGGGTGCGTAGATTATCGGGCTGCTCGGTCGGTGGTTCCACGCCATAGCCTAATTGATGTAGAATTATATATATATATATATATATATGTGTGTGGATTGGACTCCAGACCAATATACACTTAAAGGTTAGCGAGTTCAACTCAATTACAATTGGATTAGTGACTTGCTTGCGGCTTATTAACTTGATCGGATGATAATGGGTGTGGTGGGGGGAACTAGAGTTCAGTATTGGTTGGTGGGTATGGGGTTTTTCCAAGTACGAATGGTTTTAGCCACACACTACTACACACAGATAACAGCAGAGAGTTTCCAGCTACGGCTGTGATTGCCTTTGCCAGCTCAAAGGACTACAATAGATTTGACATACAGATGTAGATACTATACTATATAGTATGAGATGTTATTGAGTTGTCCACCAAGTGGGAGTGGGTTCTCAACTCAACGACTGCATAGTACTTAAGGGGGGCAGGGACGAGGCAAGTGTGGATTTTAGCGGATTAGTAGCACAAATATTTAGGTGTAAAACCGACTACGTAACAGCGACAGCAAGTTCTAAAGAGTGTTTTTTTCTTCTTCCTACTGTACAAGTATATATATATTTTTAAAGACATAGTTATCCATCTATGAATACATTGCATAGCGATGAGACACATATAGTATTTATTTTCTTTGTACATAAACAAATTACTTTTTGAGGAGGTGTTCTATATAAATAAAAAAAACTATTATATATATATATATATATATATATATATATATAATACAAAACATTGAAAACAAGGTAAACATCAACATAAAGTTTAAGTCGAGTCATCAGATATTATTTTAAGCTTAGCTTTTGTCTCGCTCTGCAGTGAAAGTGTGAAACACAATTGGAGAGAAAGTGAAAGCCTACAACGAACGGTGCATACACAGAGAGAAACACAGAAATAGAAAACACGAAGGAAAATAGGGAAAAGTTGGCAGCTACGTATTTATCAACAATTATTATTATTAATTTTCAGTTTTAAATTATTTTAAATTAAAAAAAAAAAATATTTTAGTTAGATATTTTTTTTAATGTAAAAAAGAATTTTTTTTTTGTTTTTAAATCTATATTTAAATAATTAAAGCAATTTGTCTAGTTTGTAAAACAATAAATGCAAAAATTTAAAAAAAATGTAAAAATTACAAAGATAGTTATAAAAGAGTAATGGGGAGGGGGGGGGGGGGAGGAAGGAAGAATGTGTTTACACTGGTAGAAAAACTTTAGAAAACGAATGTCGGAGAGATGAAACACATTGAACAAACTAAATACAGACACATAAATACATACACACATATATATATATATATATTTAGGTATGTGCGAACTAATTGATTGATTTCACTAGTTGGTGAATGGGTTTCTAAGTTTGCAGTGTATGAGTAGTTCACAATATCAATAAGTAATAAGTGAAAGATATATATATATATATAATATATTTATATCGATAAAATAAGGAGAGAGAGCGATGGTTGTATGCTGTGTTTGTTTGGTTTTGTTTGATTGATTGATTGATGATTGGCGAACCTCGCAGATGGCAGCCGTAGCGCAGTTTGGTAATATTTCCTATAATTCTGTTGCCCTTATAAATCAGCAGGGTGTCATTGTACGATATTGTCTCGTTGGGCTCAATATCGAACCGAAAGCCGTTGCAACAGAATCCCATGCTTATATCGCATATCTTGGGCGGCTCTTCAACAATGCGAGATGTGTCTAGAATGTGGATGGATTGTATGTTTTGTTGTGATGATTGCGTATTTATTTTTCGGATACATGATTATTGATGGTTTTTTTTTATTTCATATTTTTATTATGTTTTTTTTTTGTGGATGGTGTTGTGGTAAAAAAAATAAAATTAAGAAATTCGTTGAAAATTGTATAAAATATGATTAAGAGGCAGATTGAAAGATCGAAAGAGAGAGAAGCTATCTTAAAGTAAGGCGGAGATCGATATAAATAGCTGAAGTGGATAGAAAGGGAGAGAACTGAGGTAAGCGGAGATTATCAGAATTGGTTCATGAGTCAGTGGAGGATTTAGGTTTTGGCAAGGGCTTTGCATTTGGCTCAAGCATGGTGCCCGCCTCGAACCCAAACTAAGGACTTAAATCGACTCCGGAATGATTGGCAGATTATATTGTTGACATGTTACACGCCATTTATGTGACAGGAGGCAGTTGACAGTACTCACCGAAGTCCTGGCAACGATCGCCAGTGAAACGTGGCTTGCACTGACACTCCACGTAGCCGCTTCTGCCTAAACCACAGCTCTGGGTATTCTCCTCCTGGCAGGGACAGGCATGGCATTGACCATTCTCTGTCCGATAGTGCATTGGGGCGCAGTTCTCGCACGAGTTGCCCGTGTAGGCAGGTGGGCACTGGCACTGCTCAATGTTAAAGACAGGTATGGCACCGGGCGCAGGGTGGTCCATTGCCTGCTCCCATGTCACATCGAGTATGGAGGTGCGCATTGTCCGTATATGGGGTGTGGCACGAATCAGCAGATGCTCAACGTTGCTCAGCAGGGTGAGGATATCGTTCCGGCTGGCGGCAACGGCACTGCCCCGTTCCAAACGCTGCCATGTATCTTCCTCGCTGATTCTGACACTATACTCATCCGAATTGGACAGCTCGTCGGGACGGGACCACATCAGACGCATCCCATTGCCAATGAGGATGACATCGTGTCCGGAAATATATTGGCCAATCGACGTGGTGGTCACAGTGTACTTCAAGACGCCGCCATAGGCATTCAGGTGGTTGCCCTGAACATTGCCGCGGATACTCCAGTATTTGGTGGTGTATGAGTCGTAGGTGTACGTGAACCTGCTGGTGCTCATGTCCACCTGCAGGTTCTTATTGTCCATCTCCAGCTCTGCGCCGAGCTCGTCGGTGATCAGCGCTGTGTTGCTGAAGAAATCAATGGGAATCAGCTGGCGATAGAGCGATGCGGAGCGGCACTGGTTCGCCTGGCCGGAGCAGAAGCACTCACTGCACCCAGCCTCCTGGTCGCGTGACAGACCGAAAGTTCCCTCGCGGCACTGATCGCACCGACTACCAATCACATTCACCTTGCAAATGCATCTGTTGCCCACGCAATTATCCGTTCCGTCGGTGTTACAAGGGTAGCAGTCGGTCCGATCGTCCGACTCCACGTCCGGTGGGTTATTACTGTCCGGCTGGCAACCTGTGGAAGATTCCACATAGCCGGGGGCACAACGTTCGCAGTTTTCACCCATGGTGTTGTCATCGCAATTCTGTTCAAATTTGGTCAGTTAGTCAAAGCATTCAAGTAATGTGATCCTTAATCATATTGTGGAAATATGGAGATGTGTTACATACCAGACACTCGCCGGTCTCCGCATCACATTGGGTGGCGTGGCCGTTGCAGGTGCACGGCATGCAGAGGCCCAGATAGAGGCCCCCATCTATGCGGTGATAACTGGGGGCGCATTCTTCGCAGGAGAGTCCAATGTAGCCCACTGGGCAGCGGCACTCCTCCACCTCGTATGCACGAGAGTTACCCTGATTGTTGGGACTGGCAATGTCCAAGGAGACATGCTTGAGCGAGCCCTCCGTGGTGCCGGTCGTATACGTTGCCTTAATATAGATGGCATCGATATTGCTGAGTGCCATCAACATATGGGGGCGATTGGCCGCTTGGCCATCGGTGCGCTGCCAGGCGCTCTCAACAATGGACACGGCATACGAGCTGAACGTGCTGGGACTAACGGATGCCTTGCGAGAATGGATGAATGTCACACCCTCGCCGCTCTTGATGACCACATCGGGCGCATTGTTGCGGGACATTTGACCACCGGGCAAAGGACTATAGCTGAGCGTGTAGTTGAGATTGCCGCCGTAGGAAGTCAGCTTGTTGCCCAGAAACTGGTCGGGCAGTGCCCAGTACAGGGTGTCCGTACTGTATTGGGAGTCGTATGAGAAGCTAATCGCGTTGGACAACGTATTGAGTGGCACCAACTGTGGCGTGGGCCCTGTGTAATCGCGGATTAGCGTGAAGCCGTGCGGGGCGCTGGAGCGGCCGAAGCTGCTGCTGATTTGGTCGCGGTACAACGAGGTGCTCGTACAGTCCGTTTTTAAGCCGCTGCAGAAGCACTCAATGCAGCCGGTGTACGTGAACGAGTTGAGATGGAAGCTATTTGGTGCACAGGTGTCGCAACGATCGCCCTTGACAAGATCCTTGCACTGGCACGTGCCGTTGCTGTAGTGGTTGTAGGTGCCTTCAACGTTGCACGTCGGCTCTGGCGTCTGGTGGCAAGAGCCGCCAGGCACCAAAGGATTGCCCTGATAGCCGGCGGCGCAGCTGTCGCAACGTCGTCCCACATAGCCCTCATAGCAATTGCAGATGACGTCGCCGTCGGGGCTGAGTTGGCAGCCGCTGGCAAAGTTGTTGCTGCCGCTCTGCGGGCACGGGCAGTCGTGGCATTGGACGCCGCGACGCGGATCACCGTAGGTGCCCACGGGGCAGCGCTCCACAACGAAGGGCGCACAACGACCCAGCCAGGCTCCGCCGGGCTGGCGCACAAAGCCGGGGGCGCAGGTTTCACAGGAGTCGCCAACATAGCCGGGCGGGCAGTTGCACTTCTCGACGAGGGAGGCGCTCCCCAGGCCATAATCGGATGTGCCTGCCGAGTCCATTTCAATTTTGACCACCTCCACTTCGCGAGCTATCGAACTGTAGCCGAGGCGGATCAGAATGTTGTCCACATTGGCCAGTATCATCATGAGCTCCTCGCGTGTTGCCTTGCGTCCGTCGGGCTTCAGCCAGTTGCCCGGCACGAAGCTGATGTCCACCTTGTTGAACTGATTGGGCTGGGTGCGCACGGAGTAGGTGAGTATGTAACCGTTGCCGTTGATGATGACATCCGGTCCAGTGACTAGGCGACCATTGCTCACATAGTTGATCTCGTACTTGAGGTGGCCGCCGTAGGACTTCAGCTGATTGCCCATGTAATCGCTTGGCAAGGCCAAATACGGGGCCTCCCGACTACTGTACTGCACATCGGAGGCACGGAACTGGAAGCCATGGTTGTGGATGATCAATTTTTGAGAGGGCACATCATTGATCACGATCTGTTTATAGGGATTGAAAGCAACGCTGACCACACGATGCGATACGATTGGGGGCTGTATGGCGTATGTGAAGAAATTGGCGCTGTCGCAGGAGATGCCGACACCGAAGCAGAAGCACTTGATGCAATCGTCGCGGGAACGGGCCAGCATATTGAAGAAGCCGGCGGGGCAGACTTCATTGCGTTCGGGATTCACTGTCACGATCGTATCGGGAGTCACGAAGTGGGTGCCCATCGTATTGAGTATTTCGCAGGAGTAGGCGCCACTGTCTTTATACTGCATGTCCGGGCAATAGAGATCGCCACGTCCCCCCGAGCTCTTCGACACACACTTGTCGGCCACGTGACCCCAATTGAGGCGCCACACAACCGTCGGCACCGGCACTCCAGTTGCTATGCATGTCAAATTCAAGGACTGACCCTCCATCAGCGTTTCCGTGCGCGTTGGTGGACGGATTACACTGGGTGCCACTGTAAATTTAATACCAAAATGTTGTAGTGTCATCTTATGTGAAATCACTGTTAAATAAAAAATACTTACTGCAGCCGAACTCATCGCTGCCATCCTTGCAATCTTGCACCATGTCGCATTGGAAACCCTTGGGTATGCAAGGTCCATTGGAGCATTGGAACTCGCTGTAGCGACAGGTGGCATTACTTTGTTCCGAGTCGCAGGACAGCTCATCGGAGCTGTCACCGCAATCGTCTTCGCCATCGCAGCGCCAGGTGCGCTCCACGCACTTCGAGTTGCTGCAGAGGAACTGATTCGGCTGGCATCGGCGTCCCTGGCTGCAACTGTGCTCATCCGAATGGTCCGCGCAGTTGGGTACCCCATTGCAGATGTCCGACTTGTCGATGCAATCACCATTCATGCAGGTGGCCTGGTACTCGCTACAGGCTGTTGGATGCCGATCGATTGCAGGGTTATCTGTGGAATTCAATTCAAACATACAAATCCGATTGTTAAGTAGAGCTCTGAATAAGGCACATCTGGCACATCTGCGGAAACGCGCTTACCAATTCGAAAGCCATGGCGGCATTATGGATTTTAAAAAAGATTTTGAGATATTAGAAAGTAATCATTATCAAAGCCCAATCGAGCTGAAGTCGGCCAAATATCAATAGAAGACTTTATATGCTCTATTAAATTAAATGTTTTCCATTTGAAAAATTTCGAAATATTTTGAAAAATATACATGAATGTTTTTGAATTGGATTCGTATTCTAGGCACTTACTGCCCAATTAATACTTTTACAGAGTATATCCCTGTATTTCGAAGAGGAACTAGGTACCCGCCGGAAGGTACCGAATGCATGGCAGAGAGACAATAGCAACTCGCATAAATAAACCAAAAAAAAAAGAGATCTTTGGATTAGACCTAAGTCAGCTCTTAATGGGAGGATTACTATATGATGTGTGTGAATGTTTACCAAGGCCAAAGAACTCGAGATCAATATGCGGCACGGTGCCATATTTAATTCGATTGGATTTGGGCTCCTCGTATTTGTGATCTCCCCAGGCTGCGTCCAAGCGATTGAGTAGCAGGTAGGAAACAGATTATTGATCAATTCCCCAATAATACTCACAGAAGGAACTACAACATACAATACACAACACTAATTCACTTACAGCGTTCCACCATCAGGTTGACGGCGACATTTTGGCCCTCAATGTAGGCTGCATAGCCAACGGCTTCGCAAATATAAGTGCCAGAGTCCTCCACCTGTAAGAAGTGTGTTTCAAATTAGATATATATTTTTATAATATGAGAAGCGTAATGCTTCAACTTACGCGTATATTGGGTATTTCCAGGCGTCCACCCCTATCGGTGAAGCCGACGGGCAAGGGAAGACCGCCGGGACGTGACCACCTGACCTTGGCGCGGGCTGGACCCTCGTCACGACAACGGAAGATGACCTCGCGACCTGTGCATGCCACAAGACACATTATTTAAGCATATAAATATAAATGGAATAGATATAAATTGTGGGAGCATTTCGAGCAAATTACTGGATCTAATTGGGACTTTGGATCATACAATCGTTCTGTGGGTAGTATTTTTATGTGAACTGTTTGGTTTGGGATTTTTGAAGGGTATCTAGCTGGTGGGTGCTGAACAGCAGGTATAATTTCGAGAAGAATGTACAACTCCGGAACCGGATGCCAATTTGCTGTGGTGCAGTGGTGCAGCGATAGGACGAGACGAATGTCAACTAGTTTAATATTGTGTGTAGTTAGGTCAACTTACCCTCCCTAATATATCCTGCAGGTATTTAATTTATGGGTTATGTCATTTTTGTTTGGGTTAAGCATTAAAAGTAGTCATTAAAAGGTAGAACATTATGTAAATTCGAGTAAACATATTAAGCAAATACAAAGAACAAAAGGAAACAAAACAAAATCGAAACGATCTTCGAATTCGATCAAAGCTGCAGTTGGGCCTTGCAAGAGAAGTACTTTGTGATCAGTCGATAGCAGAAATTGGACTTATCGATAACAGCTATATGTCGCCGCTGTTGTATCTATTGCAAGGCGTACTTTCAGCTGAATATCTCGCTTCTTGGAACAAACCAAACACAAAAGGGACTCGAAGTAATTGCAGAATACTCACTTTCTTTAATGGTCTGGCTACTGGGATAGGTCTTCAGATTCAGCTGGCTGCGTTCAGGCTGCGATGAATCGGAACCTGTGAATAAGAGGAAAATATATTTAAGCATTTGAAAATTTGACTCTCTTGTGGAATATTATATACAACATATATGAGCAATAACCCTGATCTATCCGATTTCCGTTTAGTATCTACTACTTAGTGGTACTTAAGTGGTAAAATGTTAGGATGGTTGTTGTTGCTAATGGAGTTTGTGCTGACACCGATTTGCTGGAGGGTTTGGGCGGTGGGTTTGGTTTTTTGGTTCGATAACCACTTACTATCGATCTCATTTGTGATGGGCGCGCAATCTTGCTCATCGCTGGCATCGTACGGACAATCGATAACGCCATTGCAGCGCGAACTGAGCGATATGCAAGGACCATTCTCACATCGGAACAGCGTCGATGGACAGATGATGCGCAGCGGCACCAACGGCATTGTGCCTGTTGTCGATGCTGCACCTGATGTGGTTGTTGGTGCCGTTGTCGAGGGTCTACTGCTGCTGCTAGCTGTTTGTTGATGATCATATGTCGATCAGCGATCGATGTTCATGTGATGTGTGGATGCGGATGTAGATGTAGGGTGAGTAGATGTGTGCAGCTAATGCTGACTATAACCGACCGACTCTGCCAACACTGGTTACTTACCACAGTCTTTCTCATCGGAGTTGTCCTGGCAATCGGTGCGGCCATCGCAACGCACCGCCGCATTAACGCATTGTCCATTGTTGCATTTGAATTGGTGCGCCTGGCATTGCATCGGGTTGCAGCGGGTTTGATCCTCATCGGATCCATCCGAACAGTCCTGGTAATTATCGCAAACGGCGGTGTGGGGCACACAGTCACCATTGCCGCACCGGAACTGATCATTGGCACAGCCTGCGAGGGATTCAAGAAGCAGCAATTAGTGAACTGAGTTAAACCAAATAATGCGCACTTATTGAGTATGCTAAGGCTGTAAGAAGTTGAAGGCTAGGTAAAAATAAATATTATATATAGATAATTATTATTATTATACTTTTTTTTTTTTTTGATATGAATAATCATAAGATCAAATTGATTTGAACAGTGCATAGACATGTGTAACATTTAGGAGTCTTGATAACTGACTTAAATTTGTAGTAGATTTCATTTTTTTTTTGGTTTCTCCAGATATCATGCAACTGGCTTAAATAAAAACTTAGGATGCAATGCTAAACATAAATGTAAAACTACATTCCATATATATATATATATATATACTTATACTGATGTGTTAATGTATATTTATATATGTATATAGAAATTGAAATAACAACAAATCTTGTGAAAATGCTAAACAAGTTCAAAGTAAATGTGACAACAATTTGCTGAAAAACTTATTAACCAATACAGTTCTGTTCATCGGAAAAGTCTTTGCAGTCGTAGAAGCCATCGCAGTGCTGAGTTGCATTAATGCAAAACTGTCGATCGAAACAGAAAAACTCGCTATCCTTGCATTGAGTACCTGTTTTTAGTATTATTATTATTATTTTTTTTTTTTTTGTTTTTTTTTTTTTTGTTGTTGTGTGCAATTTAGCATAGAATTTGATAAAAGCGTAAAAAAAGAAATACGTGAGAGATATTTATAATAGAGAACAATAATATAAATAGGCGATTTGCATTTGTTCAGAAAAGTTTTGCAAAAAGGGGACAATGTGATCAAGTGAGAAAGTGAGAGACACTGCGAGAAAGAATACAAGTGTAAAGCAACCAAAAAAATTAAAAAAATATATCACTAATCCAGGTGCATACATACATACATACATACATACATACATACATATAGTATGAGTACGAGAGTACATCAACGACTAACTTTAAGTGCCTGTGCCATACTAGTTGGAACGAGTCTACTCCAAGAATCAAAGCCAAACTAAAGAAAAAACTAAAGTTTCGTTAGGAGAAATGAAAAGTATCTGTTTTGTACTAAAAATTCGGAGCTCCCTTGGAATCAAAATATATATCTTCGGTCTGCCGAAGAGTGCAGACCCTCGCAGAGTGTTTATGTACGGCAATCTTGATCGAATTAAAATACTAGACAAATCCTAAGTTATATCTATTTTAAAAAAAACTGCAGTTGTTTTTTTTTTACAGTTATTTAGGCATCTGCCACAATTATTCTGTTAGATGTGGTTGGCAGAATTCTGCAAAATATATAGTTAAGCAATAGCAATAACAATCCCAAGTATTCCTCGGTAAAGTTTGGATAGACAGTTGAATATCGCTATATCGACTATACATATACTCTGCAAGTGTGAATTAGTAATATATAAGACACATTTAAGGCTCGACTTATAAGTGTTATTCATAGCTTTCTTTTTATCGAGTGAGATACTTAAATCCCCATAACTGATTTCTTTTTTAGTAAAAACATTTAGTTTTTATTTGGTGTGTCTCACTTGTGTGTGTGAGTGTGATATGAATGTGTGGGTGCTTGTGTGTGTGTGTGTGTGTGTTGGTGTGTTTTGGGTAAGTGGGTAATACGAGAGGGGAGGGTTAAAGCAAAACTTACAATTCGCCTCATCGGAGTTGTCTTCGCAATGACGATGGCCATCGCAGCGTTCGCTTTCCGTGTAACACCTGCCACTGGGGCATGCATGCTGTGGACAGGGCAGTGGCGGATAGTGTGGATGACGTGTGTGATGCGTGTTGTGGCAGTCATGCTCGTCGCTGCGGTCGGTGCATTCATTATGACCATTGCACCGTATCGAACGATCGAAGCACGAATCATCGCAAAAGAATTGATCCAGGCTGCAATCTTTGGCCGTTAAGCGGGTGGTGGCTATGATTGCGATTGCGATTGCGATTGCATGCGATATTTATGTTGATATCGTTATCGATAACCGATTATTGATAACGGTAATGCGCGTGTGTTGGTATGATGATGTTTTTGGTTTGTTTTGGTTTTTTGTATGTTTGTTTAGCGTAACAAGAAAGAAAGACAAGAGAACGAAATGAGCAACGCTTGTTGTGGCAGTAGTCGAGCGAGTTATCAAAGCATCGCTTTCAACAATACAAACACAACCCCGCTTAATAAGTACATATTATACATAGTATATAGTAAATACAAACCTGTCCGAATTGATTAACACTGTAATCGGTATGCTTATAGACTAACTTAAAACTAGACACTTAAATCGATTGGGTGGGTAAGTTTGGCATTGGTAGTTTTCGGAGTGGGTTCTTTTTTTTTACCGATGGGTGTGTGTGTGTGGGGGGGGGGGGGGGGGGTGAGGGGCTTTGGGTTTGGGGCAGTGCTTTGGTAGATTTGAGCGTGGTGGGCGGTTTGAATGGAATCGTGTATATATCGTTACCCCGTCCCAAGCAAAGTTTGGGCAATTCATCCGATTGGTCCAGGCAATCGGCATGTTTGTTACACACCAAATCGGCCTCAATGCAATCAGAGTTCGCGCATTGCCATTGCCTTAATTGACACCTTTTAATTGTTGTTGTATTTCTAAAAATGTTCCTGCCAGCTGTGAAGTTTTTTGTTGTTCCTATGTTGTGTATGTGTGTGTGTGTGTTTGTGTGTGTTTGTTTGTTTGCGTATATATTGTGGTATTACGCCAAAAGAGAACAAAACGACAAAATAACAAACATAAAAAAAGCATTAAAAAATTATGCAATATGTTTTTGACTGAGTGAAGCAAAAGACAAAAATACAGTCAAAGAGAGAGAAAGAAAGAGAGAGAGAGAGAGAGAGAGAGAGCGAATGCAAGTGAAATGAGAGCAATAGCAAAAATGAAAGTTATCGAAGGCAACGTTGAATAGCTGAGCAGAGTGCAGGCAAAATCAAATAGGAGAAGCTACGGGAAATAATATCGATAACACTTTCCAATAATTATCGATTCTTGAAAAGTACGTGCAAGCGTTACAAAAGAGTAGCAGCATAAGAAAGTGAGCGAAATCAGTGCAATCTGAGAGCTTAAGCTGCAGAAATAATTATCGATAGTCATCGGTATGTGTGTGCTGTGTGCTTGTAGATAGTATTAATAATATATGTATATGTAAATGTATAATGAATGCAATTGTTACCCTCGCAATCGAGCTCATCGATGCCATCGACGCAATCGAATTTATTATCGCATCGCAGCGAAGAATCGAGACAAAGGCCGCTGCAGGCAAACTGATCGGGCGCACAGACGCCGCCTTCAAAATGTGACAGATCAATGAAAAGATGTACAAAATATCAAAAATAAACACTGTAAAACGCAATTTGCATAACTAATAACTCGAACTACAAATACAAAATACAAAATACAAAATACAAAATACAAATGCAAAACTACAATGAAAACTACAAATTCAAAATTGCACAGCAAATCGATAATAATCACAAAAAAAAATAAAAACGATAAATTTACATTTGCAGTGCTTGATTATCGATGGGTAGGACGGGGAGAGTTGTGTTGAAAGTGAAGGGTGGGGGAGGGGTATTTTGATATACTTATCTGCTTACCACAGTTGAGCTCATCGCTGGCATCGCTGCAGTCAGCGATGCCATTGCAATGCAGTTTGGATGCAATGCAATCGCCAGTATTGCAGCTGGCCAAATGAGCGATATTCAAATGATGATCGTATTTATGTTGTTGATGACGATGAAGGTGTGTGTGTGTGTGTGTATATGTGGGTGTGGGTGTGGGTATTTGTCGGTGTAGTGCGTTGAGTGTGGGGTACATAAAAGATAAGATAATGGATCAGGTTAAAACGATCAGATGCGATCGACTGTGTGTGTGTGTATGTGTGTGTGTGTATGTTGTATCATGTCTTACAGATAGGCGTCTTCGCGACAATAAGTACAGTTACGCTCGTCGTTGCCATCGTTACAGTTGACGATACCGTTGCACAGCTGATCGAGCGGTATACAATAATCGTCGCACTCGAACTCGTTTTCTAGGCAATGCTCTGCAAAATTGTGATGATTGGTGAGCGTGAATGCGAGTGTGTATGTGAGTGGGAGTGTGAGTGTGAGTGTAAATGTGAGTGTGAATAACATGGATTCAGTTGGCGCCTAAATCTATTGGGGATTAGCGTTTAGTTTTATTACTGAATAGAGTAGTCAAGCAAGAGTGTGTGTGTGTGTGCGTGTGTGTGTGTGAGTGAGTGTGTGTTAGCGAATAAATGAGTGTTTGTGTTTACCTGTGAGGCCCGGACAATCGAGCTCATCGGTTTGATCCTCACAGTCCGCATAGCCGTCGCACTTCTTCTCGAAGGGTATACATTGGCCAAAGTCACACTCAAAATTATACAAATCGCACTCATTCAGCGGATCGTTGTCGGGGTCTGAGTCTGTGTCAGTGTCTGGATGTTGTATATGGGTTTATGCATACAAGATGATAGAAATACGGAAAATAAATGAGATACTCCCAGAGAAAAAAAACGAATTGAATGCAATACCCGCCCTCCCCTCCTAGCTATAAGTTAATTATATATGCATATGTAAAGTTTGAGGTTAATTTCATAAAATCTAGCGCAGATTGTGGGAATCTTGAGCATCTACCATAGTTCGTATCGTCGTAATTGATCAGACAGTTGTACTCATCGGCGCCGTCGGCGCAGTCGGTGATGCCGTTGCAGCGTTTGTAACCGGAAATGCAACTCCCATCTCCGCATTGGTATTGGAAGCTCAAACAGTCGACGACTGGTCGGCTCTTATTGAACTTGGCATGGAAGTCTGATGTGGAAGCATGATGATTGATTGATGATATTGTATGATGGATGTTTGATGTTCATATTGTTGTAGTAGTTGTTGTTGTTGTCGTTGTTGTTGTTGTTGTCGTTGTTGTTGTTGTTGTTGTACACAAGCATTGAGCATTGGGTCACAGAGAGCAAAACAGAGACAGAGACAGGACAGGAAGACAGCGAAAGAGAGACGACGATATTACACAGTTGAGATCGCGGATAATATCAATTGGGAGTGTAAAAAATAAGAAGATAAAAACAGATCAGTTAGCAGCATATAAACTAAATGTTCTAAATATCCTTTAGCAGTTTGCAAGTGGATAGATGGGATTAGGCGATGTGCATATATAGCAAAAAGCAATAAGCAATAAAATAGTACCAAAATAAATTATAGATGTGTTTATAGTCTAGTGATTAACAGCTCCATTAAAATAGTAATTAAGCAATCTATCTGTAGTAGATTAAATCAATATTATAATATGTATCGTCAGATTGTTTAATTACTTCAACATTTGAACTCTCAACTTGGACACGTGTCAGTTAATAAAAAAGTGAATCAATTAATTTAATAATATTATCTAAGTGTGCATCTAGGAAATACATTAGCAGTGGTTAGTGTATAAGTAATTCAAATCGAACTGTAGCCAAAAATTCTGAATGCCAGATTGAGTGGACACACTGTCCATGGAGGAGTGCTTGCTTGGGGATTAGGACATGAATTGATAAGTTAGACTTTCGTCGATTGCTGTATATTTGTGTGTTGTTATCGTTATCGTTGTGATTATCGTTTGGAATTATTGTTGTTCTACTTACGACATGCGCTCTCATCGCTGCCATCCCGGCACTGAGACTCGCCATCGCAGACCTGAGTTTTGGGTATGCAACCGCCTCCGCGCACACATTTGTACTGAGAATAACACATGTTTGTATATATATATATATGTGTGTGTTTGAGTGTGAGTGTGTGTGTAATGGTATGGATAATGGGCATGTGGGTGGGTGGGTGTTGGAAGGGGTAGGCAGAACTCACCTTGTCATTGCTGCAATTGCACAATGAATAGTCCTCATCCTCGTGCTCTTCGCAGTCGGGATCGCCATCGCAGACGCTCTCAATCGGTATGCAATCGCGATTGTGGCACGCGAATTCAATGTTTTCGAGGCAATTGCTTGGCAATGATGATGATGACCATGGCGATGACGATGACGATGATGATGATGATGAGCTGGCTAAATGGTGTTTGGATTTGTTTTTGTTTTTTTTTATTGTGTGGATGATGTTTGGGGGATGATGTCGGTGTTTGGCAGACAACAAGGCAAATATGTATTTATAATAATACAAGCGAGCACGTTCATAAATAACAGAAAAGAGAGAGAGAGAGACGGAGTATTAACAATAAGAGTAAGTAAGGGACAGATGCAGATACAGAGCTGTAGAGAAAGTGTATGCATATCAATTATAATAGAACAATAACAAAATACAAGGTGAATGAGGAAAATATTTTAAAATAACGTAACATTAAAAGCTAAATTAAACGGTTTACTTTATAACTTTTTGGCTGTGTGTGTGCGTGTGTGTGTGTGTGTGTGTGTGTGTGTGTGTGTGTGTTGTTGTTGTTCGAGAGAGCTTAGCTTATGTAAGTTTCAATGTTTAATGGACGAGTCCCAGACACGGCATGCAATTTGCTGTGGCCCACACAACTCATCAAATTACACAAAACTAGCACCCAAGGATTGAGCAATTTAAGTCGACACATTGCTTGCCACTCGCAATATGGGGCAACGGTGCTCGTTACTTGCTACTCGTTATTTCAAACCCAAGTCTTGAGCGATACGCAACAAGACGCTACTCGTTGCTCGTTATTCGATACTCGTTACTTAATTACCCCAACATTAAGTGATGGATCGCAATGCGTAACTCGCTACTCGTTACTCGTTACTCGCTAGTTTGTTACTTTATACTTAGGGAACCTACGCGCTGCACCTCCTCTCGTTGTTATTTGGATTGGGTTAGTGGTTGGACGCGTTGCTGCCGTCACCAGGGTTGGTGGGGCGCTTGTTGTGTGGTGCTCCAGCAAGGCAGGCGGCACCCTTTGCCACGGATATACAGCGGTGGTTGTTGGTTTACGCATCACGGGTCGCCGTGTGGTTAACTGGGGAACATAGTGTTCACAATTATTCTCGTCGCTCTTGTCGTTGCAGTGGTGGAAGCCATCGCAGCGCAGATGGATCGGTATGCAAACGCCGTTGGTGCACCTGAACTGACTGCTGCTGCACGGATTTTGTTGACTCGACTTATCGTATTTGTCGTGCGGCAGGTAGAGTTCGTACTCCTTGGCATCATCTTTGTGGATGGGTATATTATTATCGTTATCGTTGCCACGGCCCATTTTAGGCGGTGGTCGATGGTGGTCCGCATAAATTCGTATAATGCCATCCGCATCGAAGTAATCCTTATCTTTATCGCTATTTTTTTTTATATCGTTCGAATCTGTTAGCCGAGTTTAGTTTGTTGGTTTTTTTGTTTGGGTGGAGGAGGGAGGGGGGTGTCGGTAATAGGGTTTGTATCCGCATGCAAAACCGTTCATATTTATGAATAGGTAACAGGGATTATTGAGGAATGGATTGGAGATTGAGTTTGATTTTTAATTTTTATTTGTTGATACGTTTTTTTTTTTTGCATGCAAATTTTGCAGTTGAGCCAATTGTTGTTGTTGTTCCGATTCGATTAGTTTTTGGACATTCGACAGCCAAAACCACAAACGTTGAAGTTTGTTTTTGTGTTATAATTTGTTTTGGACCAATTGGAAAGAAGAGAAATAAAACGTAAACTTGTTAAATAAAAGATCAAAATTTGGACAGTTGACACGCATAAAAACTACAACAAAGCCGCGAAAGCACCTTAAAAGTATTATCTCGAAATGAAAAGGGGAACCACAGAGATGGGTTGCAACAGAGAGAGAGAGAGAGAGAGAGAGAGTGAGAAAAGGTGAGACAGGTAGATACTGAGATTGAGCAAGAAATACAGAGAGAGAATCGTTTGCGCTGACACCAAAAGTTACCGGACTAGTTACCAAAATCAAGAAAGCCACAGAGAATAGCGAAAAGCAGTACACATAAATTCTTATTCCATAACGCTGAACACAGTTATCGATAGCAAGGCGAGACACAGCACTTACCGCAGTCTTCCTCGTCTGTGTTATCGCTACAATCGTAGATGTTATCGCACACCTGACGCATCGGAATACACTCACCGTTCCTGCAGCGGAACTGAGAATGGCGACACTCCTCGGCATCGTAGCCACCTGAGTGTTAAGTGTCTGTGTGTTATTTTGTGTAATATGTAATGCTATGTTATCGGTTATCGGTGATATGTATGACAATGTCTATGAGTGTGTTAGTTGTGCACTGTGAGAGTGGCGATTGTGGTGTAGAATTATATATATTTTATATTGATTTATCGAGAACTGCAGCACTCTCTGAGCTGAGCCCGACCAAGATTGACAGCTGACACAGCTCGAATTGATAAGTGAGAAACAGTGTTGTGTATCGATAGACAGAGGGAAGGTGGAAGTGTGGAAGTGGAGGCAGGAGTGGAAGTGTGGGTTGTGTGACCACCACTTACCTGTATTTCTGAGCACTCTGAGCATTCAACTACTTTACACCCGCATTAGGACTCACACTCAGACTCGCAACAGAATGGAGAAATCACAGATGCACACCGATACACACAACACTCACCATCGCAATAGCGCTCATCGGATATATCCTCGGGGCAATCGATGTTGCCATCGCAGAGCAGCTCCTTGGCAATGCAAGTGCCATCATCGCATTGCCATTTGTCGTACAGACAGGCTGCATGAATCAAAGGGGGTCGGAGGGGGAGCATAAACAAATTATATAAATTACAAGAGTGTACACTACAGTGCACAACGAGGAGAGAGAGAGAGAGAGAGAGGAAGAGGGGGAGAGGGTGCAGTTAAGACATACGGCAGCCTTCCTCGTCGGATCGATCGTGCGGACAATTGGTGCGTCCATCGCAACGATGCACAATCGAAATGCAGCTGAGATCGCGACAGGTGAATTTGCCCTTGGGGCACGTGAAGCGCAGCTTTGGCACAACTGAGCAGCACAACAAATTGAGAGAGAGAGAGAGAGAGAGAGAGAGAGTGTGTGTGTGTGAGAGAGAAAGAGAGATAGGTAATGAGTTTAATTAATGATTGATGGATTGATTGATGTGTGCTGATCTAGCCACGGAATGTCATCCTTATCATAACGCATAATGGTTTTGAAATAATGCCTATAACTAAAAGCGAATTCTACAAATTGTCAAATATTTCACAATTTGAAATTAATTATTTATAACACAAACACCCCAAACTATAAGTATTTTAAACTCCTTTAACTATAATAAACACATATCACTCATTGTAATTTATAAATCAAGAGTATTTCAAATAAACGTACCAGTTTATATTAAAGAACTTTTCTCTAAAAGACTAAATCAATATTAATGTTATATAAAATAAATATAGCTATTGATATTCATGATAAAGAAACAATTATATTTAATATGAAAAAAATCCCCTAACTTGTAAATATTTTGCTGTTAAATGTTAAATTTGCCATATCAATAAGTATTTTTTTTTTTAACTGCATTTAAATTAATTTCACTGACTATTAAATGTTTTTTGTAAATTTTGCTGCTTGGGCTGGAAAACGCAAGTTACAATTTTTAATTCTACTAAATAATGTTGAAATTTCAAAGAAGAATTAAACATTTGAATTCCATGTAGATCAGCAAATGTTAATTGTGTGGTGATTGATTGATAATCTGAGTGATTGATTGACTGAGGTGATTGATACTCACTTCCATCGCAGTGTTCCTCGTCGTCGCCATTGTTGCAATCGACGTAGCCATCGCATTGCTGGCTGGCGCTGATGCAACGACTGCCGTCGCGACACTGATATTCCGTGTCGCTGCAGCTTGCGGCTGTTGCACGTTAGTTACGGTAAAGGGGATTGTTTTTTAATATTGGTTTTTAGTTTTAGTTGGCCCATATTTGTGTGTAAGTATAATAGAGAGAGAGAGAGAAAAAGCAGATATTATGGTTAGTGGTTAGTGGTTAGTTGTTAATAACTCAAGTTACTCCATTGGGCTTATGGGGACAGGTTACCGAAAGCAAACTTATTATTATACGTACGGCCGATTGTGGATACTGCATCAGTTATCGGTTTTCGGTATCGGTATAGGTAGCTGTTATCGATTATCTAAATAACTTACTCACGAATAACTTAGTCAAACTTAGTTAACGCATAGATGTCCCCAATTAACTGGGATTACGTCTACCAATAAAATACGTATTTTTATATATGCATTTGTATGTGTATAAACAGTGTGCAAATGTTTGTGTGTATTTAAGTGTGTGTTTGTGTGTTTGTGTGAGTGTGTGTGTATATGTATCTATAGTACTGATAGATCTGGTACTTACGGCAATCGTCGCCCTCATCATCGCCATCGGTACAATCTGGGACATCGTCGCAACGTTTGCTGCTATCAATGCAATCACCATTGCGGCATCTAAATTCATTTGAGCGGCATTCTGAAAGAAAAAAAAAATATATATATAGGTTGATTATATAATAATAATTCATAATTGCGCTCTTAAGTTGAGTAGAAAAACGGCATCACAGTTTCAATGTGAGTTTTCTCAGACTACAAATTCAATTAACACACTTTTGATTCTACTTTCTTATTTATACTTCAAATAATAATTTAGAAGCCATCCAGTTCATCATTTTCAAAAAAAAAAAAAAGAAGATATATATATATGTATTTCTTTTTGGCAGTTACACATATATTTTTTGGACTGGCAGTGGTGCAATTAGCCTCCAACCGGATGCATTTTAACAAGCATTTCCCAAACTTGAAAGCAAAAGTTTGTTAGGCGTCTGTCTCTGTATCTCTGTTGTGTGTGTGTGTGTGTGTTGTGTGTTGATAAGTTGACACGCCTGTCAACCTACTCGCCTTTGGTATACCACCAGCTCTACTTTTGCTACGGCATCGTTAGCCACAGTTTCCTGTGCATGTTTTGCCTTTTTGAACCCTTTTTTTCACTGTGTGCCCCACCACCCTTCCCCTCCCCCCAACCCACACACTGATGCTGCTGCCGGTGTTGGACAGGATGCCTAAAATTCGAGTCAACTTAAGCATTTTCACAAATATTTTTCACACTTTTCATTCATCTTTGGATTATTGCCGTTGCTCTTGGCTCGGCGCGCTCGAAAGTATGCAACACAAAGTGGCAAGCATCGCGGATTTGATTACAAGGGCGTTAGACAAAGGCGGGTAGAGCGACAAAGTGTTGCGGAGGGGGCCTAAGCTGAGGGTGTGAGTGGTATCTGCAGAGAGCAGAGGCTAATTAAAAGTAAAGACAACAACTTGGCGCTGTGTCACTTAGCCCAAGTGTAATCAGAGACAGCTTTAAGTTTCCTCCAGCTGCTCCCTTGGACTAACAAATAAAAAAATAATATATATATATATATATATATATATATAATAGATTGAGAATTAACAGACACTTTAGTTTCCGTAGATTATTGCCGTAGGTTTCTTACCTTTGATTTATTTATTTAATTTTACACTGTAATTTAATATGACACATTTAACATGAGCAACTGGAAGTGTTTTCTTGACACACACAATTCCATCTAATCTTTCCAAAATATATCACATTTGATCGGATAAAATAAGTCCCATTCAAACAATTCTATCAGCTTAAATCGGCTAATGTATTTTGTATCTTTTTGCATTATATCATTTTGCCTGCAAATTGCCATTCGTTTTGACTTTGCCTCATATTTCTTTTGAATATTATTTATATTTTTTGTAATGCTGTTTTTCTTTAATTGTTGTTGGGTTATTCTTCTTATTCATTCAATTAATGCAAATGTATATATTTTTTTTTTGTGGTTGGGATTTGTGACTTGGGTTTGAAGGTTTGAGGTTGATTTGTTTTTTGTGTGGTTGATTGGGGCCATTGGCCGCCAGAAATCAACAATTGTCGTCGTCGTGGTTAACTGCAGCGCCAACTTTAACTACTTTTTGGGCGCTCACAAATCGTCAAAGTTTTTTACTCAGCTCGCAATTTGCAACACGAAGCTGCCAAAAGCGTTTTCTTATTATTATTTTCCTCTCCGTCGGCATGCACCTAAGAAGTTTGTCTGTGCCGCAATTGGCACGCCCCCTCAAACCAAGCACACCACCCCTCCTCAAGCCACCGTACCCGCGTACCCACTACCCGCACATGTATTCACAGCAGCGAATGCAGTTTGACAATTCCGATTGCGATTGGCGGCGCAATGCGGCGCCTCCAAGTATGCAACATAATTTGGTAGGCGAGAAAGAAGAAAGAGAGAAGCAGCCAGTAAAAAGGTGCAGCAAACAAAGCGAGTAAGAGGCAAACAAAGGTTTTGCTTATTGACATTAAAGATTCAATAATGGCCAACATATGGCAGCTGCCGGATTTAACTGCCAATCCCATCAGCCCACCCAAAAAAAAAAAAGTAAGAAATATAACCAAATTCAAAAACTAGTAAGAATAGGAAGAGTTTGCTCAGCGATGAGATGCCCAACTTATTGAAATATCAACTAAGTAAGTAATAATCGATGTGTGCATAAATAATGTAAGTCAAATATATAACAGATATCTAAATATATAAAAAGATTTCTAAACGTGTCTTTTAACTATAGACATACAATAAGTAATTAAATAAGTAATTAAATTTCAAATAAATGCATAGGATATAAATATATATATTTATATATATGTATTTTGAAATAGACTTTATAGTTTCTTTTTTGCCGCCTATTTTTTATCTGTTGCGTATCCAATCAGAAATTGATGCTACTCTCTGCGAACAACTCATACGAAGAGGGTATGTAGAGGAAAGGCTTCCAATCATGTGGGAGGCAGTCTTAGAGACCGGGAGTTATTAGAAGGGAGGAGGGAGTTGGAGATGGAGATGGACAGACGGGTGGTAAGCCATTTGCCGGCTCGTTTGATGCTCAGGACATAGGTAAACAAATTACGTGCAGCATTTATAATCCGCAGAAGAAAAATTCAAGCAAATAAGGAAAACCAACCAACATTAAACGTAATATGTGTGAGTGTGCGTGTGTGTGCGTGTGTGTGTGTGTTTGCTTTTATACTTTGTTTTCGTTTTCATCAGCGACAGAGGTCAAAAAGTTCACACAAATTGGTTAACATTTGGCAAAACAGGCAAACAGAACTTGGTAAAATCAGTTTTGGTAAAATCACAGTTGCAGCAGCATTTCTTAGACTTCAGATGCTGCTGCTGCTGCACGCCTGTTGACTGTGCTGTGGTGTGGCAGTTGCCACACACACATACACACACACACACACTCGAAAACATAGAGCAGCAGCAGCCACTGTTTCTCGAAGTATCAAATGTCCGTGTGGAATTTCTCTTTGCTGCTTCGGTCTGCCTCTCAATCAACGCCTGGCGCTCTTTTTCTCTCTCTCTCTCTCTCTCTCTCTCTCTCACTCTCTTTGGCATGTAATGAGAGGCTTGTCAGCAGGCGCACAGCAGCTCAAGTGAATGAATGACGTGCACATGTGAATATGCGCTTTGAGTGTTTGAATGTGTGTGAATGAATTTCAGGCTGCATCTTCTCTGCGCTGGAACTTAAAGCGCGCCGCCTGCAAGTATGCAGCACATAAAAAGAAATAGACGAAAACTTAAAACAAAGAGATAGACGCATAGAGAGAGAGAGAGAGAGAGAGAGAGAGAGCGAGGGAGAAGGAGAGGGAGTGAGAAAGAGAGACAAGTTGACTTGGGGCCAGGTACTAAATTCGAGACGATAATTGATACGCGGCGCAGGGAAAACGCAAAAGCGCACAAGTCAAAACCGCAAACAAACAAAGTTGAGTGGTGTACGAGTTTCAGGTGGTGCGGGTGGTGCACAATGGTTGACTAGATGGGTTTTGTTTGTTGCTGGTTAGCTGCAACAGCCACATAAAATATATCAAATAAACGCGTTGAACTGACTACCAGCTACCCTGTAAAGCGGATGAGTGCAAGAAACTCCTCATAAATTGTACTATTTTAATCGATTGATAAATAAATATAAATATAAATTAATGTAAGGCATATATCGCATAGACAAATATAACAGATACTTGTATAAAAACATATCCAAATGTATCTATAAATAAAAAGATAGATGCAAATAAGTAATTAGCCTAGAAAGAGGCACCAGGTCTAAGACGAGACAAGTGTCTTTTAGACAACTATAATCAGAATCGATTTCCATGGGAAGGAACAGATGGAGCATACTCATCGGGCTCTAGACTAATAAGTAGTAGTAGCTAGGTAAAGCACATCATTAGGGATTAGAAAGAAGAAGATGAAGTCGGCTAGTGAAACTTATCTTAAGTGCGGAACGCGTTCAAAATTCTAATAATAATAAAAGAATAACTATAGGTCCAGGAGGGAATACAATGGAACCAACCAAGTTCGCAGCTCCAATAATAATGTTAAAATTGAATATATAATATAAATATTATACAAATATAATAAACTTTATTTCACAATTAAAAATTCACAATTTAAATTTTGTGAATCCATATTTTATACTATTAAAATCTTTATTTATATTTATGTCGATATTTATTCGTGTGCCAATCTTAAGTTGGGCTTGTCTAAATGTCTGCTTCATTTTTCATAAATATATTGCAAAGAATTTTTATTCTCTGCTTTTCTTTTTATATGCTCAATTTTCTTAATATAATTACTTACAGGGTATGTAAAAGAAAACGCCAAGCAGCCAACAGACACATTTGCCTGTCTGTGTGTGTGTGTGTGTGTGTGTGTGTGAGTGCTGCTACTGTCGTTTAAAATCGCTTGTTTTTTAGCAGCTTAACAAATTTTGTTGTGGTTGCTTTTGTGGTTGTTGTCGTTGTCATTTGGTAGTAATAAAAAGTATTTTGATTTGATTATTGCTCGTTAGCGACGCTGTGAATTCCACCCCCTCCCCACCCTTCTCCTTCTCCTTCATCCACTCACTCAACCACTCAGCGACATTTTCGGTGTGTTCTGATCGACTCATTAACTCACTTATTTGCCGCAAAGTGCACACAACAGACATCAACGCCACCATCTCCGGCTCCACCGCCGCCGCCTCCACCACCGGCTCGACGACCCTAGCCCAACCCGAAATGGTCTAAGAAAATTGGTTCTTTTTACCGCTTTAAAGCGATTTCGGTACGAAGCCTTGCTTAAAGTCTGCCACGCAATAAACTGACAAGTTTCGTTCATTCATGCAAATGAGTTATCCGCCCCCCCCCCACACAGTTTTCCGCTTGTATATTCCCCCCCTTGACTAGCCGTTGCTTTAATTAAGCCAAAAACTATAAGCGATAAGCATTTTGCCGTAATTTCATGGCATAATCGATTTCCGTGCGTTGCTCGTCGCGTATACGCAATATTTTTCCAGACAAGCGGAATCCACTCGCAATTGGAACTGTAAATGTGACACTAGCTGCTAGTGCATGCAACTGTAAAAGAATCTGGAAACACTCACACACACACACACACTAGCACACACTAGCACACACATGTTCAAGTAATTACAGCATATTTAATTGGTTTGCTGCCCCACCTAAAAAAAGTGAGATGGGCTGGCGCCAATCGGAAATCGAACAGACATTCAGCATTGGCCTTCTACTAGTAGTAGTACTAGCAGTAGTAGACTACCTCCACTCCCCTCACCTCTTCCTCTATTTGTATTTCTCTCTCAGTCATGCAGTCCCCAAAAAAATTAACCTTCTGATTCAGCGAATTGAAGTGAGGCGAAATGTCGACAAGTTTCTTAAACAAGTGTTAAGAACAGTCAAAAATTGCTTTTTTGTGGCGAAATTTCTGAATTTTATCAACTCAACACTAGTCTTGGACAAGGTAGGATAGTATTTTTCAATATTAAAGACAACAAATAAAAAAAATTAAAACTAATATGTTTATCCTTCTGTCTATAAAATGTTCAAATTGGTGACTAAAAAAAATAATTGAATATAAGCAAAGTAAACTAATGTTTTTCATATTGTGAATTTTAATAGAAATAAGGAAGAAGAATATAGATTCTTGAGCAGACGAGGCGACTCAGCTGTGGTCATCTTTTTGTCTGCCTATCGATACAAATCGATATATGATTGCACTAAAAGCAACAAGCCAAAGGCAGAATTTTCCAATTGATATACAAAATAGATTCGATTAGAAAGGGTGTCTGCCAGTCGAGTTCTCCCTCTCGACTCTCGAGTATTTTAACTTGTATTCCTCTTACATTTAATATATGATATATTTGTTTATATTTGTTGCGCATATCTATTGAATATAAATGCGAATTGCGGATTGCATGCGTCGATTGTGCATTAAATTGAATCGCACATTAAGTAAACGAGTTAATTTCTTAGTCTTGCAACAACGGCTGCCTGCAAGCCAACCACTTGCCACACAATCCATGTCAAGTATCTGTCGTGTCGGTTCACAGTGACTCTGTCTGTCCGTTTGTCCGTCAGTCACTTGCTCGTCTGTCTCTTGTCTCTTGTCGGTTGTCGCTTGTCGTGTGTTGCGTTTCAAGCTGCGTTCGACTCTGACGCTCGCTTGATTGATTGTCGTATTCATATTCATAATCATACCCATATACACACTCATTGTCATTCAAGTGCACTGT
This sequence comes from Drosophila fungiperda, assembly GCA_035042345.1. Taxonomy (NCBI): domain Eukaryota; kingdom Metazoa; phylum Arthropoda; class Insecta; order Diptera; family Drosophilidae; genus Drosophila; species Drosophila fungiperda. The sequence continues at coordinate 2,072,491 of JAWNLM010000183.1, forward strand.
CTCTCTCTCTCTCTCTCTCTCTTTCTTACTCCTCTCTCCACACTCCGCTCTCCACTCACTACTCTTCTCCTACTTATTGTTTTTGTGTGTAAACAGTGGCAGGACGAGGACGACGTCAAAATGGCAGCTTAACACGAAGCTGCTCCTCCCGTCGCTTAGCTCATGAATATGCACACACGGCCAAGCAGCAGGGGGGGGGGGGGGGGGCTGCGGGGCGTTGTATCGTTTCTGTGGTAGGTAACGGGTTGTAAGAAGACCCTGCCACCTTATGGGCATGGTTGCAACATCACCAGCACTGCCGTTGCGGCCGCAAGCGCGTTATTTAATGAGTCATTAGCCGTCGGGCATTTCGAGCCCAAAGTTTGGCCTGGTTGCAACCGACTACTGCTGGATGCGCCCTGACATATACACACACACACTCACACACACACACACATAGAGAAAGGGATAGGTGGGCGGGGTAACCGTGTCAAAAAGCATACAGAAGAAGCAGCGACAGTTGTCAGTTCAGTTCAGCTGTGTTGCAGCTGCAGTGGCGACAATTATGTGGCGTCTGCAGTTTTAAGTGCGCCTTTGCATGTGCCTCTGTTTGCACAACAGGGGGGCGTGCCGCCTGTTGCAGTGGTAAGGGGGAGGAGATAGAATGACTATCACGGGGCATAGGCATTAACACACAATGTAAACATTGCATAAATACTTGTAAGCCTGCGCTTCATAGTCGATATCAGTGGCAACAACATCCAACTGCCAACAGCGAACAGCCAACAGCCAACAGCCAACAGCCAACTGCCAACTTGTTGGCCAAATTCCACAACTCCAAAAGTCAGTTTATGCCCTGTGCTCGACAAATGCTCGCTGAAGCGTTTTAAAACCGCTGAATTTTTAAAATTCGCCAAAAAAAAATTTACCTTTTTTGGAAAAATATATATTAGGAAAATGGATTTTTGTTTTATTGGCAGTTTTATTAAGAGTTTTCAGCGATTTCTTTTCAGATTTTTTAGTTGGTAAAATGCAAGTGATTTTCATATTATTAAATTAGATTTGGTTTACTCAAGATCTCAATTGATTAAATTATTATACAGGATATCTAGCAGTCGGACATGCTCCATTGTTTTGGGCATTAAAATCCTATTTGGTTTTTTGTGTCTTATGCCACCACAAAATCGATGAAATTGTTTGACGCTCGCATGTGTGTGTGTGTGTGTGTGTGTGTGTGTGTGAAGACATATTGTCTGCCTGCCATTGAGCATGCCTTCTGCAATCCCCCAATCCACCCCTCTCTCAGCAGCACCCAATGAAAGTTGCCAAGTTGCCACTGATTTGTCGCATTCCCTGCGCAATGTGACAAACGTTAATTTTTGTGCCTTGTTTTGCATATAACACAAAAAAAAAACACACACACACTCACAACTTTTGCCCAGCTGAAAGGTAACGCAAGGGGTGGGAATTGGTATTGCCCGTCGGGGAGGGGGGGTTGCGTTGAGGAGTTGCACGTTGTGGTTTGGGCTGTTGCTGCCACGACATTGCGTGCGTCGTCTTAGTTACTTGAGCAATTTATGGCAAATTAAATAAATTTATCATTGTGCCCAGGTTGCGGTTATCCCCAACTCGCACAACTTCACCCCCCCCCCCCACTCCTCCACCCTTACAGGTAGCCATGTGGCACAACAGTGTCTGCCACTACTGCCTGCAGTCCATTGACAACAGAGTCCAGTTGCAACACAATAATTGCCATTTGCTGCTCGATTGCTGCCCACAAACAATAAAAAAAAATGGGAATACAAAATCAAAAAACTAAAATCATAAAAATAAAATCGGTTGTCGCCTGCAAATGCAATCGCATTTTGTTGTTCTCGCGGTTGTTGCGGTTTTTGGGCTTGTCGTCGCTTACTAACCCTAACCCCGCACCCCTTACCACACACCGCTAACCGCTCACCACCCCTTCATCACCCTTGACTAAGTAAAAGTGTCAGCGTGTGCCTGGCACCAAAACCAGGCAGCCCAACTTGTTCGCCAACTTTCTTAAATACTTTTTTTTTGCGGTTTTCCCCCCGACTCCTCCGCACCACTGCAACAACAACCGGGAACAACAAACAGCCAACAACCACAACTACAACTACAACAACAGCAACAGCAATTAATGTTGCCCTGAAATTGGCCAAATGTCAGCACAGCAATTCCAGTCATCCACAATCTGTGTGACTCTTAGACAGACAGTCATTTCCACACACCCCCCCCCCCCCCCTGTCTGACCCTCTTTGTTGTTGGATAAGGCGGCGTATGCGTATTTTTTCATATATGCATTTTCTTGTTTAATGTTTCGATTTTTTGGCCAGCCTGTTTCAAGTAAACAATGAAAATGTTGGAGCAATTTCGAACTCCACCAATGAATTGCGGAAGTGTTCTCAAAATTTTTGTTTACATTTATTTGCTGGCTGCCACAATTAGCGGCACGTTTTCTACGAGTCTTCTGAAGAGTTTTGTAATCATAACATAATTGGCTAATTAGGAATTAAAGTAATCAAATTGTTTTCTCAGAAATGGGTAAATTAAAACATTTTTCGAGAAGCCCTTCAAAGAATAATGGTTTCAAAATATTACTAAATAATACATGGCTTAGTTAGCCATGCCCCATTGTGACCAATAAAATACAAATTTTGGTATTCTTTAAAAAAAACGCCTTTAGCTATTGTAATTCCAGAAAATCTTTCTTGGGCTTACAAGGATAAACCGCAGTAGCCTTATGAGTAAAATTTAAAATTTAAACTTAAAGAAGATCTACGAAGATCACCTGCAAATCTTACTTATCACATTTTGTTTATCAATCTGAAGGTCTACAAAGATTACCTGGAAATATTACGTAACACATTTTGTTTGTGAAACATCCCGATTATTTTGGAATAAACGGATTTCATTTTGCAACTTGCCGACTTTATTTCATAGCAATGCTTATAAATAAATACATTTATACATACATATATATATATAAATATATATATTAAATATGGTATGTATGTGCTGTATAATTATAGTAAATGTTTGCTCTTCTTTATGTATTTTATTTAATTTCATCAGCCACCAACCAGCGACCCCTCGCTCCACTAAGCCGAGCTCATCATGTGTTGCGCTATCTTCTGATATATCGCTGGGCAATTAAATGTTATCGGTCAGAGAGACGTCCAAAGAGATAGCAACAACACACACACACACACACACAACACGCAAAGTGAGTAAGAGAGAAAGAGACAGATAGGTAGAGAGAGAGAGAGAGAGAGAGAGCGGAGCTATAGGACAGACAGAGAGAGGTGAAGTGATGGACAATCAGAATCACACGAACATGGACACGGCTATGTCCGAAAAATTGTCATTAATCATCGCGAATGACGCGCGCAGCACGCAATGCCAACAGCAACAACATCAAAAAGAATAACAACAACAACAACAACAATAGCAGCAACAACAACAGGAGCAGCAGCAGCAGCAGCAGCAGCAGCAGCAGCAATAACAACCACAATTATAATAACAATTTGTGGTCAAATATTTAAGAGTCTCCATTGAACGCAAATTTCCTATTGCCAACTGTCTGTCCTATGAATTGACTCACATATCATTTGTAAGCACCACCTTCTCAACCCTCCCCTTCCCACCCAACCCCACCCCGCAACCCTGCTGCACAGCTAATATTCAAATGCAGCCACAGCAGGCAGCCCAAGTGATTCATTCATATTCATATTCATATGTGTGCCATGATGCAATATTCATGAATTCATTCTGATGCGCCACTCCCCCCTTTTCTAGCTTTTTGGCCAATATCACAGATCTCAGGAAATGTGGCCTTAAATGTCGTCATGATAATGACACAACTCTGGCAACTTTGACTGGCATCAATTTGAGTCTGACTGTATTCACATCTATATTCACAAGTATTTTGCTAGCTACAAATGCATTTCCCTCTAATCTTATCAACAAGCAAAGTGAAACAATGAATACACCCCCCCCCCCCAACATTAACCCCTTTCCATTACAATGCATCATTGGTACTGCATTAGTCATTATCTGGCAACACATTATCTCAGCTGATTCGATTCGCCTTAGGCAATGTGTTATAATTTGCGATGAGCTATGAATATGAATATGAATATTTCTATGAATAGCACTATCAGTTTTTAGGTGGCCCCACAAAAGCGGGTGCAGGCGAGGTATACAATTGGGTCAATGTATGTCATCAACAGAGTAATGTCTGCCAAAGCCTATATATATATATATGCCATACATATTGATATGCTTAATCAAGATCCCATGTCAAGTCTAATGTAAGTAAAATGCATGCTTTAAAATTAAAAAGAAAATTAATAAAATATATTTAAGTCCGATCAAGATTTTTTATTGTCAGATTTATATTTTATATAGAAAGCTAACAACTACATTTAAAATTAACTAAATATTCTTGCACAGTTCTCAATAGTTGAATGTTCATTTCATTTAAATGTTGCCTGTGATAACAAAATGTATAAAAGTTAGTAGTTGTGTACTTCATTTACTTCTCATTTTAAAAAAAAAAAAACATTATTTGCACAGGCAATTAGTTTCTTAATAAATACTAATTAATCATGTCCCTGATCTGCTCAATAATTGCGTTTATTTTCACATTTATTATCGAAATTATCAATATGCCTCACGTTATTCATGCGAAACGTGACGTTTGATTTGGATATTCATGTCATCCATGGTCACATTACTCAGACCTTGCCCGAATGTGTGAATCAGCCACATTCATTTAATATATTCGCTATATATTTTTGTTTATATTAATAATTAATTTATAGGATTCTTGCATAGCATATCAATGCAAATATATTTGAGGTGTTAATTTATTTACAAGCAATTACAAATGCAAATGAATTGAAAATTGAATTTGAGATGCCGATGACAGATGTTGGCATATGCTAAATAGAATCCCATAACACTCATAATAACCCTATTAGAAACTGGAGAATTAGTAGTCACGGTGCAATTAGAGCGAACCAAATGCGATTGGCCAATCGCATTGTTGCCGGATGCATAAATTATCCAAAACCAGAAAAATAACCAAGCTGATAAATGAATTAGAATTTCAAAAAAAAAAAAACTGACGGACATCGAATCTGCTTTTGTTGCTGATCCAGAATATATATATATGCACACTGTGGAGACGGGGGGCTTCCCCTCTGTCAACTGACATTTTTAAGCCATATTCACTGGTTTCAAATAAAACAAGTGAAGTTAATTTTGCAACTGCAATGCATATGCCACTGTTCACTGTCCACTGTTCGAATGCATTCATAGCTGCATATTAATGTGCCACAAGCTACCACCCCACCACAGCTCCCTCTGCGTGTAAACATTTTTGTATGAAACTCATTCAGATTTCAGATTTTATAGCTAAGCGGCGCGGCACTTTTGTGGTTTTGATGGAAGATGGCATTTGGATTTGGATGGGGTTTGCGATTGAGAGTCGAGTGAGTGTGTATGTGTGGGTGTGGGTGTGGGTGTGTGTGTGTGTGTGTGTGTGTGTGTAATGGGAATGGCATTTGCATTGGCACGCGCAACTTATGATGGTAATGCTGCCGCTGCTGTGGCTGCTGCTACATCAGGCATCGGTAATTTGCATCAAGCAGCTGCCGCACTGCATCAGGCGATGATGTCAAGCGCCCAGCAATTGAAATTGCAATTACAAATTGCAATTTGCGAGGCGGCGCAAACTGTGTACATATGTCATATGAGCCGTTTGCTCGTGCCAGTCCCGTTTTACACCCCCAACCCCAATTCCACCCCACCCCACCCCACATCCTCTCCAGCCACGATGCCTATCATCTGTGCCTCTTAAGCGATCTTTGCGCAGCTGCGTCGACGTCGCTGTCATTTATCGTTGACGCTCGATTAAAATTCTTGGCGTAATTTTGCAATTGCCACAGAAAAACAGAGACAGAGCGGGGAGAAGGGGTAGCAGCAGGGTGCTGAAGGCGTTGGCAACAGCGCCGATATCAAGTCAACCCGTGCATGGATCGCATCGAAGCAAAAAGAAAAAAAAAATCTAAAAAACACGCAGTAACCCAGTAAACTCGTTACCAAAAAGGCGCAGCGTGCATTGCTAGTGAAATGTTTGTTTTTTCTACTCTGTAAATACCCTGTAATTTAGCAAATTACCGCTTAATGGCCAGCAGCTGAGTGTGCCAGCTAATAATAACTATGAACAACTGCCAATAATTTGGCTAACCAACTAATTTATGCAGTGATCCAAGTGATTCTTTTACTCAGACTACTAAACAGATTTATGATAGACCCGACAGTCATCCTGTACCCACCAAAACAAAAACACGACACCAAATGTATTCGCATGAATAGAAATATAAAAATCGAAATTTAAGCTGAAAGTGAAGTAAAGAGTTTTCAAATTAAATGGATTTTTGCTTGTGCTTAAAAAAGTTTAAAGATTATTTATAATCACTCGCGAATTTTGTTAAAACATATATGCGATCGGCCACGCCCACTTGGCGAGTGCAGCCCATCATCATCATCATCATCATCAGTGTCATTGAGTGGTTTTCGAGTGGTCCGCGAATCGTTTGGACTGTTTATGCGAATATTTTCGATTGCGTTGCGTCGCAGAGTGCAAGAAAACTGCAAACGCGCCGCAGCCGCAGCCGCAGCCGCAGCGCTAACAATTTATTGTAACATGCAACAAGCTTATCTCCACTGGCGTCGAATCTGTATATCTGTGTATCTGTAAGATACTTTATGCGATATCTGCACTGCGCTCGTAAATTCATTCTTCTCTCAGAGCTTGTCATTTGTCATGCAAGTCACTCACTCAGTCATTCAGTCACTCAGTCACTCAGTCATTCAGTCAGTCAGTCAGTCAGTCAGTCAGTCTAGTCAATATTGACGCAATTTGTTGTTTGCTGTCGCTGCAGTGCCTCGATTTGCATAAGACAAGAAATGCTGGAATTGCAATTGGCTTGCAGAAATGCTCGACTTACAAATGCCATTCAAACTCACCAAGACTGCCGTTTCTCTATTTGTTTTTAGACTTGTTTTACTTCACTTTTTTCCCCAAGTTCAGTTTTTTATAATTTGCTGTAAATTTCATATCTCTATTTTTACTTAACGTTTAACTTTCCTTAAATGATTGTACTTTCTACCTTTAACTCTTATTAAACACGAATTTGATTATATTTTTTAGTTTTATTTTTTTTTGCTTCAAATTTAATATGTTCTTTATTTTACTTAGTTATTGTGTTCACTTCATTCATATTAACTATTAACTTATTTTATTGTTTTTATTATTAATTTTTCATTTAAATTTTCGCTCTTAGTTTAATTTAATTTTAGTCTTAACTTTACTTTTAATATAATATTTGGATTTCTCAAATCTTTTTTAAACAAATTGTGGACATCTTTTAGCCAAAATTAAATATATACAAAATTTACAATCACCAGTCAAGCGGTTACTTGCCTACGAATCTAAGTTTTTAAAAATGTTGTTCACTAATATATTTTCAGTAAGTTATGCCCGCAGTTTTGGCCATTTACAGGGTATGCGACCCAATGCTCAATTGCAATTGCAAATTTAAGTTCTGCAGATACACGTGCATATTTGTTACTAAGCAATTAATTGCGGTTATTAACTTGAAAAACTTTATTTAGAAGTGTTTGCCTGTCAAAATACAACGAAATATTCTCCAAAATGTGCTGAAATGTGCAATTGCGTTGAAGTTGGACTTTGATGTTGGGGTAATGTTAGAGGAGACTTTGGGACTATTGTCAGCACTGTCAAGGTTAAGTCGTGCTACGTTAATCGTTAATCGATTGCTGAGCGATTTATCGATTCCAGTTGGACAGCGCCCAGCTAAGCAATTCGCGTGTCAAACGCCAAAGACAGCTGCATAAATTTGCATGCGAAATATGACAGGTAAAGTAAAGTAAAATATCTTGTTGTATGTAGTGTGGAGCTTGCAGCTTGTTGCTTATTACTTATTGTTGCCTGCATCTGGTTGCATATTGCTGTAACTGTAGGTGTGTGTGTTGCTCATAAATTTGCAGCCCGCTTCGAGTTATTTATATATTTATTATGGACTGCAGCTTTAAGTTGCCGTCGGGCAAACTGCAACAAAATGAACTTGTCAACAATAGAATGAAGTCACGTATTTAATCAGCTAAACATTATGCCGCATTGTATGAGCCTGTCTCGTTCGGGAAATGCTCAAAATGGAAAAATAAACACGGATAGCCCGGCTAACACGGGACTGTTTGCAAAAAAGTTGCGCAGACTTTGCTGATGCCAGCTACATTTCTAGATTTCTAACACATTTCGCACAAAATCACACACAAAAATCAAATCTCATTGCGAATAAAAAGAAGCAGAATATATATATATACATATATATATACATATATATATATATAGAAAACTTTCTTATCAGCAGCAGTTCTCTTCCCCCAGAGTTCTTTGCTGTTTCAGTTTGCTGTTATTTTATTAGAGTTTTTTTCTACGTTTTTTTTTTTTTTTTTTAACAATTCGCACGCGCCTTGGCAAGCAAATTACGTGCCACGACATAGTGCCCCCTTTTGAGGCGCTGGAGAAGGGGTGCAGCGGCTGTGGGCGTGGTTGCATGCCCAATGGCATTTTGACATTTTTGTTAATGGCATAAGCATCAAATTACACACGAGGCCCGTCACGACACATACAGATACAGATAGAGCTACAGCTATAGCTTAATCTACAGTTGTAGACAATTTTATAATTTTTTTTCTTCTTTTTTTTTTTTTGAATGCGTATTTTGTTACAGCGTTAGTAACTGTGCTGCGCCGCTGGGCAGTTAAAGTCAAAGAGTTTTTGCAGCTCTGCAATTTAATTTGTTGCCACAATTTGAAGAATACACAAACAAACAAATAAGAAGCAGCAGCAACAGAAGCAGCAGCAGAAATCGGCGTCTTTTTCTGGCCATGAAATGTGGAGTTTGTTGTCAACACAACAAACAAACACAGCACTTCCACACACACACACACATACACACTCCCAAAGCAGCAGCAACAATGCTTACAAGAAGCTGTTGTTAACTGTGCTTGTGGCAGTCACCGTTGTCACACACACACATACACACACACACACACACTCGCACACAAATAGAAATGCACTTAACAGTATTGTGCACTTTTAATTGTGTTCTCGCACACACACACACGCATACACACTTGAACCACGCTTACATCAGCGCATGAGCATTCAGCTAAACAAACACACAAGTACACACACACTTGAACACACATACAGTTGCAGTCACATCATTTATTTATATATCAGATCTCATTTCGGTGCTCATTTCATTGAATGCTGCATTTTCTACTTTTTCAGCTTTTGTTCGCTGCTTCTTCAATCGCTGCTTTTTGTGGGTTTCTTCAGGAAGCGCTTGACGCAGGCAACCAGAAAAAAAGAAGAAGAAGAACAACAACAACAACAACAACAACAGCAAATAATCACAAGTTGTAGCTTTTGTGCAGCAGCTTTTGAATTACATACGTGCCTGTGTATTTGTGTGTGTGTGTGTGTGTGTGTGTGTGTGTGGGCGTTGTGCTTTGCATTGTACTAAAAATAAACATGTTGCAGGCAACCAAACCAACAACAACAACAACGAGAGCGAATTTCTAACGGCCATTTTACAAAATATGAAAAATATACTACGAAGTGATTTGAGATGCGCCGACTAGAAACTAAAGCGAAAATGCCCAAGAAAATGACCACACATGCTAAAAAAAATCCTCGTAAATGAACGACTTGAAGAGTTTTAAATAATAAATAAATATTGTATTCAAATAATAAACATTAACCAGCTGACACTCAAATTGCTTGACGACCAAATTTTCTGTCCCAAGTTAAGCAAAACTTAACTTGAGTTATTGAGGCACTAAATATTAAATGTTTAGCTTTCAGTTGATCTAATTAAAAACATTCCGCTTATGGTTAAGTATTTCAAATTCATTCTGAAAAATGAAAACTCTCTGATTTTCATAGTCGTTGACTATTTATAAAGCAAATTTAAATGGAATTATTTTTTATTCCATAAAAAGACTTAATTCAAGGTATTTAGGTAAGCACTCGTCAAATTGCACAATTTTCAGTTCAGTCATGTGACCGAGATGAATGTGTTTTAAGAATAACAAAAGATAATATTTATTTCATCATTTAAAAATACAACCTGTGCAAAAACACACAAAAAAAAAAAAGAGGAAAAAGTAAAGCAAAATTAATATTGTTATCTGAAGCATTGGTTGGGTCTTTTATTTATTTAATTTGCGTCTGTTGCTGCTGCTGATGCATTCGCCATAGATAAAGTTACGTAGCTGCAGCAACAGCAACAACAACAGCGACAACAACAGCAGTGGCAGCAGCAGTGGCACATACAGATTCAGATAGTTACAGCTACAGATACAAACACACACACACACACACACGCCGCTTAATGAAGTCAAGGATAACATTGTTTGCAAAAACATTTAACTACACACACATACACACACGCACACACACTGCCGTTTACAGTTTCTAATTTCTATGTAGCTTTGTCGACTTACATTGTCTTTCCTGTGTATCAAATTACCAAATCTTTTTCGCTAGCATAAGCTATTCCCTCGCTCTCTCCATCTCTCTTCTACTCTCTCTCGCTCTCTCTCTCTCTCTCCCTGTGTGTGTGTGTGTCTGCCATTCATTAAGAGACTGGCACTGACCGTGACCAAAGGCCTAGAAAGTGAGAAGTGCATAGGACGACAATAAGCAACAGTTAAACCAACCTGACCAATGAGATACCCTTGAGTTCTTTGTTAAAACAAAAGATTTACAATCAGGAAATATTAACATATCATCATAAAGCCAACTCAGCTAATTACACAGCTGCATATATATTTATATATATATATATATGACTACTACTATATGTATGACTACTTCAAATAATACACTAGAATTCTGTGAAAACTGTTTGAATCATATTTGCCTTTGCTATTTTTATAGACGTACGAGGGTGGTCTGAAAAGTTTCCGACCTAATAAAGATACAAGACATTTTTCTGATTTTTTATTTTTTATTTTTCAACATCGTCTTCTTGTAATTCTACACACTTCTCCCAGCGACGCTCCCATCTCTGTAACCCGTCCAAATAGTACTCGGCGTTTTTCTCTGCAAAATAATTGTTCACAAAGGTGATTGCCTCTTCATTTGACGAAAATCTCTGTCCTCCGAGCGCAATTTTCAGATGAGGGAACAAAAAGAAGTCGCTTGGGGCTAGATCTGGTGAGTAAGGCGGATGGTCCAGCAGTTCAAACCGTAATTCGTGGATTTTGGCCATGGCAACCGCTGAGGTGTGAAAGGACGTTTTTGGTGTACCGTGAGCAAACGCGGCACCCAACGAGGGGACAGCTTTCTCATGCCTAAATGTTGATTTAATATGTGACAAACACACGTTCCTTAGACACCTTCATAACCTCTGCTATTTCTTTCACTTTAATTCGGCGGTCGTCTAGCACCATTTGGTCAACTTTGGCGACGTTTTCGTCGATTGTTGCAGTTTTTGGACGTCCCGAACGTTCATCGTCTTCCAAGCTCTTACGGCCACGTTTAAATTCAGCTGCCCAAAATGTTACTATGGTAAATGATGGTGCAGAGTCCCCATACACAGAATCCAACTCATCTTTCATTTGCGTAGGCGTATTGCCTTTCAAAAACAAATATTTTATGACAGCTCGATACTCGATTTTGTCCATTTTCACAAAAACACTCGCATCAACTCACTCAAATGACTGTTACATAAAAACTGCGCGTCCAAAATGGCTGAAACTTTGGTGAGTAACTGTCAACAGATGAACAATGAAATTCACTTGCTTTTATGTACGAGTGTTGCCATCTTCAGGTTGAGGTCGGAAACTTTTCAGACCACCCTCGTATTACGCATGCTTCATTTCAGCGAATTAACCAAATCCAGAAAAAAAAAAAACACATTCAAAGTTGACTCAGTTGACGCAGTTGCAAGCGCGTCAGTGGTAAAATGACCACATCGATGCAATAATCCATAAATCATTGCAAGCAAAAAAAGAAAAAAAAATAAGTAAATTACTTAAATATTTATATTTAAACAATGCCAAGTGTTTGTGCTTCATGGGAAAGTTGCACACCCTTTGCATATTCGAAATGTGCAAGAAAAAAATTATTGCTTCGAATGGAATTTATTTAGTTATTATTAAACTAGAAACGAAATATAAATCGAAATATGTAAACAGGAATTTCATTGATGATTTCACACATGCATTCGTTTGTGAGTTGTGCAATTCAAATGCATTCACACTTGTGTTGCCTTCAATATATATATATATACATATATATATATATACACATATATATATATATATATATTCATAAAGTCAAGTGCAAAAGCAGATGAACGCAATGCAAATAAAAAGAATGCAGCTCAAATTCAAATACGAAACCAAAGCCCAGTTTCAAGTGTGGCCCTCGCAATGTCTGAGTGCTCTTTAGTATCTCTGTGTGTGTGTGTGTGTTGGTGTGTGTTTTGGTGGGTTGGTGTGTGCTTGCTTCTCTTATTTATAAATTAAGATGTTTGTGCAAATTAATTGGTCGCTAGCATCATTATTACAAAAGCGACAAACAATTAGCCTAGATTTGAGCACAACAGCGATTGAGACAAAAGATAGTGTGAGCAAATATGCCATCAACTATTTCATTGTCGAGTGTGTGTGTGTGTGTGTGTTAACGACTCCTGTTGCGGGAGCCAATCTGTGCAGCTGCTCTGGGCAAATCTTCTTTTATTGTTGTTGCTGTTGCTGTTGCATCTTCGGTCGCATCGCATCTTGTGCAATTGAGCAACAATTAAATGCGGATGCCATTCACTGATTGAAATTAATTAACCACAATCGAAGTGTGTGCCTCAAAAATGTATGTATGCTTCTGTGTGTGTGTGTGTGGGTGTGTGTGTGTGTGTGCAGCCACAGAAACCGCAACATTATTGCTATTGTTTTCAGTGTGAATAAAATTATTGTTTCAGCGCACCGATCGCAAATGCAAAACGCGATCAGCTTACCAAGCTTAAAAAAAACTTACCAATGGGATTCCAGCTGCTCCAACCATGCCCCTCGGCGACACCAAGCCGTTCAACGAGTGCTGCGCCGAGCAGCGCCCAAAGCAGCCACGTGGCTGCCAGGGGCTGCATTAGCCTAGCCATGGCCTTTAACTGCGTTTACGTTTCTTTTTTTCTTCTTCTGTTCTTGGCTTATGGATTGCTTTGCTTCTCACAGATCTCTCTCTCTCTCTCTCGCTTCCCCTGATCTGAAGCCACAACTGCAAAAGAGTGCAGCCTATTTAGCAGCAGCAGCAGCAGCAGCGACAGCAGCAGCGACAGCTCTTGGAGTGGCAAATACAAATATTAAACAAATGCTGGCAATACAACCCAGACAAAATCCGTCTAACAAAACTACTGTGCCCCAAACCGTTGGCAGCGCATAAAGCTCACAGCGGGTGACGGGGCGACACCGGACAGTGGAGATGTTTCCGGGGCAAAGTCAACGCATTAACACCAAGTATCCAATGCCCAGCAACCAGCAGTTGTGGCATCCAAAGCAGGACACACACACACACACACACACACACACAAACACACACATACATAAAGGGATACTTTCACAAGCATTTCCGTTACAAATGAAAGCAATGAAGAGACTGCCCCGCCCCACCCCGCACTGGAGACACTTCCGCCTTTGTCTATGCGGGTGTAAAAGTAAAAAACTGTACACAAAAAAATAAACACAAAAAAATGGAAAAGCCAAACAGAAAAGAGCTGAAAACAAGCGGCAAAGGACACATACTGAGTCAAATGGGGAGGGTAGCTGGGGGGGCATCAACTGGAGCACATTAAATGTTGCTTAATTTTAAATAACGCAAATATTTTCAAATGCCCAACAATAACAATAACAACAACAAACGCCCAAAAGCGCAAGCAAAGAAAACGCTGAGAAAAATTTTGCGGAAAATTGTTGAAAAATTCACGGCTCGCTTTTAGCAGGCTGCGCGCGCCTCATCAGCATTCAATTGTTCAATTGTTGTCGACACTCGGCATCAAAATTTCAAATTCCATTCTATATTCTGCTCCTTTTTTTATTATTCGTTTCTAGTGTGTGTCGTGGTGGCAACCGAATGACGGGGGGGGGGGGGGGTGGTAGGGGTAGTTCTGGTAAGAAAAGCGTCTAACCTCAAACAGAAATCTTGGTTGCTAAAAAATTGGTAGCGCGTCGATTGAATGAGTTTTCTAATCAATTTCGATTAGAGCAACGCTCAAAATCAAATGCTAAGCGAAAATAGAAATAGCAATGCTATATATATATAAATCATATTTGTTGTTGAAATTAAGTGCAAATTTCTTTCCTTAATTTTTTTGCTTGCTTAGCCATTAGCCAATTGATGTTTCAAAAAAAATGTTCCTTACATTTTTTTTGGTTGTTCAAAAGTATTAATATCCATTAAAATTTCTATAAAACATTGTATAATTCACATTTCAGTTACTGTTTTTTTTTTTTTTTACTATTTGCTGTCAACTTTTTGCTAAACAAATAAAGAAAGAAAACAAAAATTGAGAAAATGTCAAAAGTTGAATATTGTTTGCCCAGTTCACAAAACGCTTCTAACTCGTTAACAGTCTTTCTCTGTCTCTCTCTCTCTCTCTCTCTCTATCTCTCTCTCTCATCTTTTCTCTGTCTCTGTCATTTCTACGCCACGGCAAATTGTGCAAATATTGCATAAAATTTCGCGCATAAATTACAACAAATTGCGCGAATATTATACAACAAAAAAAAAATAATAATATATATATATAATAAAGAAAATGCGAGAAAAAAAATTCCGATTTCATGTGGTGCTGTAATGAACTTGAACTTGAACACCCAAAACCGCCCACCTCCCGTCCCCTGCTCGCACTACCTTTGGCCATGTGTGCTATCTGCTTGGTCAGGGGCGGGGAGGGGCGATTTGACCATCTGCGCTTTTATGAGTGTGAAATAATGTCGAATGTTGAATGTTCGAATGCGCAAATGTTTCAATGCTTGAATATTGAATATTGAATGCTTTGAATGCTGTGATGTGAAAGGTTTTGTTGCTGTTGTTGCTGTTGTTGCTGTTCTTGTTGCTAGTCTAGCTGCGGTATCCGTATCTATGAGATACGCGTAAAAGCTTTGTAGTTTATGCGCCGTTTGGCTAAATTCCTGAATATACACATACCTTAAAATACATATATATACATATATATATATATATGTCTAAGAATATATATATATATATATATTTTAAATTATTATGTGAGATACAACAAAAAGTTGTTGCTGCTGCTGCTGTTGGATTAGTTGTTGTTGCTGCCCCTGCTTCAATTAAGTTAACATTAAAGGAATGCTTTTAGCTTGGCTCCGCTCGGCATTAAGTGGGCAACAACAGCGGCATAATCGAGGCAGCCAAGTTTTGGTTTACCCAACATGCTACGCATAATAATTGCGGAATTGCAACACAATGGAAGCTGCAACAACAACTGCAACAGCAGCAGCAGTAAAAAGCAACAGGAGCTGAACATATATTTTCAATGTAGGCATCATTAACGAGAAGTTTTAATTGAAACGAGTAGCAATTGAGCATTGCATTTTGTTGCAACGTTGCAGCATAAATATATTTTACACATACTTATTTTGAGACATTAATACTTGACTTAAAAATTGAAATTGAATCCATTATGAAAGACGATATTATACAAATATTTCAAATCTGAACCCTTAACTCAATTCTCAGCATGTTTGAGTATAAAAGATATGCAACAAATAGTCAGCTGTGCTTAATTGTTTATTTGATTTGATTTTAATAAATTTGTATCTTTCAAAACGGCAAGTTGCATTAACTGTGTGCGCTTTTCAGGCTGTTTTTCTTTACACAAAATAAAAAACAAAAGTGGCGCGATTCAAAGTTTTGTGGCAAGTTGTTAATGATGCTGCTGCCTCTATGTGTGTGTGTGTTGTGTGTCTGTATGTATGGCGTGATATCTAAGTAGATTGAATTTGCATATTAAAATGCCATCATTAAAACTCAGCAAAGCATTTTAGTTAAGTTCACATTTGGCGAGTGAAAAGTCATTAAAATTAATGATGCATAATATTGCAGGCGCTCGACTTCTGGCAGCAACTTCTCAAAGCGCCTTTGAGCAGCTTTTATGCCACTGTGCCACTGTGCGACTATGCAACACCGCTCCACTAAACCCAGCCGCCCTGCCTTCCTCGATGCGTTTGCTCTAATGCCCAATAAACGTTGTTGTAGCCATTCTTCTGGTGTTTGCAATTGGCATTCCATTGAGTATTGTACATTGTCTGAGAAAAACCCAGAATCAAAACTGCAACGTTGTCTTTTGCAAAACGATCCTCAACGACAAACAACCAACCAAACAGAAAACAAAAAACACAATTTGGAAAAAAATGAAAATTAATTCACATATTCAAAATGTTCTTCACTCCAATTGCACAAAACGCAAATCTTGCATTAAACAAAAAGAGCAGCAATAAGAAAAATGTTAGAGTAAATCTACAGCGGTTGCTCGGGGAATTTTCTTTAAATTTTTTTTTTTTGGTTTTTTTTTTTTGGTTTAGTGAATTAAAATACTTGCGTTTGTATCTGCTACGAAAATAGTTTGTGTTTGTCGCTTCTGCCATATTTGGGACTGTTATTTATAAGATTTGTCACCCCCAAATAAAGCGGAGCGCTAAGGAAAGAGAAGCAGGGAAGGGAAACAGATATTATTGCTAGGTGTTTTTTTTTTTTTTTTTGTCTTTGTCTGGCTTTGTTGTGTCGACGATTTGTCAGGCTGCACAACTTTCGACACTAATTGTTGTTGTTGTTGTTGTTGTTTTTGTATTAGTTGCTATTTCTATCGCGCCGCGCAACGAGGAATCTGTTGGATATAGAAATCAACACACGAGCTGAGATCAGTGCCACAAACGTTTAATGTTTGCAGGCAGATTTATTCGATTTATTTGCTGGCTCAGCGATTGTTTGGCTCTCTCCTTGTATAAGATTTTCTGCCGACAACACAAGCAGCAACAACAGCAACAGCAACAGCAGCAGCAGCAGCAGCAGCAGCAGTAGGAAAACAAAATAACAACCAGAACATCAACACCAATGCAATGCAAACAATGGCCATAATTTATAACTGTTTCACAGATAGCTAAATTTTTATTTTAACATAATCCTGTTGGACAGCGAACGAACAAAAAAGTGATCTGTTGACGTGGTGCACACGATATTGCAGATACGAGTCTATATAAAGCATCAACCTTCCTGATAACTCTAAATTTGTGCAAACAAAGCTATCTTTTTTTTCTAGAAATGGTGTAAATATTTTCTTGCTCTTTCTTTCAAAGTATTTTTGGGGCCCCTTACAATTCAGATGTGTAGCTTTAAAACTGGATAAATTGTGATTCCGTATGTGCAAACAGTTAATTCGTAAGGAATTTAAGATCGCTGAAGAAATCCCTTTTAGCAAGAATTTGAGATTGAAAAACCCATTCCGCTGATGAACTTATGCATTTTTGGGTCTTACTGTAAAAATAGTTTACTAGTTCTCAATAATCTTTGTTTTTGAGACGTAATTCAGCAGATTCAAAAAGTGCTCCAAATGGAATGTGGTATATTTATGAAGGACAGATCGGACTGAGCCGAAAAGCATCTGCCAAAAAAAACTGTAGTCCTGATTTTCAATGTTCTCACTCATCGTATCTTATCAGATCTTTTGAAAATATTGAAAATGAAGTCAACCAAATTGAAATTAAACTCAAAAAATATACTAAACTATTAACGGATTTTTAGAAACATCATTCAAGGTTCTACGTAAAAAAAAACAATCTCACAAAAAAAGAGCATTAAATGTCAACATATTTTGGGAATATTTCTATGCTATTTTGCAGCAATTTAAAAAGAATGATATAAGGAATATTGGAAATTATACTGAGAGCGACAAAATATCGGACTGAGATTTTAATAGAATGAGCTGAATGTCCAAAAACGATCAGTTAACTTTAATTGTTTCGCAACACACCAAAAAAAAAACCAAAGCATTTTAACAATATAATTATTTGATTCACTGCCAATTCGGAAGAAATGTATTTGTTTTTACGACAATGCTTGAAAAAATCTGTTTTCCACTTGAAATTTTGGCTGAGGCCTGAGGAATATGCGACAAAGGAGCAGTAAAGATTGAAACTTTAAAAAAGACAACCGAACCAATTAACTCGATCGTTACAAACTTTCAAAATTATGAAAAGAATACGACAACTTTCCAAAAGAACTGTTTATTAATAGACACTAAACACGACACTCGAAGCCTGTTATATTTTTAGATCACAAAACCAGAGGAGAAACCACGAGGATCGAGGATACGACGAAACACACCAAGAGCTGTGCTGCAAATCTGTGTATTAAATATTTTTCAAATTGTACACAATAAAAAACGTAAAATTTGGCACAATTTAAGATTTGTTGTTTTAGTTTTTGTTTGTTTTTAATATTGTTTAAGTTGTTTTTGGCACACAATTCAATTGACTTACTCAAAAAACAAGAAAAAAAAATTGTTTTTCTATTGGAAATTTTGGCTTAAAGAAAACTAGCAAAAAAAAAAAAAGAGGAATTGGATAAAGTTGGTCCGCTGAGTGGTTTTGCACACGCGCCACTGTCCCAGTCGGAGTCGATGTCTTTGTCGGAGTCGAGTCGACCAAGTCAAGTCAGCAAGTCAGCAAGTCACCAAGTCGCTGCACAACGAAACGCACACGCAAACGCTTCAATTTGAACTGACGCAACAGCGATGCAAGCAGCGCCGGCATCGACTCGCCTAACGCCCCAAGCAGCCAAACCAAGCGCCAAGCAGCTAAACAGCCCAGCAGCAGTCGGAGGAGGCGTAAGCACGAGCAACAACGACAGCGACAGCGACGACGAGCACTCAAATCAACCGAAGCAGCCAAAGCAGCCGAAGCGATAACGCTAACGAATAAAGGCGCACGACGGATTCGGCTGTGTGTGTTCGGCTCGCACACGAAGGCTTGATGGGTTCTCGGGCTGGAAGTGATGCTTCAATGGGCACAGCCAACCAGGTTGCATGGCTTGGCAACATGTACAGGGTCTGTTTAACAGCAGCATGTTGCTAACACATTCAACAGCTGCTGGTGTTGTTGTTGGTGTTGCTCAGCAACATGTTGCTTGCTTGTGTGTTGCGCTTGCGCCAGTCGCCGCTTAAGAATTGAGGCAACAGGCTTAAGACACAAGCATTTCATTTCACATTTCAAACACACACACACTAACACACTCACAAAACACACACACACATACATACACCCAACACAACTAATAGAAACAACAGGCGGCAACAGCAGCAGCAACAGCGAACATAGAACATCAAACATACAACACAAGCAGAAGTTGCGCGTTTTTTTTTTGTAGCATTCCGATTTCTTTGCATACCCTAGCAGATTGGGTATTGTTATTTAGTCATAAATGTTAAATTTACTCTATGAATACTGGTTCAGTCTTCCGATAACAATATGAAAAATGGGTTCATTTAAAACTGTCAGAAAAAATATATATATATTTTTTTTATTTAAATGTTTTATTGATTTTTTACGATAATAGCCAAGTAACTATTTAAGGTATATAAAAGCAGTCAACAATAATAATACAAAATTACGTTTGTTTTTTTAACATATCTTTTAGTGATAGAAAATCTCTTTGAAATGTATTATTATTTATTTATTCTATGGTTTACGGTGAGAGTATTTGATATTTAGCACAATTCGTAGATGAAACCACTTCTTACATGTTTAAATGTTAATTTTTGTATTATGATTCGCAGAACTTATCAGACATGCATAACTCCCCTACGACTGTGTTGTGGGTGGGGCGAAGGGCGTTACTGGAGTTATTGTTGTGGGCAAAGGGGGTGCCTTTTTTTTTAGTGGGTTACATTGTTTGCTGTTATGATTTTTATGATTTTTAACAACAGTTGTTGCTGCTGCTGATTGTTGTTGTTGTCTCGTTGCACTCGTTGCCTTAATTTTAACACGCTCTTTTTGTTCATTCTTTTATTTTTTTTTTTGGCTCGAAGTGTGAAAAGAAAAGCGCTGGCCAGCAAATTCAATTTGCATATATGGTCCCCGTAGTGCAAGTGTTTTATATGTGTGTGTGTGTGTATTTTTGTGTGTGTCTCCGTGTAGCTGGCAAATCGGCAGCCATTTAACGCCGAGCAGCAAGCGAAGCTGCTAATTGACTCTCGCTGCTTGCTGAAGGTTTGCAGTATGGTTAAAGTGTAAGCGGGGCAGAGGTAGAGGTGGAGGTGAGGATGAGGGTGGTGGTAGGGTTGCCAAAAGTGCAAGTGTCGAGTGACCAGAGAAGAATCGATGCCAAGCAATTATAAGCAAAATATTTAATCAACCAATTGAGTCAAACAAAAAAGGCAACCGCATCAACAAAAACCCCAAACAAACAGAAAGCAACAAACAAATCAAATAAAACTAAACAAAAATAGCTGTTAATTGAGCAGAAGCCTGCTCATCTCCCTCCCCATCAAACACACACCCCCTCCACCCTCCACAAACCATACCAACACTGCTAATGCTGCACGCTCACAAAATAAAATGCAACTTTTTGAATATAACATAATACAACTGAGTGTGCTTGTGGCGGGTGTAGTTTCTCTGCCATTGTTTTGTGTGTTCCTGTGTGTGTGTGTGTGTGTGTGTGTGTGTGTGTGTGTGTTTACATAATAATTAAAATTTTAGCGGCGTTCAAGTACAGCAACAACAACAGCATCAGCAACAATTTCAACAACAGTAAAGCAGCCACAGTTTCCCCAAATGTTGCACTTTCAAAACAGCAACCGAAATATAGAAATACGACAATTAAAGCTGCCACAAGAGCCTCAAATTTCACAAGACTGTGCCACACTAATAACAAAAAAAAAAAAAGAAACAGAAATTTTATAATTCGATTGCAATTTCAGAACTCTTTTGGAATAGACGAATTAACAGCTTCAACAGTCTCAAAAGTGCTGAATATTTTTCTCAGCAATGCGGGCACTTAGCAGTGTATAAATATATATATATATAAATATATATATATGTATATATATTATTCTAAATATTTGAGAATTGAATTTTTGATAATTTAATTTTGAGTGGTAAGTGATTTAAGTGCGTATTCAAATTTATATATACTTATATATTTATATTTCATTTATTTTGTATTTGATTACTCTATTCATGCCGACATTTCGAAATTTATAGAAAGTAATTTTTATTCAGTGCAATGAAAATGTTGCAACCAAACAATTTGTGTATTGTAAATCATTTGGCTGCCATCTCGATTCACTGCCTGCATGTATCCAAGCAATACGGCAATGGAAACATGAGTTTAAACAATGTGCTACTGCTCCAATTTTCGATCGAATTAAGATATTATTATTACCACGCAAAAGTTATTTAAATTTGGAGCTCAGAGAGACGTTGCTCACCATGATAAACGATTGCATAGTAAAGATGAGTATTAATATTATTCATACACTGAAACTTAGTTTCGTCTAATTTAGAGTATTTATTTATTATTCTTTCATTAATAATATTTAGAAATCGGTATATCTTTTATTTATAAAAGTGACCTTAATAACACGACTCTAAATTAATTTTTTGCTCAAGCTCAGCATATCAGGATAAAATCAGTGCGTAAATCACTTAAGGCTACATATTTCTGCTTAAATTAAGTTGCAGTCCGAGTTTTAGTTACACTTTTTGCTTAATTTCACTCGCCAAAGCCAAACAACAAAAACAACAACAGCAACGACAACAACAAGAATATCAAGTCAAGTGGCGGAAATTCATTAAATTTACAAGGACACAACTTTGGGATGCGTTCGACTTCCTGTGTATGTGCGTGTGTATGTATGTGTGTGTGCGAGTCTTTTTTGTGACCTCTGACATTGCATTTAATCTCGTTGACAGCACTTAACACGCCCCCGCATACCAAAAACGGCGACGCCCGTCTTAATAAAAGCTCACTTCAACAAACGGGCTGTGGGAGGCAGGGAGGCAGGGAGATGGGGCTGGGATGGGATGGGGTGGATGGTTCGCAGAGTGGTTGGTGTTGTGTGTTGAGTGTGCAGCGGATTATTTAAGTTTATAATACGCTTAGGGGTAATTTTAATCTGTTGCAAATTGTTTTTGTTGCTAGCCCCGCTGCAGATGCCACAATCGACGATGCTAGCTGGCCAAACCACTGAGCCACCCAACCAGCCAAAAATCACCATACATAAAACATCTTTTTGCATTGCCTGCGATGCTGCTGGTTTTTTATCTCATCTGTTTTTTTTTTTTTTTTTTTTTTTTGTGGCAAATGCGTGTTTGTATTTGTGGCATATTTCATAGATATTGTACTCCACATATGTGTGGAGCGAGGGGTGTTGCAGGCGGGAGGGGGCTAGCTGGCACCACTGTGGTTATGATTTGGATTTTGATTTTGGTGCTGCATGCTGCATGGGTCGTTTCATTAGGCAAGTGGGGCGTCGGCAGAGTGGGCGTGGCCGTTGATGTTGCTGTTGCCCCATCGCCCCGTTTGGGGAGCAATAGTAATTTCACTTTTTTTGAAATAGGTTTCAACATGTTTTGTTGTGGTTGCTTTTGCAATTTAAGCGTCGATTCCTTGGAGGAGGGTCAGGGTCATAGCTGGGCCATTTCATTTATTAAGCGCTGGCACAATGGAAATGGAACGGGAACAGCCAGTGGAACTAGAACAAAGCTTAAAGCAGTATTCAGCTGGTGTTGTGTTTCATTCCAGCATTCAATTGAGCCATGTTTCATATAACCTTGATAACCCCAAGACATATACATATTAAACTTTTCTCCAGCGGAACAGTGGAAGTGAAACACCGAAAACACCATTAAAAACTGCCTAAGTCTGCATATGACAAATCGAAATTATAGAAATATTTGGCATTAAAGTGGCACGTACCAGAAATTATTATGTGAATAGTGCTTAGTGTTGTAGTTTATTTAGTTTCTTGATGCAACAAATATTTTCCAATTGCACAATCAAATTTTCAATATTCGCTCGATCAAATGCGGCATGTTTTGGAAAAAAAATGGCATGTGGCCTCCTTTTCGTTAATGAGATCAGCGATCGTCGCTGACATCACACACGCAAATCAAAAATCAATAACATAAAAATAAATAAAATACATAAATGGAAAAAACTAATAATATTGGGAATTGAAAGAAAATATAAGTTGAGGCAATTTAAAAATGCTACTTCAGAGCACTAAATAATCGCATTTTATGGGCCAATTATGAGGAATCAATTTAATAAGAAAACAACGTAAATGAAAATATAAAATCTTAACTCACCCTGTCGAAGTTCGGTTTCTAGCTCATACCCGTAATCCGGCACACGCTCCGGCTCGGGCTCCGGCTCACGCTCCGGCTCGGGCTCCGGCTCAAACTTCAGCTCGGGCACCGGCTCGGGCTCCGGCTCGGGCTCCGGCACGGGCTCCGGCTCGGGCTCCGGCTCGGGCTCCGGCTCGGGCTCCGGCTCGGGTTCCGGCTCGGACTCCGGCTCGGACACCGGCTCGGACTTGGACCCGTCGTCGTCATAGATGCAACCAGCCTCGTCTGTCTTGTCGATGCACTGGTCAATCTTATCGCAGCGCAATCTGAGCGGAAGGCAGCGATTGTCGCACTTGAATTCATTTTCATTGCAAACTAAATTTTGGGGAAAAAGCGCAACGTAAAAGAAATGCAAAGAAAAATAAATCAATTTCAAATAGCTGACGCAAAACAAACGTTTACAAAAAACAGATGAGTGATGATAATAATTGATCTCAAATAACTTGTAATTTAACGAGAGAAATGTAGTCGATATTTTGACTACACTGCTGATTCTCAGCTAGAATTTCGTATTTAATGGCAATAATAAAAGTGTGATATGCAACTTGACGATTGGCGATTGAGGATATTCAATTTTTTGTTTGTTGGTTTTTGGAAATGATCATTACCGATGCAATTCTCCTCATCTTCGCCACTGGGACAATCTGGTGTGCCATCGCATAGCTTCTCGCTGCAGATTTGATCGTTACTGTAGTAACAGTTGAATCTCGCATCATCGCGACACCCCTCGTATCCAGAGCCATTGTCATCTGGCAACTCCTCGCCGTAGTCTAAGTGTGCGTGTGTATATGGGAGTGTGGGTGTGTGGAGGGCGTGTTAAATAAATTATAGTATTTTAAATTAAAAATATAACACAAACAAGCACAATTGGACAATTTCGATTGAATGAAGGCAGCAAAAGAGCGAATATATAAACATATAGAATTTATTGTGAAATGCAACAGTGAGAAGGATAGATAGAAAGAGGGAGAGACATTTATATAGAGAGAGAGAAAGAGAGAGAGAGATGGGTAGATGGAGAGCCATAAATTTAATGCTAAAGTGTCTGGTGATTCTGCATTGTTAGAAGAGATCTAGTGAAGGCTAGTGAAAGATGAGAGTGATGCGAAGACTGAGCGAAAGAGAGCCACATGCTGCCCAAAGAGAGGGCAAATGAGAGACTAAGAGATCATGAGAGAAAGAGAGAGCAGTATCAAAACAGCTTAGATAGTTATTCTCTTTATGTATTTAGATGGGTTTCTCGATTTTCAGTGAATAATCCAAATATAAACACTAATTTTAAATAGTAGAATGGATTCAAAATCGATTTCTTAGTTCGTATATTTTATTTTCTATCAAAGGTTTAATTTT
Source organism: Drosophila fungiperda (assembly GCA_035042345.1). Classification (NCBI taxonomy): domain Eukaryota; kingdom Metazoa; phylum Arthropoda; class Insecta; order Diptera; family Drosophilidae; genus Drosophila; species Drosophila fungiperda. Next base: position 2,097,379 of record JAWNLM010000183.1, read on the forward strand.
TTCCTCAAATCAGAAAATAGAATATCGAACATTGTAATCGAGACACAACATTTTTGTTTGCACTCGAATGAATCGTTGAATTTAAATGCTGCCAAAACAAAAACCGTTTTTTTTTGAAGGTGAATATTTAAAAAGTTGAATTGTCCTGTCCAGGCTGATCAGACAGTACTTCTATTTATCGTCTAAGACTTAATAAAACAATAAGATGAGAGTAAACAACTTTCCAATGAAAACTGCAATGTTGATTTTGAGTTTCGGCGCATTGAACTACATTCGAAAGATAGATATAATAACAGAAACAGGCGTAGTTCAATTTACGAAAAACATTTCCATTGCCGGCAGTGTTCAATCCGTTTTGGCCAATTGGAGCATCTTCGAAAATGAAAACGGAAAGCTTTTCGTCATTCGCAAATTGGAACATGCCTTGCATATGAAAATTGATGAAAAGTGATTTTGCCAGGATACGCTGCGTTATCTGTGGATTGGTGGGTTAGTCGCAGTTACAATTACTGGTTAGCAATTAGAGTTTAACATTGCTTCTCTGTGTGCGTTGTGTGTGTGTGGGGTGTATGTACGTGGGTTAGTGTCTGTATGTGCTTATTTAGTATATATAGCTTATATATATATATTATATATATATATATATTAGAGTCGCTTCCCCAAGCACATCATTGCGTGCCTAATGACGGACAGACACAGACACACAAAAAGTGATATGGTGAGTGAGATAGGAAGAGAGAGAGAAAGAGAGCGAGAGAGAGAATGGGATGACAAACCGTTCTTTCTTTTCTCCGAAGTGGATCCCCCCAGATCAGTTGCACTCGGTGGATTGACGGTGGACACATACTGTGTGTCGCACAATTCGGAAGATTCATCGGAGCCATCTTCGCAATCGTGTTGACTATTGCAGATGAACGCGCAATCGATGTATTGTGGTTGGCCTGAATCGCATTGAAAAGAATCAATGGGGGATATGCAGTGGCTGGCAGGTGGGAAGATATAAGCCGTCTTCGGGTCCGTCTCCTCATCCCAATCAAAATCCTCATCGTTCGGTTCATCTTAGTGGTTAAAAGTGTGTGTGTGTGTGTGTGTGTGTGAGTGTGTGTAGGTGTGTGTTTAAGGCTTGTAAGTACAGATTTGCGCGTTTTTAACTAAAGCTAAGAGTAGTTTTTATTTACAGCGACAGATGGACGCTACTTGGAAATGCTTTTAAGACTGATACCTTTGTACAGTTTGTGGCAAAAACCATCAAGTAATAAATATTATGTATGTTTTTGTATTATGCAATGCCAAATCCAAATTGGTGTGATACAGGAGGGGGGAAGAGGTATAGTTCAAATGTTAAATTGTATCTGACTTATGTGAAACTTACCCGTATGGAGGCTGAATTCGAAGTTATCGCCGAGGGAGGCAGTCAGATTGCCAATACTATGCAATTCCTGCAGCTGATCGTGCAGCTTCCTCCTGAAATCCACGACATTTTTCGGTAGCTCCACTTTGAGAATCACATTAACCATGAACTTATCGGTTGCTGGACTGAATCAGCGAAGAGAAAACATAAAATTGGATAAATAAAGCAAGTGATTTAACATCAGTTAGGGTTGGATTTGGTTGGGTTTTCCCTTTTGAGATGGACACGTTTCGTATTTTCTGCTTACTTCTTAGCATTGTTTTATGTTCGAGGAACTCTTTTTATTGATTATTGTATTTATTATATCTTTGACAAACTACAAAAAGATCTTTAAAAATGTTGGGGTAGAAATTTTGTTTCTCTGTTTCAAAAAATTTGAATTGAAAATCATTGCTTATATATTTTCAAAGGAACGTTACGAAAATAAAAAAGAGACGTTTCATAAAAAACAACTAAATAAAGCATTTATTTTGAAAAATTCTTTAGCAAAAAGTATTTAGTCTTTTTGGGGAGTGCCAGCTAAGATCCTCGACTCGATATATAAGTAATAAGCAAAATCTGCATTTATCATTTGTTTATCATATGGCAATCTGAGCATCAATATTCATTTAACTTGATTTGAAGTTTGGGACACGAACGTGGCACGAAACGTACGCAGTTCATCTGCCAACTTGCTACAAATAGTTGCAGACTTGTCAGTCTGCTGATAATTGACCTACATGACATTCATCAGAGTGCTGCGTATATCAACATCAACATCGTCGATTGAGTACTTTTCGATGAAAAATTCCTGGAGACCGTTTTGGAGATTCTCGCTTAGATTTTTAAACTTTTCGCTCCTCTTATCAGCGAACTGACTATGATACGGCTCATTGACGGTGAACTGTGCGTTGTCTGTGAATGTAATAAAATTGAAGTGATTACGATTACATTTTCGTTACCCATTTTTTTTTTCCATTCCAGTTGAACAACTTACACGTTAAAAAATCAATGTCATCATTGCCGGAACCGATATCGTCCTCGACATCGATATCGTCAGATAGCCGCAAATGGGGCAACGCATCATTCTGGCGCTTGTTCACATGCCTCTTCTGGTTCGGTTTCTTGGCGCGCTTATACCTGGGGGCATCGTTTGCCTTGCCCTTGCCCTTGCCATTGCCAAAGAATCGTGTTAGTTCGCGACGCACTCTTCGAACGCCTTTGTTAAACCAGTTGCCCTCGGCAACGGAATCATCAATAAGGGGTGCAAACGCTTCGAGGTTGTCGGAGGACGTCTGGTCCTCCAGATCGAAAAACATGTGGCCATTGTCATCGAGATTTGAGCTTTTCTGCAAGTGCAAGTCAATAATAACAATGAACGATTTGTTTCATTCGTTAAAAACGTATTATTTAATAAAAATTTAAAAAAAAATTTAGCCTAACAAAATGCTAAACTCAAAAAACTTTAAAGCTCTTTGTGGGTTGTGTTCCATGCTAAGTGACATAATGTACAGTTGGGAAAGCACTGGGCAGCTTACACAGCTTTTTACCACAGCGTCTCGAGCTGTTAAGCTTAACATCGAAAGCTCGTTGCTGTTAAATTGAGTTTCACAACTGTAATGTAACAGTTAAATCATAATCAAAAAGTTTGGCGTTTCTGTTATGAAATTTGCTGTTCTTTTCTGTGTTGTGCTGTTTTTCCTTTTCTTTTTGAATTATTTAACTGTGCGTGTGGTCAAATGTCGGTTTTGAGAAACTAAATTCAATGACTTTAAATTATCTTAAAAGCTTCTACTCAATTTGTGATTCAATAAAATTATTTCTTATTTTTCATTTCTGTTTGTCTACTTTTCAAACCCTTAATCAGTCAGGCACCAAAATAACAAAATATGAATTATCTCTTTTTCTGTCTCAACTTCTTTAGCTACATGTTGCTGTTGGCTGTCAAACATGCAAGGCAGGCGATTTCAAACTTTTGTATTCGATTTGTATTTCAATTTCAATGCAATTTTCTTCAATTTATTTGTGTTTTGTAGCATTCTCAATAGCTCGAATATTTTCCAAGTGACCCATATTCTTGAAATATGTTTGTGTTTTATTCGGACTTACTTCTGTTTCTGTTCAATTTATTGGCGGCTTCTTGGGGCACAACAAGTTTTCGGTGTTTTGGAGCGGCAACGGGGAATGGAACGTTAAGTGTTGCTGGCTATTTTTACACGGCCAATTGAATTCAAGTGACAATTTTTTTATGACTTTTTAATGAAAACCCCTAATCGGCACTGTATTCCCCGCCCCTTCTGCTAGTCAACACTGCCATTGTTGCTGCGTCATATTTCAATTGTGATTAGTGCAATGCCCAACAAACAACTTCAAATTATATATTATGCCCCACTGCCCCCTCTCCCAGATCATATCCGTCTGCTAGAAATTAAGTTTTTAATATCGAGTTCTTCTTTCATTAGTCATAATAATAAGCAATAAAAGCACACATTGTTATATTAATTATAGCATTCTAATTAAAGTAAACTCTGATTCCAATTACTTCAATAATTTGTTATTATTCGATGTTTGTCGATGTTAGTCAGATGCAGCCAAGTTAACCGCATAACGGTGCTAAAGCTCGCATTCCTTGCCTGCTTTTGTATTGTACAAATATGAATGTATATATACAATTGTCACCATTGTCACCTATATCTATTATCTTTTGTGGACCCTCAGACAAAGGTGTATGGAATGTGGGTCAAATGTGCATTGGACAGACGATATTTAGTACCCCTCCCCCCCCCCCTCTGCTTTCTGCCCCTTCGCACAAAATACTACACAACTCATTGCTAAGGCTGATAAGAAATGCTCACGAAAATGGGTGGAATTGCGGGGAGGGTTGCAGGGGAATTGCAGCGGAATTGCCTGTTGCACTTGCATCAGTTTTCGTTGAAATTTATACAGATCGTATGTACATATGTATGTATAAGTTAAATGCGGCACTTGGAGTTCTACGGAAATTGAATCAATCAAAAATCAAACTAAAAATATATAAACAACAAACAAACAAACAAACCACTCAAAACAAGTGCAACTCCAACAACAAAGTTGAACCAACTTTTCAAAGTTTGTGCCGTAATTTTTCTCAGGCCTTTCGCCTTTTGTTGTTGCTTGTTTGCTGTTGTTGTTGTTGTTGGTGTTGTTATTATTTTGTTGTCATTTTGTTTGGCTGCTTTTATGGTTGATGCCTTTGAGTGTTGTCTGCGCTGCGTCTGCGACATTGTCTGCTCCCCAAAACACTGAACAGACTAAGTAGTATGTACGTGTTGTGCTTATGCCATGTCTCTGCCATATATCGATAACAGTGACTCTATTGGCATGGGGCAGCTGGTTGCGAGCAGAGAGCAGGGAGCAGGGGAGAGCGGTGGAGGGGAATAGGCTTACTTATAAAACTGCATAGTCACGTGCAGCATGCTGAAACTTTTAGTTTTTGGACTATCTGCGCCCTTGTTGAAGGTACCTTTATTTTAATATGCAATCTGTAACTCATAAGCTATATATATATATATATATATATATTTATATATATATATTCTTAATCAGCATCATTAGAAGAGTCTATATCCATTTCAGTCCTTCCGCTCTGCACAAATTTGTTGCCTTATATTCGCAGTTCATCGTTAAATCGGAACCGCATCTTTATCGATTAAATTTTGGAATCAAAATTAAAAACGGAACCATAAGTTCAACATTTTTAGTATCATAATATCAAAACCAATATATTTGTCCCAAAGAGACAGAAACGTTACCAGTGAGAATCTGTGCCAGCTGGCATATAAAGGAACAGACGGACAGACACGACTAGATTGACTCGGATGATGATTCTGATCAACACTTCAGCTTTAAAATCAGTTAAAAACTCTTAAGCAAAGTTTTGAATTCAAAATCCTTTACATTTGAATTACATATAATGTGGAATGTTCTGTATAAAGTCAGTCGTGAAATAATTACAATTTTCTTAAAGCAAAGCATATTTTGAACACCGCACTAAAATATAGATATCAGCAGAAGAGTATGCAATATTCGGTGTGCCAAAACGTAAAGGTTTTTTCATGTTTTGACAATTTTTCTGTGTTAGTTCTTGTTGTTGTTTTGCGTGTGTGTGTGTGTGAGTGTGTGTTTGAAAGTAAACCTGTAGATATGTACACTGCTCAATGGCAAATGTTGACTTTAAGATTGGGCAAACTTGTAATAGAAAGCGTAAGAAGTTAACAACATCTTTTGGAGCCATTTCATTTATTTTGAATAGCAGCACATTAAGATTATCGATATCGAATTAAAATGTAATCGGCACATAAGACAATTAAACAGATGTGCAAATAAATCAGTTATGCTGCAGAACTAAACACTAAGCCAAACAGTAGACAATTGAAGCTAATGCATAAGTCGAAAGTGTGAATATTAAATTGGCATAATTGGCACAGAATGTGCTTGTTTTTTTTTTTTTTGTTGTTTATTATTATTTAGCCAACGAGCAGCAGGTTGATCACGCAGTGCCCGTCAAACTATGCGAGCAGCACGCACCGCCCACGCAGAGTGTGTTGCATTTAATATATATTGTTACGCATACGCCACGTTGAACAGACAAGTAACCAGATCGAGTGAAATGCGTGTGTGCACTGGCAAAATATTTGTGCAATTAGACGGACAACACGCAGATGTCTGCCAGAGAGATGAATGAGTGCAAATGTCCTTGAACCAATTGTCAGCATTATGAATTCTTAAGTGCCAGCACAAGGGGAAAAGGTGGCGGTGCTTGGTGGGGGACCGTCACTTGTTGCTGACACAAATAAATAAGTGGCACACACACCCACACACACACACACAAGTCATCAAGGTCATTGCAGGTGTTACTCATGCTAGTATTCTACCCGCCATGCCCCCCATCAGTCGTCCACCTTCGGCAGGAGTTGGCTAAAATGACGCGTGCATTGAACCCGAACACAAACCCAAATGCGAGCCCAAAAATAGACAGTGCACAGATACCAAAGCGAAGCAAAGCAAAGCAAACAAAATCAAAGCCCAAAATGAAAAACAAAAAAACCGCAAAAATATTAATGCAATGAGACTTGGCTGGCAAATTGGGCCCGACCGACCCACAGAAACATAGACAATGATTTTCGCTCATTTCCTGCGAATACAAACTGCACAAATTCTCACCCAAAACAAAAAAAAAATCAACAAGAAAAAAACTGAAAATTCTAAAAATCAAAACTCTGCTCAACTGGCCGTCACCCTGTGTTTTAAAATATTTACATACCGAAAGTAAGCCACAGGACCTTAGGAAAATTATTATAAAAATTATATTCAGATATACGAAAAATATAGAATGACAATTTATCCATATAAAGTTAATTTTGAAATTCCGTAAATATTTACACAATTTTCTCTTCTCACTGATATATGTATTCAGAAGCTATCTAAAATGTTTGGATATGAGAAATGTTAAAAATTTAATTTTCTATTTTCTATGTTTAAATACAAAATACACCCCTAAAATTTGACATATTTTTTTTAAGTTTAGAAAAACGTACCCTTTAATTAACAAAAGAAAAGCAAAGGTTTTTTTAGAAAGACACATTTGGAAACATGGTTTTCGAAATTTTAGTGCGATTTTTCCAGAGCTTATGAGACTAGTCCTGGCTAAAGGGTATATACGAATTGCAGAGGCCACAAATGCTTGCACCTCCAACACGCCCTAACACCCAACCCCCCCTCTAGATCCTCCTTTGGCGGCTCATAAATTGTGCGGCACATGTGTGTGCTGGCAATTTATTTTCATCTAGTCTCGCATGTAGTCAAAATGTGAAAATCGCTTTTCGCCAGACAATTGCCGACAACGCAATCGATTGTACAAAACACACATATATATATATATATATATATATATATATATATATATATATATATATATTAATATTAATATATAGACGAAGAAGTAATTTGCCGACTAACATACAGAGAAACATACAGTTCCGCGCCCCCCGCCAATATCATTGCAAGCTTAAAGCAATTTTTGATTTGTTTTCTTTGCTGTAGGCTACAATTATAAGTAACGGGGTAAAAACATGTGAGAATTTGATTAAAAACTAACGTCAAGGTAATTGCCAAATGGCAAATGGCTAACAGGCAGTTGCAGTTCCCGTTCCTGCCACTGCTCCTGTTCCATTGTATGTGCCACATTGCGCATACGACATGTAAGCGACAGAGCAAAGGAGTGGACGAGGCAGAAAGGAAGTGTAAGGGGAAATGAATGTGTGTGTGTGTGTGTGTGTGTGTGTGTGTGTGTGTGTGTGTGTGTGTGTGTGTGTGTGTGTGTGTGTGTGTGTGAGGTGAGCTAGGCGGATCAGATCAAGTGCACTTATTGCAAGTATTTGGGTATTTGGAGCAAGTGCAAAGCAATTGACGCCTCGCAAAAAGATTACGCGGTTTAAGTGCACCGCGTCAATCTTCATCAGCAGCGGCGTTAATAAAGATAAAAAGATAGCCTCAAAGGCTAAAATAAAAGCGAAATAAATACACAAAACAAAAAGTTGCTGAAATTTGAGCCTACAACTTTGAGATGCAGAGCAGATTGGGGTGTTGGTGTGAGACCTGGACACAAAGCACACACACACACACACACACACACTTCGAGCAAATTGCATTTGAACATTGAGCCGGAATGCGATGCAATCCAAAGCAATGCGATGCAATGCAATGCGAATAGCTGTTGCCAGGTCTCGTCGCAGCAGGAAGTATTTAGACTAAAAGATGCTTCAACTCAATTTGTGTTGATATACACACACACACACACACACACATGTACACACGTATAGAGATATTTGCAAATTTGCTTTGGCTTTAATTAAACGTTGGATTTATGCAATTGCTTTGATTTAATTAGTTTCTATTTGCCCCTCTCTTTTGCCACATTGCATTCAATGTGCAACGCTTGTGGCATTTTTGTCAGTGTAGGTGTATAACAGACTTAAAGCTGGGATTGTGTCCTATCGGAGCTAGATATAAATCGCATTCAATTCTGTGCCAGCAATTCAGCCATTTCAATTAATTAATCCGATTGCACTCAATCTAAGCGGCCAAATAATTGATGGATCTATGCAGTGACTCAATCATTTTGAACAGTGTAAAGCCAACATTTAAAGCACAACCTGAATACAATACAATATAAAACAGTTTATGGTTGTTAGCAGGGCAGTTTTTACTGAGTATTTCCCAAATCGTATTCTAGGTAAGACATTTAAGTACTACTTCTGAAAGTGCGCTGTTGAACGACATAAATTCAAGGAATTTTTTGCTATATGAAGTGGCACTTAATGTCAAGGAATTAGTACTTGTCTTGACTTTACATATAATAACTAAGGCGCGTGACTATATATATATTTTTATAACTATATAAATATTTAAGCAGTTAAGGAACTATTTACTTGAAATGAGTTGTATTTTAAGTAAAATATTCTGTTCTTCAACACTTGAAATATATGCCAAGCAATATAATTGAGCACTTTTCTTGAGATATGAAAGCTGTTAAATAATAAGTGTTGTTATTTAACAACAACTCTCAAAAGACTTTTAAAAAGAATATTTTGAAAGATCGTTTAGTTTCAGCAATGCTGGGCAAGCTTAACAAAAGAAATATCCAATTTTTATATAAATTCATTTAGAAGTCATCTACTTTTTTTTTTAATTAAATTAAATCGTTCTTCAACCTGGCAACAATTTGTTAACTAATCATTTTTGTATTTCTCACGCAATCCAGATTCCATTTCAGGTAATTTTTGATCTATGCACCAGACCCTGTGACTTACTGTGCCCCCGCCTGCCCCCAACCCAACCTAACCCGATCCCCAAACGCGATGGCAGGAAATTAAATTCAATGTTACAATAAGCAAATAGCAAACAATGCGCTGAATGTTCAAATGTTGAGAGAGAGAGACAGAGAGAGAGAGAGAGAGAGAGAGAGAGAGAGAGCGAGAAAGGGGGACAAAAAGTTACACCTGCCTGTAAATTAGCCAGAGAGTGTGGATAGCTATCATGTGGTCTCCAAATGTGGCATGAGAAAAATGACAATGCCAAAGTTCAAACTGAAAATGAACTGAAACTGTCGCCGCAATCGCAGCCGCATTCGCTGACGTTGTCATTGTTAGGGTATATCATTGTTTTGAGCACTTGATAAATCTGTGCTGTTAGTTAGTTATAAACCCTCACAAACACACACACACACACACACACACACATTGTACACACATATAATGTACAATATGCAACTCATTTAAATGTTGTGCCCTCGAAGCACGTCTCCTTTTTGCTGTAAAACAGATTTGTTTTATTCTTTTTTTTTTTTTGCCTTGTCGTTCAGCAAAACTGAGAAAAAACACAACTTGAAAATATCCTGTCATCTAGCCCAATTAGTCCTGATTCACATATTCAATTCCTTAGCATATTAACTGATCATTATGCAATTTGATTGGATATTAACTAAGAGATTGTCAAAGCTTTATTTTAAATTAAGAACACACGAATTCTAAAACATTCCGATTTCAAATTTGTTGATCATCGAATTATCATCAATCTAATTTTCAAACAATTTCCACTTGATTGAAAAATGCTGTGTGCAAAAAAAACTCAAAAAATGTATACAGACATAAAAGATGATAAAATGGCTTTAGAAAATAAGATATGTAAAATTAATTTAAATTAAATTAAATTAATAATTAAATGAAATATGTACTAAATAAAATGAAATTAATTATATAAAAAATAAATAAAAAAAATAAATCGGATGGCATTAAAATGTAAAATGGATATTACAAGATTTGACCAAAAAAAAATACCAAATCATATTTATATATAGATTTAGAATATATTTTGGAATAATTCTAATTTGCACACATTTTCCATTTCGGAGAAAAACTAACATTATACAAATATGAAAGCGCTGACTTGCTTTGAAAAGCATGAAAAGGAAACCTCTTTGAGTGTCCTTTTGAGTCCATTTAATAGCTACAGGGTATGCACAACTATGAGTAGCAGAATAGAAAAAAAAAAAACAAAAAAAATATATATATATAAAAAAAATGAGAAATGATGGCCAGAAATGCCATCACGCCCGTTGACTGTTGATCCTGGCGCTTTGATGTTTTACAAAGTCGTCGTCGCAGTTAGCAGCAGAGGCAGCAGATTTTGTTTTCTGCTGCTTGCCACCGAAACTGAGAGACGTTGACGAGGTTGGCGGCCTGTGGCAAGTATGGCACATCACATCACTTGGGCATGCGGTGCACGTTTTGGCAATTTCTCATAAAACAAACGACCATTAACGCCTTTAAGTTGTCGGCAGACTTTTGACGTGGCTCTACGTTTTGGTGGTTGGGTGGCTATGGGTTCAGATACAAGTGGGTGGTTAGTTGGCTGCTTGCCTGGTTGGGTGGTCTGGGTGGCTTGGGTTGTTATTTCGACAGTGGCGCGTGTGCGGCTCCAGCAGCGTGGATGTCCCTTTGTTCGTGCCACATATTAAGTTGTCAGCCAGCGGCAAACCACAAAACACATTGTCAAGCGATGATGGAGAAAGAGGGACAAATAGAGTGAGTGAGGGAGAGAGAGAGAGAGAGAGGGGCAGAGTGTGAGTGGGTGTGCTGAAGTGAAGACACTTTTGATCAACTAAGCCATGTTTAATGGGCATATTTAGGATGGTGCCTGGCTGCTGACCAGTTACGTTGCAACTGGCATGTGGCAACTATTGACTTATATGCATATGGTGGCAAGCTCAGACTCGCTCAGTACCTCAGTCTCAGCCAGGTGGCAATTTGGCAGCAGCAGCAGCAGCAGGAGCTGACTTAACAAAGCCAATTTGCGTGCGTAATTTGTGGCACTTAGACGCTACGTGCCGCTTGGCTATGCGGCTGCCAGGTGGCAACATCTTACGCCTTGTCATTTGTCTGCATTAAATGGTTTTCCACCATCATACCCCACTCCCACTTCCACTCCCATTCCAGCCAACTTGAAATTGAGCATTAGCTACTTGACCAGGCCAAGAACGGGCCAATACCCGCAAACTGCAGCTGGGCAATTGTACGTAATTAATGTGGTCAATTAGCTTCCAATTTGCCATCAAATTTTTTGGAAAAAGCAAATGCTTTGCATTCGCATAATATAAATATGCAACACTGTGGCGTGGTTGACTGCTGCATACCCTGCATTAAATGGGTATCTTGACATACTGCCAAAATCACGTTGAGCCAGTTAAGATGTGATTTTTATGATAATATATATATATATATATAACCATATATATATATATATATATATATATTCGTGTCTATTAAATTCCACATTTGCATATAGGGTATGTGCAAGTCCAGCAGACTCAGCTGTGTCCACTTGGCTTGTTTAACAACACATTTAAGTTAGTTGTTATGTCATCAGTTGACTTTATGAACTCAAAGCACTTAAATGAATTTCCAGCTAATTTTAAGTATATTAAAAAATACAATCACATCGTTAGTTAAAAGCAATTTTCACTTTAGACCATTTACGCTGACCCTATATATATATATATATATATATATATATACATGTGTGTGTGGAAATGTGGCGAACTCTTCACAAGTTTTTGGCTTTATGATTATTTTGATCTTTATGCTTTATATAGCCTCTCGTTGCTTCTTCTTGTTCATCATTTTATTTTTCTCGATTTGTGAGTTTATTTTTTTTCACGGTATTTGGTGTACTTTATTGTTACAAACTTTTATGTTCAGTTTTAATGTAGCGTATTTTTCATTCCTGTTTTGCGTGTTTTGTATTTTGTAATAATCTTATTGTCGGTGCGCAGTCGTTTCGTTTTGGGATTTTTATGTCTTCCCGTTTCAGTCATCTTTTTTATGGCAGCTGCTCAGCAAATTCGCCACGTGTATATTCTGTGTGTGTGTGTGCGTGAGTGTGTGCGGCATTGCCATAAATGTTGCATTTCTATATTTTTGAGTTGTTGCATACATATTTATAGAAATGATTTCAGGCCGGCAGCATCAATGCAAAATCTAATTTGCTGCAACACTAACCAAAAAAAAAAAAGCCGTAATAAGAACAACAACAACAACCAGTTGAAAAAGTATGCAACATGCAACAGTTGTAATTGCAATGCGTTCAAGTCGCTACAGAAACTGAAGACGCTTTTTATAAATATATATACATAGGAGCATGATTTTGGCCAGATTTTGTTGTTGATGTTTTGCGAAGCATACCTTAAGCTGCTTGATTCTGACCCTTGCTGGGAAAGGCATGCTTCTGCGATTATGGCTGCCCAGAAATCTGAGCTCAATTAGTCGTAAGTTACTCAAAAAATATTGCAAAACAAAAATAATAGCCATAAAAGATCAGAGGCGAAGAGGCCAAAGCGGGCGGGGGCAGAGCCACAATATGAGTTGTGGTAGCAGCAACCACGTTTTTGGCTTCCGTTTTGGCGCTAACTTAATTACTAGAAAAGCAGAGTTGGTTTCAGTTTTAATTTGTCAAACTTTGGCAAGTTGGCCAATAACAACAACAACGGCAACAACAAGACCACGTTGAGTGTGGCTATCAGAGTTAAAGTTGACTGCTGCTGCTGCTGCTGCTGATTTGGCTGAGTCTGCGGTGCAATTAGCAATCTGACCTTTTAACCCTTTTCCGGCGACCTGTAATGGCAGCCAGACGACCTTGTAACCACAGCGACTACATGTCATAGAAAGGGAAGGGAAGGGATGGGAAGGGAAGGGAAGGGACGGAAAGGCAGTGAGTGGCAGGAATGTTAGCAGTAAATGCAGATGTGGCACGCCAGTTCAGCTGCAACGTTCCACAGTTGTCATGTGGTAACATCATCATCAACAACAACAACAACAACAACAATAAAGAGCTGACAATCATAATGGCGAATGTGGCATTTGAATGTCAGTGAATGATGTTAACTGATTATGTATCATAACAAAAAATGGCTTCAGCACGTTTTTCTGCTCGTTAAGTTTTTATTAAATTAGCATCAATTCAAAAAAATATTTGCATATTTTATAAAATATTTTATTTCTTGTTCAGTTGTAAGCTTTTCATTTTTGAATTTTAACAAATTGAAGTCGTAACTTTGATTTATACATCAAAAATATGTATACGAAAATACATTCAGTAATAATGAAATGTTTTATTACTTGTTTTCCATAAGTAATTTACAGTGTTGTAAAATACTGACAATATTGGCGTAGCCAAAGTTAGACACATTGATTTACAAACAAGAGTCAACAGTCAAGAAGACCGCAGTAAGAATCTTGAGTTAAAGCCACAAATCAAACAGTTAGTTGATAACTGCTTGGCCAGAATTTCATACACGTGTATGTATGTATGTATGTATGTATGTAAATAGCTAAAGCCAGCTGTAGTTTGCCTTCTGTCTGTGTATTATAAAGATAACAGATACATGATGGAAAAGTTAATATAAATGCAAATATTGTTTGTGTGCATTGCATTAATTAATATTGTTGCAAGTGGAACTAAATTGGATCAGCTAAAGAAATAAATAGAAATAGCCTTCTTAGTAGACTTTTAATTTACAATGCAATGTTCAACATTGTACGTTGGTCATACTTTGCTCTTATGAATCATCAAGTACAAAAATTTAAAAATAATAAATACAAATTGAGAAAATGTAATTTCAAATAGGAATTGCGTCACAGTTGCCGACGTGGACAGCAAACATCGATGATGTCATGGATTATTGCCGATATGCATATGATATCATAGCTCTTGCTCTTGTTGTTGTTGTTGTTGATGTTGTATTAGAGTTGCTGTCGCTGTTGCAATTGCAAAGCATAAATCATGTTGCCCGCCCCTGGCGCTAAGCTGCATGCAACTTGTGTTTAGGTGCAATTAGCTGTGGCTTTTGAATATCATTTTTTGACTTGTCGACTTCAAGTTGGCCGACAGCCACGCCGATTACCCATCACCAATCACCGATCACCGATCACCATCATCATCATCATCATCATCATCATCATCATCATCAGCACTCATATTATGATGATGATCGTGATGAATATTAGCTGCAAGCTAATCGTTGTTATTTTTTTGGGCATCCATTAATCAAATACAGCCGCAAATTGCAAATCGCAAATCGCAAATCGGCCATTAAGATGCTAACAGCTAAATTATATGTATGGCCAAGCAGACAATGCTGCACTCAAGCTCAAACGCCGGTTACAGTTAGTCAGTTGGCCAGTAAGTCAGCGAGCAGCGAGCCAGCTGTTTGCCACTTTTGCCGGTGGCCCGATGCATATCGTAAATGGCAGCAGCCGTTCGCCGAATGCTGCTCGCCGAATGCCGAATGTCGATTATCGAATGACGGTTCAGACAATGACGACGACGACGACGACGACGCTGACGCTGACGCTGGCGCTGACGGTGCCGACGTCTTTGAGAATGACGACGTCGCCGCGTGGAGCGTGTTTAATTGCGTGCAATTTGTTTTAGGCCCGTCCAAAGCTACCAATTTACAAACACACACACATACACACACACACACACATAAGGGTAGACAGACAGTCATGGAATTCGATACACACACACACATAAGTGTACAGGATTAATTCACTACAAGCTAATTTCGAAGCGACTCTTAAACATTTATAATTCATCAAACAACATGGTTTTTCCTTTAGATGCAATATTTGTATATAACATAAAAATGCTATAAGCAAAATCACTTAATGATATACAATTTATATGTACGATTTATATTTTATAATTACATCGGTTAAATTAATTGTTGAAGTTCATACAAATATAAGTTTATGAGGATTTTTGGCGAATGTTCAAATACAAATAGTAGTTTTTACAGTTTGCAGAACAATTCTTTCATATAGCTGCCATATAGAACAATCGGTCGAAAGATGAGTTCCAAGTGAGATATTTGTCTGAATTAATTAACGATTACAATCAGAGTTAAACTGCTAGCAACAAAATGTAGACAAAAAAATACATGTCACACACTCTGGCAAAATATAATACAAATTATTCAGTTCTTTTGTGTAAAACGAAATTTAAATTTTAATGTAGAAAATTGACTTAACAGCAGGTCAAAATTATAATAATATTTTCAATTTCATTGGGTTAACTTCGGTTTATAAACTTAACTTAAATTTCCTTCTTTCTTTTTTGTATGCTTTGCTTTGCAGCTGCAAGATTACAGCTTAGGCAGTGAACACTGTATCTGTGGCTTTTGATGGGGGCACAATATTAATGTGTATGCTAATATATATGCACAAGTACCACATACCATATAATATACAATTTTTTTATTCGGTTTAGCATTACAGCAACTCATTAGGCACGCACAGACGCCAGACGACAGACGAGGGGCGAGGGGCGAGGGACGACGGACGAGGGACGAGAGATGACTGCGAATGCAATTGTGAGTGCAACGTCGACTGCGATGGCAACGGCGACGGCGTCGAGTCAGTGGCTTCGTTGTAGGTCAGTCTGGCGTCTATTGGCTGTTGACTGTTGCCGCTGTAACTGCTAACTGCAAACTGCTAACTGCCAACTGCTAACTGCTAACTGCTAACTGCTAACAGCTAACTGCTAACTGGTGCCTGGTGACTGTGATTTGTGTGACTTTTTGGTATTTTGGGTGACGACAAAGCTGTCAACGCTGAAGGCGTCATCGACATCGACGATGCTTCACAGTCCACTTGCCTTATGCCTAAACTAAATTTATAACTAAATTACCTAGCTAACAGAGTCTCTATGTACACACGAATCTCTAATGTACACAGGCACACACACACACGCACACACACACTTAAGTGGATATATGGATAATATGATTAGTATGTTGGCATTGTTGAGTGATTGCTTAAAAGCCACTGCAATGTTTTAATTTTATTCTCATTTGTAATTTTATTTTCGTTTTATTTTTTATGTTGTGAGATTTTTGGTAACTTCCTCATGGGCATTTGGCCAGACGAAACACTGCACTACATGAATTGTTAATTGTGAGAGGTGCTTTGAACATTTGAGTATGGCTTTGAATATGAATTCTACACCCTCAAATCTATGTGTGTGTGTGTGTGGTGTGTTGGTGTACTTTGAAATAAGATCTCTGTGCAAAGTAAAGCCAAAAATAAAGTTTACTAAACTTGACGTTCAAGTGTCAATGTACTCTGAGTAAATGAACTTACTGCAGACGAAACTATACATATATATAGTAAATATAATTATATATATATGTATAATTATATTTTGTTAAGCTGTTTAAACAATTTCTAATTTGGAAATTTAATATGCAATAAATATTGAAGATATTTTGACCATCTTCAATTACACGCGCTCAATCAACGAGCACATTAATTGCCAACAGACTTTTATTATCAGATCTTATCCGATTATACAAATATGCTAATTCCAACATTTGTATGGAGAGGGCATATAGCAAATCGAATATTTTTCAATTGAAGCATTTTAGCATTATCACATGGCTGGCATAAGTAATTAAATCGTGTGGCATTCAATCGATCAAGATGCCGCATTATGCTAATGCCAACATTAGCGTGCGGCACATAATCGAATCTTTATAATCAGTTTATCAGTTGACATTTAGCTATAATGAATATAATAATTAATACACTGTTTCCAATTTGGCCAACATTTGGAACAGCCTTAATTTGGCTTACATTACTTTTTATAAAAATAATAACTTTTTATGGCTTTAATATTGCCATACTGAGCCAAACATCCATATGCAATTTGATATTGATTCGAATTTCGAAAATTCGCAACGAATGTTGAATGCACAGAATTTTGTCATTTTATACCTGACAGCAAATTGCAAATATTCGAGAATGTAAGTAATGTTTGTAATAGACAGTAGCTGAATTTTGAGTGGCATTTAGAAAGCCTCGCAATATTTCATAATATTTGAATAAACTGCTGGAAATATGGCAATATAGCTATTTAAAATCCGCGACACAAACCAAAGGTCAACTTTTGGCTTGAACGAGGGAAATGATTGTGTAGTTTATGGCAGTTTCGGGAGTTGGCTGTAAAATTGGCATCTCTCAAATGGTAATCAGCGTCCTACTTAAAACTGACTCGCCAATGATTTACACACATGAACAGTCGGTAAAGCTAGTAAAAACAACAGCTCAGCCATCGATCATAGTTATTGTTGCCGGATGCTGACAGTTTTTCCTTGTTATGTCGCACTGACTGAGAGGGACGCACATTTGGCCGATAGTCTGTCTGACAGGGCTTTTTTTTGTCTCCTCCAACGTTTTTCTCAATTATGCCCATAGTGTTGATTTTCTCTTGATTTTTGGTTTTTTTTTCTTTGTTTTTGTTGAGGCCATTGCGTTTGTTTATTTGCGGGGACAGTGTAAGCGAGGACAGTGCTCTTCGCTCTGGTCATATCAATAAATTAAATATTGACGTAGCAAACGCAGCTGAGGCGATTAAGTTATCTAGAAATACTTAGCCACACCATGGCCACAATTCTCGCCCCGCAGACAGATGGAACCAGACTCATGAGTTCGTTTGGGACTTGCTCCGATATTACCTCATCACAGCTAATCGCATACGAGTAATATAAGCACAAATAAAAAAACAAAAACAAAACTGATATGAAAATTCTCAGCGAAATCAATAAAAAAAAAAAGAGAAGAAGAAGAAGAAAAAACACTTGCGGCCTACGAAACTATTTTGAGCAATAAAAACTGAAAGCGTATGCAAAAGGCATCAAGAATTGCGAATATGGTCGGTAGAAGTTATATAAATTAATGGCCAGACTCAAGACTGAAGTCGCGATTACTGATTGTTTATTCACAAGTCCCCTATCCCTTCCCCTTCTCTCCCCTCCCCTACACACCCCTTCTTCTTCTCCTCCTTCTTCTTATTCATCTTCTCCATTTTTAGCTACGTGTTTGGCGCATTAAGTGGGGCCAGGTTTTGATTTCAGTTTCGCTGGCAGTCCAAACGTGCGAGGCACGTTCCCCAGTGTCCAGCCAAACCAGTCAACAAGCGTGCAACAGGCCAAAAGAAATGGCTGACTAGCACATACCCTGCTGTCCCATATTATATTTAAATTGTAATCATTTAAAGAGTGAATCAGTCAACATACATATTTTCAATTTCTTTTTCCTATTTACAATTTTCACTATCTATCTCTGATTAATTATTTTTACTTTCACTCCTAGTGTGTGTTACACTTGTAACCAATTCCGAAGGGTATACATCCCATAGGGTTAGAGCTTGGTTCTAGCCATTTACATGCGTATAACATAATCGTTGTTATAGCCATTTTATGCCACGAGAGCCTTAAAAGTCGTCAGCATAGCTGAAAATGAACACATGCTAGAAGTAAGCTAAAAACGTGGTTTCAAAAATACTTAATGTATATTAAAAAAAAACTACAGTAAATGTTGCAAATCTTTCGGACTAAGGCAACATTTAATGGAACTAGTTGAATACAAAACCAGTCAAAAGTGGGAAATTTATTGTTTTTTTATCATTGTTGTCGTTTGCTTGAAAATAGAACCAACCTGAAAATGTGGTTGCTACGAATGGGGCTCATTATGTTGCCAGTTAGTAGGGATCGGGGTGTGGACTCTGCAGATATCAGTTGCCCGGGGGCATGCCGCCTGCCGACTGCCGCCTCGAGAGCAGCAGTCAGCGCTGAACAAAGGTATTCCCCTTCGGCTCTGCTCTCCTCTGCACTCCATTGCTCTGCTGTGTTAAACTGCAGTTGTCGTCGTTGCCAAGTGCAACGTCATCCTGCTTATTAAAGGTATTACACCTACACAACACACAACAGACAACACACAGCAACAACAACAACAACAACAACAACAACAACAGACAACAAGTAAACGTAATTACTAAAGGAGACCCAGACTCAGACTCAGCCTCAGAGACTCCATTGGAGATGTGCCCGTGAAAAGTGATTCGAACTATTAACAATGAAAATTTTTATATATTTTATAATACATTATTTCATATCATTCTTATACTATCCGTACCCATATCCTACAACTCTAATCTACATTGCAAAACATATATTTCCAATTAGTTCTTAGATTGCTTGAAAGCAAATAAGTTAAAATCTAGTTAAATTTATATTTCTAGAAAATTCTGTGTAAGTGGGATAAATAATGCAACAATTTTGATTGTTTATTGATAAATGCTTTGTTTCATTTAATCCAAAACATTTCGCATTCCGTATTCACCGCGTTCGTTCAGTTGAAACAATTTCCTATAGATTGGAGTACATATTAAAAAAAAAAATTAATAAAAATTAAAAATAAAGAACTTATTTAAATTAAAAATTGTTGGCAAAATGTTTATTCATTTGGCAACGAAGGAGTAAAAAACGTTGATCTGCATAAGTCAGTTCTTGAATTTAAAAAATAAAGAATACAGCTCGTTGAAATTCAAAACATTTATTTGAATTTCGTGCCATATAAGAAATACCAAAAAAAAATAAATGCAACACGTGCGCATCTCTAGTTGCAACCTCAATAGCAGCCTTTGCCTCTGCCTCTGCCTCTGCCTCTGTCTCTGTCTCTGCATCTGCTTTAGCCGCAGTTGTCGTCTCGAATCTTTGTGGGCCTCCTTGTCATTGTCACAGCATCTAAGTAACACGAGTGCTGCTCACAGTGGTGGCGTGGGGAAAAGGGGCATGTGTG
Organism: Drosophila fungiperda; assembly: GCA_035042345.1. Classification (NCBI taxonomy): domain Eukaryota; kingdom Metazoa; phylum Arthropoda; class Insecta; order Diptera; family Drosophilidae; genus Drosophila; species Drosophila fungiperda. The sequence continues at coordinate 2,117,503 of JAWNLM010000183.1, forward strand.
TGTGTGTGCCTCTTGAGCGGCTTGTTGATTTCTTTAGCGCATTGCTGCACATTTACCCAGAAACTCTAAAGAGCTGCACGACTGGGTGTGGCGAAGGGGCCAAAAGGGGGGGGCGCAATGAGAAGCCGCAAAATGAGTTATTTCTTCTATGTTTCTAACACTTGAACTGCATTAACGTAAGCTGCGACTGCGACTGCAACTGCGACTGCAACTGTGACTGCCACTGCCACTGCGACAGCGACTGCGACTGCGACATTTGAGTGACACTCAGCACACTCGCCCCATTCGCCCTCTACCTGCCCCTATCCCCATCTCCCTCTCTCTATTTCTGGTTTGTTGGCAAGTTTGAACTGCTGACAATAGTTCTGAGTCCAAAGTTGCAAAACAATTTCAACATTTGTTTGATGGCATCATAAAAAAAAAAAAAAATTACAAAAAAAATGAACATTTGTTCATTAGCGCCTTTTGGCATATGTGTTATTCTAATATGTTTTCACAAGTAAGCAAATTAGACATGCACACATACATTAACATATTTCACTATTGCTTTAATGATGTGCGCTAATTGAAAATATTAAAATTATAAAACTGAAATGAGCATGTTTTTCATTTGATTTATACCAATACTGACTACAAAAATCGAAAAAAGCCAAAACAAAATAAAGGATTTTTTCATTCTTTTTTTTTTATTTAAGTAAAACAGTTTTTGAAACACCAACTTTAAGCAAAATTAAAAATTGTATTTCAGTTCAGAGAAATAACAGTTGGAACCAGTTCAACTAGTTCTCTTCTAAAGTCGAATGCATATGCAAATTCATATGGAAAGAGTATTTTAAAAGAGTTCGATTTCTGTTCATGTTGTGTGTATTTGAATTGAAAATATTTATTTTGTGGTGTATTTTAAACTCGTTCATTGCTGCTACTGCTGAATGACCGAAAAAGTGTTTGTCTAATCGAGTGGACACAAAAATGCGTCAAGGTCAAATTGTTTGTTGTTGTTGCTGTTTCAAAATTTTCAGTTTGTTTGGCGGCACGTTTTATTGTGGCCAACAAAAGATCAACAACAAACAGCTGAAACTGCGATACGTACACACGCACACACACACAAACATACACAGGAAATAAATCAAGTTCGGCTTTTGGCCAAGCGACGAGTGTTGCTTGTTGTTTGTTGGTTGTGGTTGTTGGCAAGTCTAGTGACAACAACAAATATTTGCCTTTTGACAGCTAATGGGCACATTTAGTGACCGACCCTATGCCCAAACCAGTAAGGCGCCCATATTTGGCAAGAGGGGCGTGGCGTGAACAGGCGGGGGAGTCTGTCCAAATGCCGCGTATACGACGTAGCCCAAAGACGAGCTTAAGCGTCAAGCTGTCTGTTTAAATTGGCTAAAATATCCCACACAAACAACACACACACATACACACACAAGTAAAGAGACTTACCGATCTAAAGCAAAGTGTGTGTTAGCGCATATTAAATCGAGACATACCTGAAAATAGATAGAAACCAAAAAAAGATGTAAAAAAGAATTGCAAACGATTCAAAAGTTGTTGCTAATTAAATTACTAATGCATAAATCAATTCAAAATGAGATTCTTAATAATTATGGCTTCACAATGATTATAAACTAGTTTTTTCCTTTTATTCTTCATTTATTTCGCGCTCAATAACTCTTCAGATCGAAAACGTTTTTGTTTTGTTTTTCAGTTATTCAATTCATAGATATATATATATATATATATTATATGTATGTATTTGCTTATCTAGTTGTATATTGTCTACGCATAGGAAGTACAATTAAAAAGCCATCAATCAATCAAATTGGCACATTGAAAAGATCTCTTAACAGTTAAACAATGTCTTTGCAGCTTCTGCTGTCTTTCTTCAACTTGCTAAGCCCCATCTTCAAAGACACAACTCGAGTTATGGTGACACTTTTGGCTACTATAAGCTTTAGTTCCAGTTCAGCTATTGTTTCCATACAATACACTTTTGAGCAAAACCTCTTAGCCCATTAACTGACTGCATAAATTGATGAATTAATTTTTTTCGACTTTTGTTTTCAAGCTTAGTTTTGTTTAATTAATATTTAGTCGAAGTTAGAAGTTAGTTATAAGAAAGAACATTGTAGTCGAGATAGCTCAACTTAGCAATACTCTACATCCCAGTCTTTGCCTATATACCCAAAATGATAGGGGCACAAATAATTTTCATAGCTGACCAATAGTAGATCAAGATATCTGCATTCTCGATCAGAAATATATAGCTTTAAAATTGAAATTTTTAAAATTTTTATATCCACGCTCATCTCTTTTAGTCTCTGGGATATATACGGAGCCAATAGTGGATACTTATCCATAATACATATATATATATATATATATATATATATATATGCTAACTTCTGACTGCTAAATACTTCAATAAAGCGCACTTTGCACATATTTATAAGGTTGGACGTATAAACAAAGATATGATAATGTTATAGATAAGAATATTCTGGAGCTAAGTTCATTCTAGGGAACTATGACTGAATGATTAGCAAACTGATGTCATCTTTTGTCATTTGTTGAGTCATTTCAATGGCAGTCAACCAGCCAAGTCTGCATAGCCAGATGCTAATGAACTTGTCAAAATTGGCTATTATTGTTGCTGACTGCAGATCGAATTGCACGAGTGACACCACTTGGTCGATGAATGTCGAACTGGGTATCGGATCGGACTACGAGGAACACATATTTGTGCGCTGAGTGAGCGTTCTCGTTTGGGGACAAACGTGGTCGGTTTGTTGTTGGGTTGCGTTGGGCTGCTTGGGTTCAAGCAACTGAATAGTTATCGGCACCTGTTGCCAAAATGAAAACGAAACGAAACAACAACAAAAACAACACCAAAATGTGGCTTATAAATGCCGAAGTAGTGATAAGGCAACTAGCTCCGAAGAGCAAAAAGTAATCATAAATTGTGGCAAGCGTGGCGGCGGCGTCGTTAAGCGCCTAATAAGCCAAACCAGTTGTCAAAACCAAAAAAAAAATCAACACAAATATAACAACAACAAAAAACTACTTATACAAATAAAAGGCAAAGAAAATAAAATAAAGCAATTAACGTTTCTGGCCGAAAAGGCTTGAGACAAGCGGAGGTGGCAAAGGAAGGGACAGAAGGGGAGCGCTCTTAATGCAAATGTCAGAATTATGCATTCAATTTAAATTCATAAAATCGCTAACCCTCCCCCCTCCCTCCCTCCCTACCCCTTTCCACGCACTGCCCCCTCTACACACAAAAATGTTGAATCGAAATTTCAAAAATGTAAATAGCAAAAGAATTGCTTAAAAATAATGTTTACGCAGCAAGTAAATGAATCTGCTGTATGCAGATGGACTATTTGTTTGAGTGTATGCATTGACAGTTTGAGCAGCACATCACATCACAGCACAGCGCAAATTGACGGCTATCAATGCCGCTGCAACACGTCATGTTGCCGCGCTTATCAATGGCTGGGCAACAGAAAAATTGAACATGAGACATGAGCAACAACAAACATAAGAAAAAAGCAGCAACAAATTATGCCAGCCATATAAAATGCGTGTGCGCGCACGTGTGTGTGTGTGTGTGCGTGTGTGTGTGTGCGTGTTAGTGCTGTGCTGTGTTAGTTAGTTATATCTTATCTGCAATTGACTGGGTTTTCTTAGCTACAATGTATGTTGAGTGCTTTACATTTTTCACTTAATTGAAACGAAAACACACCAACAACATGAAGAAGAAGAAGAAGAAGAACAATACTAACTTCATTAACAACAACAACCACAACTGGCCGATAAAGCCAAAACATGGCTAAAACATAGCGCTTAATAAGCTAAATATTTCGGAATCAAATTGAAAATGCCATTCAAATTATTCAAGAATTCAAAAATCAAATATTTTCTGGTTTTTACCCTTTTTAAACTGAAAGCATCTTTCCCATTGTCAGCCATATTGACAGATAAAATATATATAATATATATCCTACTGATAGTAAGTTGAAGTTTAGATAGGCTACTTATTAAAAATATGATAAATACTAAGGCATTTCCAAAGATAACTAATAAAATATATTATCTGAACTGTGACATCAACTGAGTGTCGAGTCAAATCAACCATTTGACTTATTTTAACTTATAAATCTTACATTTTATAAATATTTCATTAAAAAATGTTTTGAAACCATTTTAATAATAAGAATCCTGCACTTTTTAAGATATGAGCTGTACTGAGATGATATTCAATAAATATCATTAGCTGAGACTCAGTTCAAATCAGACAGTTTTAAAGGCTTTAAAGGAAGTGTAATGACAACTATTTTATAATTCTAGGAGGTTATTAAATATATTACTTATAGCCATCCCCAACTGAATCCTACTGAATGATTGAGGATGGTAATAAATCACCCATATATAAAAACGAATACACTGTGGAATAAGTAAAGATCTCAGATTAAAATTTATAAAAGATACGATTTTTTCTGAAATAATTTGGCAATACTTTTCCTATCTGACCCAAAATATAAGGGATATAATAAATCAAGGACAAATAATCGCTTATAGCAGATATAAGAATAAGTTTTTGACTGGGAGGGCATTTGGAGCTCGATCAGCTGAGATTTTTAGCTATACTTTCTGGTTTTACATTATTATTTATTTATTTTGGTCGCATAAATAAACGCAAGAGCAAATTAAAAAATTAGCATAATTATGCATTTATTGCTGTCTCGTTTGTGTTTTGTCCGCTTCTGGCTTTTATGTTTTGCTTTCAAAGACCAATAAAAGCAAATTAAGTTTTATCTTATGCCTTTTTTTTATTTTAATTTTGTTTATTAATTTCGATTTGCTTCAAATTTTTTTTTTTATTACATTTCTTGATATTATTGGCAATTAACGCGCGCGAGCTTCAATTAATTCAAATTGAGCAGCAATTTCCCATGAAGACCCATTTAAATATTTTCGAATGCTTTTTGATAGAACCCGTAAAACCCGGTGACACAACTTCATGCTTCAGTGTCAGTTCCAGCTTCAGCTTCAGCTTCAGCTCGAACTGCAAGATGATGCAACTCCGGGCAGACACTGGCACAGACAGGGATGGGGAAGACTGACAAGATCCCCTCGATAGCATTTTCAACTGAAGGCTGGCATTCGAATTTGTTTCAATTTCCACGAACCGAAAACCGAAATGAAAGATTTATACAGCGATTATAAATTGGCGCATATTGACGAGCTGCAGCTGTTGATGTCACCCCAACCGCATCTGGTGGCAAGGCCACACCCAAAAATATAAAAAATTACTCTTTCCCATGTCCCAACCCATAACAAATTTTAGATCATATCAGAATATTATAACCAATAAAAAGTAAGACAAACAGCTGCACCAATTGTGATTTATGTATAAGCATTTTGTAGCCCAATTTTCATATCTTATTAATTTGATTTTAATTAAGTGTGAAAAATTGGTTTTCGCAACTGAGGAAAAACATACAGCAACAACTTTGTGTTACCATAAAAAGCACCGCTTAGAAATAGTACTGAACATATTTTTTTGAGACTTTGAACAGTCAGCTAGAATAAACGAATTTCAAAATTTTAATGGACATAAAAACCATCCGTAAATAAATAAATCAAGTTAGAGAGCTACAATCGAGTACGCTCGACTTAAATATACCGTGAACCCAGCTGCTTGATATGTTCTTCCCTTTGTACCTTAAGGGGAAATTTAGCTATATTCGAGAAACCGAGACATATATCTATAAAATGGAGGGTGTACAAGAACTTATATTTTAAATGTAAGGTCCTTGAGAGCAGACAGAGTCTTTAGATTTATTAGGACGCAGTATCTACAAAAACCCTCCTTTGAAAATAATATAATAATATATATAATGCAATGCAAAGATAATGGAGATTATCTTAGTATTCTCATGTTGTCTCAAAACTTCACTTATGCAATTTCAAATGTGCAAAATAGTTTGTCGAAATTGGGTTTGCTTTGTGAATGCCCTGTAACTGACTAAACGAGAAACAAAGTATAAAATATTGGTTAAAGCGAGGATCGACCAATACACAAAAATATGTCTTTTAATATTAATCAGGTACTTAATTGAAAAATTGTGTATATTAATAGGCATATGGAGATGAGAGCTCAATGCAACAGAGTAGCTTTAGGTCGAGCAGAGGCTATGCGAGTCGAGACGAGGTTGGTCAGCTAGTAGTTAATTACAAAGACTGCTGCCACTGGGATGACACAATAGATACAGCGACTCACAGATAAATAGATAGATAAATATATAGATAGAAAGATAGATAGATAGACACCCACTCGACGCATTTGAGACTCGGCCATTTCTGCATTTTGTAATAACTAAAAGGCAATTTGTGACAGTTTCACTGCCGATGGGGTAAAGATGGGTTAGCGAGGAGAGAAGAGGAGAGGAGAGGGAGTCTCGCCTAGTTGTATTTTTCTATTTTCAAGATTTGCGCAATGCAAATGCCAAACAATTATTATTCATAAGTTGAAACGAATGTCTGAGCGAGCGAATGTGTGTGTGTGTGTGTGTGAGTGTGTTTAAGTGTTTTGAGTGCCAGTGTGGCACATTCATTGTGGCAGACGTGCCAGATAAATATTGAATTACAAAAATACCAGCCGCAAATATGATAAACAATAGCATCAACTGAAATTGGTTTACACCATTCGAAACCACTGTACAATCAACGCCGGCGCTCGATACGCTCGATATTTCTATTTAGTCTATGTCGGGCATTACGTGGAACTCCGAATCGGATAACACTTATCCGGTTTTCGTGGCACTCCAGTGGCCAGTGTGCTCAGATACTTTTGTATCTTTTGCATATGTTTAGCCCATGTCTATGATTAAATAATGAAGAATGCCACTTGATTCGACTCGACTCGACTCGACACGACTCCACTCAAGTGCCACAGCAGACAGCTTGCGTCTTTCTGCCACGACAATTGATTCGTGCCACAAACTCAACCATTTTGCCTCGTCTCCGCGGATGCATTCCAAACACATTTCGAGTTAAACCGATAAGCTTAATCAAAATGAGCTAATAAATCAACAATTACGTAACTGATAAAAACCCAGCGTTACATCACGCGATGACGTAAGAATGTTATAGTGTTAATGAGCATTCAATAGAATCAAAATTAATTTGATTCTGGGCACATTTAATTAAGTATTAAGCGCAGCTTCAGTTTTGACTGCCAGTTAAATTGAGACTAGAAAATGGACATGTGAAAAACAGGAAATAAATTTTAAAGTGTTTCGTTTTTTCCTTTGTTCACTTTGCTATCAATTTGGCCTTCAGTCGATTATTGGCAACTCGAAGTTGAAGTGGACACTTCGTAGAGTATTTAGCAGTCAGTGTTCTAATATTAAATTGCTGCTCTTCTAATCCCCTTACGATTTTAGATTTATTGTGATTCTTTGTATCTGTTTCTGTTTGTTGTACAGTTTTTGTATCTTGTAGCTTGTTGGCGTTGCGCCGTTGTTGGCCAACTATTTATAGATGTTTGCTTCAGACTTGGCTATTACAAAATGCATATATCTCTTCTTCTTCCTCTTGTTGTCAGTTGTTGGACGTTGGCCAGCTGTTGGCTGCTGCTGGCTCTGTTTGTTGTTGTTGCATATTTGGCCAGATTTGGTATTAAATGGCACCCAAAAACATAAAAAGGGCAACTCAATGACTAATTGCTGATCGTAAAACAGCAGAACTCCCCTTGACCAACATGGCGGAAGCGTCGCATGTTTCCAATTGACAAAGCCAAACACTATACCCTTGCAACTTGGTATTTTGAGGCAGACGACGGGGATGGCCAAGAAACTGGGAAGGTTTTGTTGTAAGCTGAACTTAAGCTCGAGTGCCAAACGACAGACAACGGCAACTATTGCAGTTGTGCGTCGATCGCTGCAATTGTTGTTGCTATTTGTTCTGCATAATTTCAGTTAAAATTGCATCAGCTCGCAAATTCCAAGGCAATATATATATATAACAATATATATATATATATATATATATATATAGTGTGGTGTGTTGCTGGAAGCATCAGCAGCATCATCAGTAGCAACAGCATCACATGTGTGGCAACATCTTGTGTCCATATGTTGTACAAACAAACAATTGAGCAGAAAGCAACAGAAATGAACGCACTAAAGAAAGCAAGCAAAATGTAATTCATCTCAAGAATTGATTTGCTGAGAAAAAGCAAAAAAAAAAAGATTTTTTAAAAAAAATCAACGCAAAAGAACATGAAAATAATGAAAAGGAAGAGAAGACAAAGACAATGCTGTGGCACTTATTGTTATTGTTGTTGTTTTGTGGCAACTGTTTGCTGTCTTTGCAAATATTTTGACAGAAAGACAGACGTGTGGAGGGAGTAAGGAATGTGGGGTAAAAGACACAAAACCTGATGACATGCAGGCCACATATGTCAGTCCTATATAGATATAGATATAGCTACAGATATAGCTATAGATACAGAAACACTCGCACTTATATAGATACATATGCAGGCGCAGTTGTGCAGATACATTTGTATCTGCTAGCTGTGATTAGCGTATAATAGCTAAATACAGCGGCTTCACCTAAAACTTTTACTATTTCCAGTCAGCACGACAGCAGTTAACACAACACACACACACACACCTATATGCATATATTAAATATATATACGTGTGATCAGATATACTTTCTCGCTTTTAACGCTGCCAACTTACATGTAAATAATAAAATGTTATCGCAGGTTATAACTGGTGATCAGCTTATCTGCCGTTATCCCACACACACCCTTCCTTGACTCTCTTAAGTTAATCATGTAAATGATCTTATCAGTTATTGTCTGTTAATTGAAATGTTATCCTTATGCGCTGTTAAGCTTTCGTTTAGTTTATACGCTAAACATAGCAGCGTATTCTCTGCATTCTCTGCATTCCTGCCGCTGTTAGTTAATCTGTTAACCTGTGCATTTGCGTATTCTGTAAACATAATGCGCATATTGCGCATACGCCGGATGTAACCAAATGTACGCCTATCGCTAGCTAGGGGAACTCTGTGTTGCTGACTGACCCCATTCGATGGCCTGCTCTTAATTCAGTTTTATTCTCATTTTCGTTCCGTTTTCTTGCAAAATACATTGTATTTGCTTGAGCAGGTCAGATAAGGCGCTGGTTACATCGACTACTAGTATATAAATGCCGTTTTTTATTAATTTTTTTTTTTGTACTTGTTTTATATTTATTGAAATGTTAATTTAAGAAATTATTTCATGGCAAGACGACAGCGACGTTGACTTCTTCGACTACATGTCATTAACACGCTGATAAGAGGCTATCAGCCATTAGCTATCAGCTCATTATGATGGACACAAACACACACACACACACATATATATATCTGTATATATATATATATATATACACGTGTCATGGAAAACAATCAGGCCTTTTCATAATTGGCAAAAAAAATCTATGTATAAAATTTAAAACGGAAAAAAAATTATTTTAATTATGTATTCCCAAATAATAAATAAATCAGCCTATAAAAATATATATTCCGTCCTTGCTTTTTTTTTTTTAATTTGGAATTTGATAACCCCCTTGACCCATAATGTAGCTCAATGGCGTTTGGCCTGGCAGACAAAATAATTGTGTTTCTTAATTTAATTGAAGCCAAGAATGAAAAAGAAAGAAAATTAAAACAGTAACGAAAAATTATCGCAATCAAATCTGTTGTCATTCCAATGTATGTATGTAGTGTGTGTGTGTGTGAGTGTGGATGTGTGAGTATATTGTATAGGGTATGCTTATTTTGGTACCATTATGAAATTTTGACTCTGACTATCACTGACTCAGTTGCTCTCTAATGTTGTCTCTGTCGCACACTATAAGTTGTGCGTACACACAAGTGTTCTAAGTGTTCTTAAACCAACACCACCCCCATAACCCTCCCTATCTCTGAAAACCTTGTTCAGTTTAATGGATCTCATTTTCATTAGTTTTTTTTATTAATTTGTTACAAACTAGCAAAGGTCAATATCGAAAGGTTGAAAACTCTTCCAGCAACAACGAACGCTTCGATTATATTTATGTGTATATATAAAAATATAGTTTACATTCCAAACAGAGTGTTGTTTGTCTTGTTTTTGCTGTTTTTTTGTTTTTGTTTAATATTTATGTATCTGTCATGTAAAATAGATCAAGTTCGTTGTTGCTGTTGCTGTTCGTCTCGTGTGTTGTGTCATCTACATAAGACAAAAACTAGATCATCACATGTGTGTGTGTGTGTGTGGATGCTCTAGGTACGATTCTTGATGCTTCTAGCCAGACTATAAGTATGTAATACATACACAAATAAATATATATATATATATATATTCATTGCTTTGCCAGATGTTGTTAGAAATAGCTAAAAGAATTCCAGATATATCCCTTTAAATAATAATGTTTTTTTATATTCTCAACAAGTTGAATATTTAATTGCCTTTACAACAACAAATTTTGATTAGCATTTATATCATTATCTGATATAAGTTTAAATATTGTTCTCAGGTGCCTACGCTTGAGAAGGATATTTTTGGCAAATGGGTTCATTTCTCTTCGTAAACTTTACTAGTTTGACCAAAGTACGATCTAAAATTTCGATAGCAAAATTAAAATTAGAAATGCCGTAGCTTAATAAAACAAATGGAGATTATTTGTATTGACAAATTACCAAACGGAGAATTACTAAGCAATTAACATGTGATTATCTGTTTCTCCGTAAGTCTTATTAATATATTTATCTGATGATTTATTTTTTGCACATTAAAATATTTTCAAATATTTTAAATACTCTGCGGGTTTATTTATATGTCTACCTACGAACATTTTATATCTGTACTGCACCATTTTTTTTTTTTATTTAGTTAAAAAATAATATTGCACATTATTCAGCACATTATTCAGTATATTATTCATAAGTAATGCAACGATCGGTCGATTAAACATGTTAACTTGATTTTAGCGTGCGTTCGCTTTTCAGTTTGTTCAATTCAGTTAATATTTTAGCGGTCAGCTGTTACTCACCTTGGCATTGAGCAGCTGCGCATGGCAGGCGTTCAGTACGAGGACAACGGCGAAGAGACGCCAGAGCAACGACATCGTCTGTCGCTGACAGATCGTCGCAGCCGTCGCTTGGGATCCCGTTGATCCCATGGCTTGTGTGTGTTTTAAGCGCGGGTTTTGTGGATTTGGCAGCGATTTAGCTTTTTTAATTTATTGATTTTAACTGTATGGGGCAGTGTTTTGGGGTAATTCGATATTCGAGGTGTTGTCCTCTGATGCGATCGATGCGTTTTGGCGTAAGAAAAAAAAAAATAAAAAAGGTTACGATGTTTATGGCACTGCAAGAAATGAGGAATACGAAATTTCAGCTATTATCAACGGGCCACCAGAGCCAATTTAGGAACTGACGAAATAATAAGCGCACGAGCTGCATCAGCAGAAAACCAAATAATAAAAAATAATAATATAAAACATATTTCATGTATGAAACCAAAAGCTGCCGGCGCAGGAAAAAAAAACAAAAGTAAGACAAGTCAAAACGCGAATTCGTCAGAAAACGCTGGCTGAGAAAACAGATAAAGAAGACGCAAACAGAGCAAAATACAGGAATGGGATAAACTGTGGACAAGCTCAGGCTTACGCAGAAGCTGCCCGAAATTCCTATAACAATTCATACTTTTATTTCATTTTTGTTTAGATTATTATTATTATGTTCGTTTTTATTTTTTTTTCCTAGTATTTTGTTCTTTTCTTTGGTAGATCTGCGCGAATTTGGTGTTTGTTTCTTTGCATTTGGATTGCGTTTTACATTTCGCGCACGATATTCAAAATATTAGAAAATTTTTGTCGGTCACTTGTTTGGATATGGTTCGGCTTTCGCTTCCTACTCATTTATTTTTTATATATTTATTTTGTATTCTTTATTTTATGCAATTTATTTGACTTGTTCATATATCCGGACTTTTGACTGTGCACTTTGTTGGTTATTTCGTTGTTTTCAGTTTTTCTTTTCCAATTCTTAAGCGAAATAAAAATAATAAAACGACATCAATAAAAGCCAAAAAAATTAGCAAAAGCCAAGAATTATTTTCTTGCGATCCTGCGAACGAACGCGCGCGTTTCTTTGTCTGTTTTTTTTTATATCCTTGCTGGCACCAGAACAGTAAAAAAATATATTTTTTATATTATTTAGCACTTTAAGCGAACACTTTAAAAAAATATACTGTCCAAATTGCACATAAAGAACAAGAACAAGAAGAAGAAGAATATGAAGAACAACAGCAACGAGACAGAAATCAAGAGAGACAGCCTGGCGGCCCAGGCGAATCACAGTCGAATTTGCTTTCGCAGGAAACAGTGTAACTAACGTACCGAAAATTGTGCGACCGTCTCGTACAACGGCGCGCAACCGAATGTAGAAGTGGAAGAACTTCAATACGAAAGCCGCTGCACCGTGGAAGAAATAGCGTCACGAGCAGCTTGCGAACACGACAGCAAACAGCCGAAGAAGCCCGAAGCGTTAACATGTGCGCGCACACACTCACTCACACACAGAAAGACTACGCACACAGAAATGCTCACTGGCTTAAGTGCTGCAGCCAACAGGCAAAACTTGAACGTAAGAGTCTACCGTGGTGCAATGGTGCAAAATATTTGTATGTCAGCTGCAGATTTGTAGCAAACTTTGAACGTCTCTGCCCAATAAGGATTATAATTAATGTTAATGCATACTTAAGCAAAACGTATATGTAAACTTAATTCGAATAGCTAACTTAAAATGAATAAATGCCAAATCTAAATATGCAAATATTTATGCACAAATATAAATTGTTGTTACCTAAACTGAGTCACTGTTCCTGCCGTGGGTGGCTTTCATTGCTGCGTCGCTTCGCTTCGCGTCGCGTTGTTTATCGCAGCGCGCTTGTGCAACTGGCTCTTCTCACATTTGTCGGTAAACAGGATGCAAAGTTGATGCTCTGCACTTTATTCGCCTCATGGCGAAATGAGAGAAATTGTTGTCTGTGTGTGTGTGTGTGTGTGTGTGTGTGTAAGTATGCTTCAGGGCCTGGGCCTGAACCAGACAAAGCCCCACTCCGTATTCTTTATCGCTGCCAGCTGTAGGGAGCGGTCGCACATTTAACTGGAACGACGACGACAGCAACAAATGCAACGCTACCGCTGCCGACGTTCACGTTATGCTGCTGCTGCAGCTCTGTAGGTCAACTGATATATTGGCGTGAAGAGGCCAACACCAACCAAAAAGGCAACCCAAATGCAGCACCCACTGATAGCGCACAAACAAACACACACATGTGTGTGTGTGTGTGTGCCTGAGTCTAGATTTGTTATTTGCGTTACGGTCGCCAGATGGCGCTGTGTTCATGCTTGCATTTCTTGTTAGTGTGACGCTTTCTCATACCCTGGAATATTGATAGAAAGAATCATCTTTAACACATTAAGTATATTCATTCCCTTTCAGCATTAACATAAGAGTCAATCTAGCCATATCCGTCTGTCCGTCCATCCCTCCGTCTGTCTAAAAGCAGAGTCTTAATAAGCTATATCATTTGTAATATTAAGTATTAAGTTTGGGAATATCGATACATATCAGTTATCGATGGCAATAAAAAACATAATTTTAAGGGCACAGCTTTTGAATTGATTTATAACATACATATGAATGAATTTTAAAAAAATTTACTAAGATTAAACATTCAATACCCAAGTTCTGGCCCAAGCCGTATTCCTAAATGGGTCTCAGTACGCTCTGCGAACGAAGCATGCCTTTATATCGTATATATATTTATATATATATTTATGTGTGTATTCTACATCGGTCCGATATCTGTGAATGCGTTTATATTCACATATACACTTTCACGCACACATTATTATTTCCATTCATAAGACCAAACTGTATTTCAGTATATATATATATATATATATTAGTTTTAAATTTCACAATTAAACTGGATAAATATATTTAACAACTGGGCTGAGGGCAACTGATAGTCGAGCACACTATATTGGGGCATTCGTACTTGTTTTATTTTTGTCTCTCTTCGAACACCTTATTGGGAACAGCTTTGGAGTTGTTTGCATTTCACACGAAGAAAATTAATATGACGAACATAATCAAACATCGATCATGGAATACCCTACTAAGTCATATTATTTTCCCTCCTTTTATGATAAATGCTAATCTTACTTTATAACTAATATACCCGTGCCATTCCACATTACGAGGTGGCAGTAGAGACTTATAAGAAAAGCGCAAAATGTGAGAGTTTCTTCTATTGGTTCTTTTACGTTTTATAACAAACAATATTCACTTTCTCTGATCTGATCTGAGAAAGAATTGTATGCAAAGTCAAGCATAATTTTACTTTACTTATCATCATAATAAAAATTATTTTGTTAAGTAGCTAACATTTATTGCATTTCAGTTATACCAAATTATATCTATTAAATTAAACAACAAATTTTGTATCTTATCTAATGGCTAAAAATAAATATGGTAGCTAAAGTTTATGCAGTTATCTTCGGACCTCAGCTTAACATAATTGTTGCAAAAACAAAACTATTATCAATAAAAAATACCTTTATTGGAGAGTTTGAAAAATTCAATAGTAAAACGCATCTGTTTTTCGGCTAAATCTAAATTCTACAAAATTAAAATAAGTATCGCTATTAGAATATATTTCATTTGTTAACAAACTGTGCTGCTTTATATAATAATGCTGCTTAAAAATCTAAGATTTAAGCCGAATAAAAATCCCTCTTTTTCTTGTTTTAATTAAATTCATTTGTTGTTGCGATTTCTAATCGAGTAAAATTTTATAATTAACATAAAAGTTGCCAGATGAATAAAATTGTATTTGCCAGATGACTTTTAATTTGAAGAATGTACAAAATGACTCAATTGGCTGGTTGCATTTTGTGTTTTGGCCGCGATCATAAATATAAGCGCTGACACATTTAAGCAGCACTGCCCTGGCGAATTAGGAGCAGCGCCTGTCCGCCCAGCTGCCACACACAGCAGGCGGGCTTCCCATTGGCGCCTCGATGCCAAGGCGTCCGCTGAGCGCATGTGCCAACCCCAGAAAGGGGCATGGGCCAGTGCCACCGCTCTCCCCCCGTTGGCTAGCTAACTGGCTGTGCTGGTGACTTCGTATGGCGGCAGGCAACGACCAATCGAAGCGTTGCCTTTTTTGCGCCCAGCAGCTCGAACCGGAGCCCGAAAGATTTGGTTTGTGTGTAGCTTCCGTTCCCGATAGCAACGCGAGTATAAAAATAATTTCAGATGAGCACTTAATTGCTATATGAAAGATTATGCAAATTGTTATTTCTATTTGCTTCTGCTATTGCTGCTTTTGCTGTTACTATTGTTGCTGCTGTTAGTGCGACCTGTCCTATCAGCGAGGCGCCACTCCATTTGGGTCAGTCTGACCAAGAACAGCGACTATATACCAGCATCTATATATGTATGGATTTGTACACACATGTATATACATTATTAATGTCCACTCCTAAACAGCTCTGTCTTCCAACTAAGTTCAGAGGTGGCCGCAGCTTATCTCTGCCACAAAAATTTGTATTTATAGATTCATATTCATATTCATATTAAGATGTGAATGAAATTGCAAAAGCCACAAAAATTTAAAAAGAAATGTTATCATCAGCTCAACAGAACTGAGGCAAAATCGCTGCAATTCACACCACAAATGTAAAGGCCAACGAAATTCACCACACTTGCTGTGGCCCCTGTTAACCATGTTGAGCATCCGTCGCCACAGTTTGACAGCCACTGTAAAGCCGCAAAGCTCTTCAGCCAAGTCAATTGACGTGTGCTTTTGCTATTTCAGCTTTTTACCAAAGTTTTTAAGTTTACTCGTATTACCATTTTTAGCGCTATCATTGAATAAACCTCAGCGATTTCTTTATTCTCCCTCGCTTTAACGAATGTGAAGGCAAAGCTATAATCAAAGTGGTATTGTTTTAAAAATCGGTTAAGTTTTGACCAAGTAATAAGTAAGTAATAAGGAAACAACAAAATAGTCTTCGAGTTTATTTTTGGCCACATAATTCTTAATTCGCATTAAATTGCACTTTTGAATTTAAAAGTAGTATTTTGCATACGTTTAAGCAATAATTCCTTAGGCAGCTATATCAACTATCCCATATAAAAAAACGAGTTCTAAAACGGACGAAAACCAAAGAAAAATAAAAACACTAAAAGAACTAAAAAAATCACAACGAAGATAGTAAACCCGTTAATCTATCTGATCATGTTTCGTTCATATCTTTGAACTTTAATTCCGATATTCTGTTGCGTATTTTCAAAACAAACTAATTTCCTATGGCAGCTATATAATTTCTGAACACGCAAGTTTGCTTAGTTTGGTTAAAATATTTTGTTGCACTAAAAAGTTGTTCATATGGCAGTTATAGTTATCCGATCCAACCAACTTCATTTCATGTACCGACTGCAGCAAAAAAAAAAGCGCTAAGTGCCAAGTTTCAAATCAGAGGGATAAGACTATATGGCTTCATAGAATCGGCTAGTGATTTTATCAAAATATAATTTAATTTAATATGTATAATAAATATATATAGCTTTACAAACTACATACAAAACTGTAATACACACATAGCAAAAACTGATGTACATAATTAAAGATTGAATGCAATGGTTAAACCTTTCAAAAGATTTATTCAATTGAATGAGTAGATTTTTGCATTATTCTTTTTTTAAATACTAATTAATTGTATTCATCTATCATAATCGATTCGTAATGAATTAATTCATGTTCAGAGCTCCTTTTTTTTAGCATGGTACCACGCACATTATTCATGACCAATTATTCACTTCACTTCAAATTCACCCATTTGGAAAATCCTTACACACATTTGATTCAGGAGTGCTGTTAAATAATTTAATTTATTGAATTTTCCATTAAAATATCATTTGTATGATGAGTAAAGCACGTCTTTCGTAATCCAAATGTATTCACTTATTCCACGTAAATTTAAATCAAGTCAATCGCAATTAACAACGATTCTTAAACACCCAACTACGAATGAGTGCACTCATATTTAGTATTCGCCATTGCTTGCTGTCTCTTTTCCGCTTTCGTTAGCGACTGCAAAACGATTTCATTCATAATTCAATGAAGCATGCAACTAGGAAGTGAGTGGATTCGGGGTGAAGCGGAGGGGGATAACGCATTCATTTTATAGCAAGTCACGTGTTTTGCTTGCGGCAACATGTTGTGACACATAAAGTGTTTGTTTTGCTTGTATTCTTCTGAGTTGGTGTAAATTTGTGTGGGCTTGTGTGTGCTTGTGTGTGCTGTGTGTGTGCTTGTGTGTAATTCCTTGCCGCGTAATCCTCAACTAATTGTCGCTGTTAATAGCTTGGAAGCCAAATAAAGCTGCAGCATCTATTTTTAACAGCAACACAATTTGCCACTTCCCATTCCTGCGAGATGTCCTGTTCAAAGTTGTTACATTTACAAATATATATAAGCTGTTGCATGCCACCTGTTCCTAACTCGTTCCCCTCCTCAATTCGGTTGAGTCACACAACTTTTTGTACAGATGTAAGCTATCCCGATCACACTCCACTGCACACTGGTTTCATGCCTAGCAAAACGGAGTTAAAATATAGGAAATTTATATATATTAATTAACTTTCCATTCCTTAATGATGTCAAGACATGACTTTCATTTCTGACGCCTTAAGGTATGCAATATTTAAATATTGATCGAGAATGTTTTTAAAGCACCAAATTGTCTAGGTATTTAGATATGGGATAGATAAATGGAGAGATTTCCATAATTAATCATATTTGGAAGCAATAATAATGAAGTGCATGTTACAACTATTGGTCGTAGGAGGAAGAATATAGAAGTTAAAATAGTGAACTTACCACACTCAGAAATATACAAACTAGAATAAATTAATTTCAAAATCTATAAAAAAAAAAAGTTTTTATATTTTTCAGAAAAAATGATTTAATTTTTACAATAAATACCCAATCTGAAATTTAAAAAATAGTACGTTTTTATATGTGATATCTGAAAATACTAATGTTATAAATATATTACGAATATTTTAAATAAAAGAATACCACTGTTTAAAAAAAAAAAACAAAAATTTCCCTCTTAGGGCAATTTTCGAAACTATTCTTAAATATAAATATTTTTAAAAGCTAAACTTGATAAAAATATAAATTACATTTTAAAATGTGCAGAATGTTAGAATATTAGAATAAATATATTTTGTTATTGTAGTTTTTGTACGACAAACAAACAAATAATCGCACAATAATTCTATTAAATCCTCAGTTAGTCAATTACAATTAAGATATTTTGTTTATTATGTAAAAATGTACCCACATATTCAAAGTAAATGCACAAATTGATAGAGCTGCATTTGTAATTTCTAGAGCAAGGATGAATTGAAAATGATTTTTTAATTAACTTATATTAAGCCATCTGCACATTCCCATGAAATGTCCCCAATGATATCGAAAATTACGAGGTGACAAGCGACAAGGATTACAAGCTAAACCCAGCTCTTCATATTCCATAAAATATTCATGTGGTTTGTGTCAATGTGCCGTTTGTGGTGACTCCCAATGACACTAAATTGGGTTATCCGTTGTGGTTGAGACTGGTGAATTCTTTTGACACACTTTCTGTTTTTGTTTTTCTTGCCAATTGCATAATGCTGGGGCTTTTGACAAGTTTACTGTGTATACCCCTGGCCTGGTTGTTGAATGGTCTAAAAATGGTAAATTGTCCTGTCGTCTAAGCGATTTGTTACCTATTTTCATTTGTAATTTTGTTAACATCTTGATAACTGACTTCCAATTGTTGTGCAATTGCAAATTGAGTTGAATGGGTAATGTGAAGCAATTTCAAATTAAAATGCGACTCACTTTGAACTTTCGTTTTGCCCAAGTCCGTTGGCCGTGGTAACGTGCCTTTTTGCTCGTTGGCCCAAGCAAACCCCCCCCCTCCCCCCCACACACACACACGCGCCTCTACCTTACTAACTGTAAATGTGAAGGCTCAACTGCTTTTAGCTTAATTAAGCGAGACAGGAACGTAGCAGCTTTATCCACAGCCAAGGCATTTATAACACCATTGACTTTTGGCCATCAATTTAATTGACGAGTCTTCCATTTGGACAGACATGTGCGGCAATCGAAGCCATCTGCCGGCTTGCCAGCTCAGTTGGTCCAAAAGGTAACCGGCAACAATCACAATTGTTACACACAATGTAGACTGGCCAACAAATGAGATTTACTTGAATGTCCTCTTGCAAATGTGATTATCTGTTAAGTTTCGATTTATTTTTGTACTTTCAGAAATATATATTAGTGTCCTTTACCTCTATATTTATATTTATATATAAATGGAGACAGCTTTGCCTAACTTAAAGCTTAAAAAATAACTTCTATCTTAGAAAATCCCTTTCGGTCTTATGTTTAAAAAAAAGGACCATAAAACTCTTGCTATGGATTTAATCCCATTTTTGCTAGGGAAAGTCTAAAACATAATTCATCCGCTAAGCGATCTTCTATTTCTCCATTCTCTCCCAAGTATTTAAAATAATATGCATCAGCGGATTGCTGGATAATGCAGTTATAAGTTTGTTTTTTGCAAAATTTCATGGAACTTAGTAACGTTTGAAAACCAGGAATACTGCTCGAAGTTCTGGTCTCCTCAACCGACATATGAAATCAAATCCAAGCGAATCAATCAGTCTACTTATGAAATCCTACTTTGCCTTTGGCAGCTTGGCTCAAATGAGGTGAAAGTTATGGGCCAAATGCTACGTAATTTGACATTTAGCTGTTAACTTTAATGCTCAAAAATTCATCAATGCGCCGAGATCAAAACACATAGGTCTCTATATATATATATATATATATATAGTTATAAAAGTATACAACATCTTTTCTGAAAACAACAACAATGAAATATCCAACTAAATTAATTTGGAAATCTTACTCAACTCTTTTGCCATCAAAATAATATTGTTTATGTTTATTTGCTGCAAGGTAATTAATCGGCTACCGACAGGCAAATACATTAGGGGTATTAACGTGGAGTAGGGGTACTCTAGCAGGTGTCTCGCTGTTCTCTCGCTGTTCCTCTCTCTTTCTCGCTTGGTAGTTTTCTGTATGTGTTTTATCTGCAAAGTAATTAAAAGGTTATTGCCACGATTGAGAATTAGGGGCATTCAGCAGATGGGCGCTGTTTGTCACCTGTTGGCCTTTTGTATTTCTTTTGTTGGTATTTGGAGCGTTTCTTTGGCGCTTGCAAGTGTAAACAAAGTTAAATCAAAAGTAATAACATTTCTGACCCTCTGCACCCCGCTATCTGCTGTTCACCTTCATCATCTTCTGCTTCCACTCATTCATTTATTTTGTTTGTAGTTGTTTCTTATTCTCTTATAAATCTAAACAAAACCCGATGTTGCCAAACGGAGAGTCGTAAAAACTGAACGCAACTGGCACAGCAAATTATTATTATAGAAAAGCTAAAAAAATTGAAGAAACTTTTTAGGTAATTAAATCGACAGCTACTTTTTGGCCGCATTGTAGCCAAAGAAGTGAAGTGCATTGAGCAGAAAACTTTTTGGCTTACAAGTTGAAAATTTTTTCATTATTTGAGATGAGACTAGTGCTTGTTTAAAAGTTACATTTTTAGTCTAACTTAATAATTTATTAGCGACTGCAAGTCAAACTAATTTCAGATTTGAGTTACAATAATAATTAGAAATTAAATGTTATCCTTATTAAGAAATAAATATAAAAATAGTATTTTTTTAAATTTGCCGTAAGCTTGAAAAAATTGCATTTTCTTTTCCATAATATCCTAAATATATACTTTTAAGTAAGGTGGCAAGTATGGTGTGCTATGTAGAGACATATTCACCTATCTGAAATAATGGCTTAAAGGCCCACGTAAAAATTAATCAACTTGACAATAATTAATATTACAAATTAAATATATATTGGACTTTGGATGACTTCGGCTTAGGATGATATCATTTTCATTTTTGCACTCCGTAGTTGCATCGCATTCTCAAAAATTACACAACTTAAGAGTAAAGAGCCAACTTATTTTCAGTTTTCCGATTGACAGTCAACGTGTTGCATGCCACGCGCTGCTGAAACTCCAACAATTTCATTTGAGGAGTTATAATATCATCGACCAAAGTCAAAATCAACAGAAATTATTTACTTATAATGCTGCAACAAGATTAAATCAAACATATTAAAGATTAACGTTTCTTTGAATATACTTGAACTTTTCAAAGAATTCATTACAAAATGCAGAAATGCAAAATTCCATGGAAATCGAAGGAAAAATTAACTGAGTTTTGAAAATTTTGTTAATGAGAACCAGTAATGCCTTTACAAAATATAAATGAGTGGAACGTGCAAATGTTGCATGCCACGCGCTGTTGAAACTCCAACCATTTCCACATTGGGGGAGGTGTAAAATCATCGACCAAAGTCAAAATCAACAGAAATTGCATACTTATAATGCTGCAACAAAATAAAACCAAACACTCAAGATTAGGTATTTTCTGAGAATACTTGCATTTCTCTTAGAATTTATAACAAAATGCTGAAATGCAAAATTCCTTCGAAATCAAAGGTAAAATCAACTAAGTTTTGAAACTGTTGTTAATCAGTTAATGCTTATTATGCAAAATATGAATGAGTGGAGCATGGCCGGGGAATGTCAAGGCCAAAGGGTATCGGGAATAGACGTCAAAGTAAAACCTGTGAAGGTAAGCCTGGCTTTCCCTTATGCCAAGTCGATAGCAACAGCTGCAGCTGGATTTCAAAAGCAACCAGGCAACCATTGTAGGCGGCAAGTGGCAAGTGGCAAGTGGCAATTGGTAAGTGGCAAACAGAAAGTGGCGATGAGCGCGTGATATAATAAACAATTTTAATCACTTATTCTCATACTCATTTATTCAAGCATTTAAATTTGTATGACTTGACTCGATTTGGCGTTTATATTTTAGAGCCAAGTTTATATGTACTTCTAGTCAGTGGTCTTAGCTTTGTACGCAATCAAGAGAAAATCCTACAAAGGCAATCTTATCTAATATTTTTTATATAGCACACAGATATGTTATATATATATATATATACGATAGCTAGCAGATGTTTGCAACTAGCTGCTGACGCTTTGTGTCTCTCTCTATCTCTCTGTCTATTTTTATATATATTATATATAGAATATTTGGCCACATCTCTGTTGGCCTTTTGTAGCCATGACTCAGGCGGCCTTAACACGTGCTCATTACTGACAGGCGCTGCAATCAAAGCAGCAACCGCACAGCGAACATCAAAAGATTTGTTCAGATTTCAAGTCGAGCGCGCAACGGCAAATCCAAAGTCGACGCTGCTGTTGACGTTAATGTTGATGTTGATGTTGACGTCGATGTCAACTGTGGTGCTGGTTGTTGCAGCCATTCTGTGCCCATCTGCTCACCTGCTGTCTTAGCACCCCGCTGTTGCTCTTCTTCTCAAAGTATTTATTTAATTTTCCCTTATTCGCAGAGACAAATCCCTTTTTGCTGTTGTTTGTTTTATTGTCATTCGGCTGTCCTTGCCCTTGTCGGCTCTACAAACGCTGCAAAGCTCAGCTATTTTAATATCAATAAACATCGTAAGGAGTATTTAGGTTTAAGATTTTTGTATAAAATAAAGAAATGCTTATCAGAGCAAACAGTTCGATTCTAAACGTCGTCTCATCGTGTTGACTACACCCTGTACGTGTTTCACACACATATTGTTATTATTATTATTATTTTCGTTTCATTTCATTTCTTTTTTTTTTTTGAGTTAAGTTTTTGCAAATTGCTATGCTGCCCATTTCCGGTTTCATGTCCATTTAAAATTTTCATTTCCTTCCGAGTCACTCGCCGCCGCCACCGACCTTTGACCGTTGACGTAAATGCCGCTTAAGCTTAAGATAATCACGTTTGTTATCATTATCATCGCAAGTATCGGTAGAGTGTAAAGAAAACAACAAAATTCGCCTTTCACATATTAGCCGATCATTATAAATGCAAATAAATACCACAAAATAAAAATAAATAAAAGAAAAATGTCGCACCTTAATATGTTAATATAAAAATAATTAATCAAAATTCTATACAAATTATATTTTATTTGGTAATAAGTATAAATACTGTGTCGAAAATCTTCCAACAATTTTAATCACTTATTATACTTTTCAAAAATATATTTCTTTAAATATGAAAATATTTTAAAAAGTTGAACTTCATACGCTGTCTAGTTAAGTGTTACTTATACACACAATTACACGCTGAAAATTAAACATCATCTTTTTTTTCTAAATTTACCCATGACGACGAAAAAACAGCGATATATCAAAATTAAGTGCAATTTTCTTCTGAATTTATGCACAAATATGTATATAAAAGGTCAACTCAATGCAAAATATTATGGCTAGCCACCTCCATGCATAGCTCATTCATATTTATATATGGGTATGTATGTATGTATGTAATCGACCCCTTTAGGTGTTCTGGGTTTAAATTCATTTGTTCTCCCCTCGCCATTCTGTGCAATGTCAACGTGAGCGAAGCCGTGAAATGTGAGTGGTATAAACGTGAGGAGCAACTGCTGTTCATATTATGACAAGGTGGTGTGGGTAGGAGGTGGGGGGAGGGGGAGGGTTTTAATAAAGCAAATACCATAGTTGACTGAAAAGGTCAAACCACCTGGTCAATGTCTATAATTAAGCACAGTAACAGCGCTTACGCCGACAAAGTTCCATCGATGTCCCATTTTAATTGAATACGTTGAATAAATAACAATGCAGAGAGCGAAACTGTGTGTCGAAAGTGTGCATCTAGAAACTTAATCATGCTTCAGAACACACTCCTCTTATTAATTAAAAAAACGCTTTTTAAAGTTACATTCGAAAACATGGAAATTGGCATACAATTTGTGCTTAGAATGCATAAAATGAATAAAAACAACAATTATTAGTTGATGATTCACACTTGCACTATATTTAAATATTATATACTATATAGTTCTCAGTTTTAGAAAATTAGTATTCGTTTTAAGTGCTTATTATTATCAAAATCCATATATATATAAATATATATAGAAGATTGTATCATACCAATAGCGTTTTTCTTTCCCTAATTCCGGACTAGATTTAACTTTTACTTAGATAACATAATTTTTTGTTAATTGTTAACTTATTTCTTGCTAATATTTATAAAATTTCATTAACATAGAGATTGAGTATATTAAAGTCAGTTTGCTCTGCATCAACTGTAGCTTTAACGGTAAATGCATTGGTATTGGGAACGTTAGATGCAGCACCCAAAACGTGATCATCATCATCTTCATCATCAGCCTGCTCAAAATCATCATTATCTCTATTATTGTCGTCGTCAGAGAACTATTCATGTTGTGCGCGACATACAAATGGCACACACCCACAAAAATACACACTCACACTCGTACACCCCCACAACACACTCACAAATTTGCACACATGCATTTTTTTTTTATTTTCTTCATTGAGTTATCCCGAAACCGAAATCCAAAGCGCTTAGAGAAATTTCCACATTAAAATTCAACTGACAAACCTCAAGCGAAATTGTTATATATGTATATGTATATATGTATATGTTATTTATCTAAACGGTAATTTTCTTAGTGAATATATACTTCTAAGTGGGGATAGCAATTATTTACTTGCAAACTCTGATACCGAATACATATGCTGGGCTGTGCCCGCGTCAGACAAATTGTCAAAATTGGGGTGCTACATCTACTAGGAAGCTGGAAAATCGATCATGAAAATCTGTTGCTGATAACTCCCTTTTGAGATCGATCATAATATTCCGAATCCTAAAATCTACATGGTGTAAAACGATTAAAAATGATATATCTCACAATTTAAAAAGGTATATTGCTAGTAATACCCTAATTTCACGACTCCCACTCCTTACCCCAAAAACGATAAAAGACTATTGAAAAGATATAGTTACCAAACTGAAAAAGTAGGTTACTAAGAGCCCACTTCCTCCAAAAAAAGATTCACGAAATTCTGTACCGCAATTTTAAAGGCAAACTTAATTTATAGATTATTAGGATCTTCCATCAAAAATTGTTATTTGTGAGAAGAACAGATTTTTTTACACTCATGCAAAATGGATAAATCTGGTAGTTATTCAAAATTCTGAAGCATATAAAATTTGTAACTTAAGTCTTAACATCGATTTCAGATAGCAAAAAAATTTGTATCAACTGTTTGATTTTTTTTTTTTTTATACTCCGATAGATTCCGAATTCCGTTGAGAATAGTCTTCCGGCAAAGATTCGTTTCGCTGCCTTTGACAATGCAATCAGTCATGTTCGACAACAACAACACACAAAAAGCGAATTTACACACACACACTGAAAATATTTACCCATTTGCTGGATGCAATAATTCTCTGCCATAGCTGCTCTTCTCATCACCCACTTTCTCTCTCCCTCTCTTTCGGTGTGTGTGTGTGTTTGTGTGTGGATTAGTGCTTGCCCCAACGCCGACAAGTATGCAGTAATAAAAATTTTGTGTTACATCATCGCATTGTCCATTTGGGGTTCGGTCTACTGGACAGTGCAGAAAGCTAAAGTAAAATCGCATTAGATATTGTACAACAGATGCGCCGTGCACCATGTGGCAGGCATGTCAGAGTTGCAGCAGTGTCCAAAAGAGAGCAAAAGGACTATTTGTGTTTTGTGCTCGTTTTATTTCAGCCCACAGCTTCAGCAATATTAGCCTGAAGAACTATGCAAAGCAGTACAAACGAGATAGACAGAGAGAGAGAGAGAGAGAGAGAGAGAAAGAGAGATAGAGAAAGAGTCGGAGAAAGGAAGAGGGGGAGATATATGATGGAAACTAGACAAACTGAATTTCACTTGAAAGGCGTTAGCCACACATTTATTTTGACCACCTATAGAAATAGCATTGAAGTTGAATTTGTTAAGCTCGATGAATGAATCTATTGAGTAAATGGAAGAAAACTTGATAAAAGCTGAAATATCGATTAACTTGATTAATCACCGATGCTAAGCAAAAATTTAAATTGATTAACTTTAAATTGAAAGAAAACCATCTTTAAATTATATATTATATAATATTATATAATATATTATTAAATTATAGATACTTTCCAGCAGTTCTACCGTCCTCAGCTCTTCTCAACCCGTTTATAATATAATTATTTACACGGAAATCATTTATGGCAGACATTTGATCACTTTGAGAAATTATTTTACGAATTGTTGTCTTAGGTGAAGTTATTTGAAATTTATTATAAGCTATTTTCATGGTCCATTTGCTTGTTGCACAGCTAGTAAATATTTATGGCTTTTTCCTTCGTTTTTCTTTCCGATATGTATACAAAAAGTCAATAAATAAAATATAGCCTCAAAAACACACATGTCGATCATTTCACATTGACAGTGAAATTCTGCATTTGCATATTCTGTTCTCGTTAAAAATGTATAAAAACCGGTTTAAGGAAGCGCATACAGAGTTTATTACCCAAAACATATTTCATATTGAACAGAGAATGTTTGCTTCTTTATACATTGCTAATTATGTTCAGCATTTATATATACACCCAGAAAAAAGAATCGCAAAAAATTTGAAAAACTTTTAAACTTATTTATTTATGTTTTTCAGTTTGAGTTTTTCTAGTAAAATTCTGTTTGATTTTGGAAATATACATATCATTTGCAGTGTCTTTCTTATATGTGCTCATATTTTATATTACGTATATACTATTATTAATAATTGGTATCATTTTGTCTTCTCATGCCATTTATTTACGTATATATTTTAAATATATAATTTTCATTTCAAAGCTATGCTGAATTCAATGGGTAATCAAGCAGTCAGTTGGTTTATGAATGCATTAGTCAAATAATAATCTGACTTATATATATTTAATTGTATGGCATCTGATATTTATTGGTCTATGCAAACCACAAATTTAATTAGCTACATTTATGTGACTTTCTTGCTTTTTTGTTGAAATTTTAATTAACAATATATTCATTTCTTTTATTTAATTGAATAATTCAAATTTCTTTGTCAATTTATGATTTGACACACTTAAAGGGTTTCCGTTTGACGTAAGTTTCGTTTTGAGGTAAATTTGAGTTTTGCTTTTCAAATGCAATTTGATTGTTTTGTGCCCTTTCTGTGATGTAAGTATTTAGGTATGTATGTGTGTGCGTGTGTGTGTTTGTGTGTGTGTGCGTGTGTTTGTGTGTGTGTGCGTGTGTTTGTGAGTGTGTGCGTGTGTTTG
Organism: Drosophila fungiperda; assembly: GCA_035042345.1. Lineage (NCBI taxonomy): Eukaryota > Metazoa > Arthropoda > Insecta > Diptera > Drosophilidae > Drosophila > Drosophila fungiperda. Next base: position 2,144,980 of record JAWNLM010000183.1, read on the forward strand.
TGTGTGTGTGCGTGTGTTTGTGAGTGTGTGCGTGTGTTTGTGTGTGTGTGTGTGTTTGTGTGTGTGTGTTTGTGTGTGGGTTACCGGTAACGGAAATTTGTTTGCAGTCTTATTTTGAAGCTCACAAGCAGAAGCACAACAATATCAACAAAAACAACAGCAATAAATAAACAATAAGCAAGCAGTAAAAATTATATTACGCTGGCGATTTGTTTTCGCACCACACACACAAACACAGGCACACACACAGGCACAGAATGCCAGCGCGTTGGCTGTTAGTTAAATGCCTGCAATTGCACTCGGTACATCCAAGCAGGCACCCACCCAGCACCCCAACACCCACCACGCACACAAAAGCGCTGATGTTGAGCCGAGCGAAACGAACGCCTTTCGTGGCTCGTGGTTCGTGTCTCGGCGTCGCCGTCGCCGTCGCCGTCGCAGCTGGCGCCGCTAGTAGCGACCGCTTAAAAGGATAAGTTTGCCGGATGCTTGCAAGATTCTGTCATAACGGCTTTGGCGTTCGTAGCGCGCGTCTCGCACTCTTCAGCAGCACCAGCAAAAGTAGAACACATACCAAAAACATAAAAAACAATTTTAAAAAACCGATAAACACAAATATTTTTAAGTGATTTTCGCGTTGGCTATTAAACAAAATTTTAGTTTATTTTTTGCTGTGCCAGCAGATTTGTTTTGTGTGTGTGTGTTTTTTTTTTTTTTGTTGGCCGTTGCCAGTTGTTGGAAAGCGTTTTCGAATGCTTTTCGAAACGCTTTTGGATGTGATGTCGCCAGCCAAGTGAGATGCGCTCAATTCTGAAACAATGTTATGGTTACTGTACGTCAAATACAAAACAATAGAAAGACATAACTCAGCAGTGAAATACGTCAAAGTAATTGCGGGTCACTCGAAAACAGTTGCAGCCGCTAAAAAACAACTAAAAATATTAAAAATAGAAACAATTGAAAAATATAAAACCTAAACTGCAGGTGAGTGATCAAGTTAAGTTAATTTACATTGCCTAGACAAAAGTTAATTATTTTATTAAGTTTTTTATACGAATGTAAACAAATTATATAAAATCTTTTGTTGGGCTGTTGGCCAGTTTAATATGCAATGTAATTAAAATCCAATTGAATTAGGCGTTTAATAATTAAAATAGTTATTATTTAATGTGATATGCATTTATTAGATTTAATATCAACATATACACTAATCAAATTCAACGCTTAAATATGCTTATACGTAAATTAGGGCTTAGTGGTTTGTTATTTGGCCATATTTGTTTGACGTTTGCAAATTATTCACAGCAAATAATTAAATCGCAGCACCCGTTAAAATTTCAAATACAAGTTTTGATTTAACGTAAACACTTTGAACGTTGTTCCCAATTAGGTATTTCTGAGAATCCATTTATACTCACTTTCAGTAATTAGTAATTCAAAGAGTTCATAACTTGGCTATTTGACTTATTATTATAAACTTGCTGCGCAAACGTCTTTCAATTTATTTACATTTGTTTTGAATACACTGTATTCAATTGGGCGTGAAATTAAATAAATGTATTCGAGACTGCCAGTATTTCATTAACATTGTTTATCAATTACATTTTTCAATTTTCCATCAGCCTCTGCTCCGACCGCATTTCTGTGCGTTGTCCGGCGAGGCGTATGCGCAACATTACAAATATTTCCATGTCGGAAGTTGGCCACTAATTTCATATTTTCAATATGTGTCTACTGCTTGTCAGTGTGTGTGAGTGTGTGTGTCTGTTTGTAAACATTGAAATTTTTGCGGCTGCTCTTGCTGAATTTTATTCTCCCACTAAAAATACTTACAATGTGCAGCAAGTAAAAAAAAGTTGATACACTTTTAGGCTGCCACTAGAAGTAGGCGTTGGCAAGACTAGGGTGGGACTAGGGCAGGGGTAGAGACAGAGGCAAGCGTATGGGTTGCTATGGATTATGGCCCGTTCACAAGGACCCTGGCGTACAATGGACTGGCCGAAATACAAACTTCGTGTTGACAAAAGTTGTAAAATGTGCTAAACTGCAGGCAAAAGATGGCATTTTCTTTATAGTGTGTCTGTGTGTGTATCTGTGTGTGTGTGTCTGTGTGTGTGTGTGTGTTGCTCGTTAGCGATGCGGCAAAAGTGTTGCAAGTGGTGACCGTAAAGTGTTTTTGTGCTACCAGCAAGCGAGCGGCTTAGGGTGAGCTTGCGTCAAAGTGTTAGCTTAAAGATCAACTCCAGAAAAACATTTTACATCCTAATGAACTGTGCGAGGCGGTTGGCTTTTTCGGCTAACACACACACACACACACACAAACACACACACCAATGGCAGATAGCGAGAAACAAACACCTTTTGCTCTCTCAATTTGTGCGTTTACTTAACATATCCAATGAGAATGAAATGGGCTCCAAAGTTCATGCGGGGTCAACAATTAAGTCCTTTGCGCTGATAAAAATCGTTTAGCACGTTTTCTCACGAATTTTCACTTCTTACGCACGCACACACACACACACTCACACACACACTCGACATTTTGAAGTGCTCGCCATCCAAGTGGATGCCACAGCTGTGGTTATCATTTGTTATTTGTTGCTGTTTGAATCCGTTTCGACAGCTAAGCATTTGTGTGTGTGTGTCTCAGTGTGTGTGTGTAATTGTGTTTGTGTGGGTGGCTTAATCTTGCTGCAAACACAACAGATGAAATAACACTGAAAGCTTAAAAAATTATTCCAATTCTTTGTGGTTTAAAGAATTTTGTTGCCCTTAACAGAGGCGCATTAAGCATAAATCATACATTTTAGGATCAGCTATTTAATGGCTTAATTAATAGAATGCTACTTAAAGGCCAAGCAATTTCTTAGCAGTCTCTGTTTGATTTAGCGTTGTTTTTTTCTTTAATAAATACAACAAAAATATTTCAAATAAAATGCAAAGAGGTTATATATGCAGCTAATTTACATGTATCTTTATCATTGTATTGCAAAGTTCAAAATTTGCATATCAACTTGAGTTACCTTTTGCCATTTGGGCATATGCATAGCTTATTATATATACATATATATATACTGATTGGCCATGTATCACATTCCATTCATTACTAACACAATCAATCATTTTGCCATGGTTAATCAGCTTTCGTTGCTGTTTCAAATTACGATTTCGATTTCCACGTATTGTTGTTCCTTTGAATTTTTCCGGTCAGCGGAAAAATTGTTATATAATTGAAGAAAACTGAACATCTACAATTTAAATTACTTTTAATTGATTTACTTTCCGCTGACCCGTATTAAATATAATTGTTATTTGTTTACGCTTCGAAGCTATCACGTTAATCGAAGTTAAATCATTTATATCATTTTATTGGCTTCATATATTCATCTTTAATTTTCGCTTGTTCCGCCTTATGTGGCAATCGCAATCCAATCTCACCCTCAATTTAATTTCAATTTAATAATACACTTGGAATTCCTATTAAAAATATCTCAGTAACTGATTACATATATATATACATATATACATATATATATTTTAAATGTCAGCGCTCTCAAAGAAACTAAATTAAATTCGAAATGTGTCTCTGTGCTTGCTGCATTCCAATACATTTAATTTAATATGGTACATTGATAAATCGAGCATTAATAAAATACATTCAACTGCTATTTTATTGTATTCCAGTGGCAAAAAGTACATTTTTCTATAAAAAAAAACCTCTAAGAAAATGCGTATGTGTATCTCCCTCACTTTTGGTTGCAAATATTATTTCATTATGCACAATGCGTTGTAATAAAATAGAAAAAAAAAGTATATATATATATATTCAAATAAATAATAAATATATACATGGTTAGAATTACAGAAATCCCCAAGTAGTTTAACTAAACGAGCCGCCAGCTAAGAATTGTATTTGCACGACTAACAGATACCCAGTAAAAAAAATTGTATTTTCCTGCGATTACAATAAGTGTCTTCAACTGTATTGTCGGGACACGGTAAAAAAGTAGTTTCAAAATTATTTTTATTTTTATTTAGTTCCGTTATGGTTTCCTTAGGTTGTTTATTTTTCGGCTTAATACCATAATTAAAATATATTTGTAGCAATAGTAAGGGGAAACTGTTTACCAAATGTGATTTTATTGACTCTCAAAAAATTCTATATTCAATTAACAACTGATAAAACTGTGTTTTTAATCACTTATCAGGGCCAACTTCCCAACATGTACGTGACCATAATTTAGTTATTTTACTTCTTTGTCTGTTTTTCTGAAAATTGTTTATTGACAATTGTTGGTGAATGAAAATAAATAAATCGGATAAAAGCTTGCTTACGTCAGACAATATGTTTGAAGGCTGTTTTTCGTACTGGCAAATGATGAACATCGTAATATTATGTTGATAATGATGTTGATTATGATGTTGATTATGATGTTGATTATGATGTTGATAATCGTTATTCGCAATTTGAACAGTTTACTTTGCAAAGATCTGCAAGGGAACATGGAAAGTGCAATAAACAAATACTAGAAAAATTGCATCCTATTTTTAGTAGTTTTGCCTACGCTTTGTATTTATTTCAATATAATTTGATTCTCTCCCCGTTTATTTCAATTCGATCAATTGCATTCGATAAACTAATTAGTGTAAAATAAGCGACTGTCTACATCTAAATATAAATTAATTAATTGTACACAAATTTTATTTATCTATCGAAATAACTTTGATTTCTTCTCTATAGCTTTGAAAATAGACGACATTTGTAAATCCAAGTGCTTATTAGTTCACAAAAATTTAATTATCCATAGAAATAACTTTGAACTCTTCTCTTTTGTTTTGAGTTTTGACTACTTTCAAATTCAGTTTTATTATTTTGTCAATTAGTTTAATAAAGCACATTTCCAAAGGACTTAAACTGTTTTCACTTGTTGTTGTTTTGTATTTGGGAAACTTGTAGACCCAAACGGCTTAGTGCCATTTGACACACACACACACACACACACACACACACAGGCACACACACACACACACACATGTGAAATGCAAATGAAGCGGCCTCAAGGACGACTAGTCCCATCATAAGTAGGCGTGGCTGTGGACGCTGCTTATATTATTTGTGCATTTGAGTGATGCATAATGAAAATTTGTCGCCATCCGTTTTTACTCAAAGAAACTTTTCAATGGGTGCAGTTTTCTGAGTGTATGTTATAAATATTAATATACACTAAGCAATTAAGATTTGCATTACATACCTATTATATAACATATATATATATATATATATAAATACTTTCGACAACGCTTTGGTTGTTTTCATCCATGATTTAAGCAAAAGAATTTGAACTGCTATCAACTAAATCATTTTAGCAAATGAATTTCAACTGCTATCAAATTTTCAAATAATTTTCTCCAAAAAAACGAAGAAAAAATGCAATGAAATATGCACGAAAAATTTTGGATATTTATCTCAATACAAAAATTTGTTTCCCAGACTCCAGGTCAGGTGTTTGTGTATATTTTTGCATTGTACATTATCATGAACGGTCTTTTCTTAAAAGAATATTCATTCTAGAAAAAACAATCCGCGTAAATTAAACAGCTGCCGGGAAATTCAAGAGGATTTCCCACAATCGACAACTTAACACACCTACTAAAAATTTAAGTGATGGTACAAAGCAATATTGAAACAAGTGTAATCATAGAATCATAGTTGGAAAGCCCATCTAATTAATATTCTAAGTAAAAAAATATAAACGATTTGAAATGAATTAATTTTTTGATTAGCATGTGAATAAAAAGTTGCAGGCGTTGTTTGTGACACATTTTTGCATAACAAATGTAAAACATTCCAACAATGTTGTAACTTATATTCAAATTTGTGCACAAAATAAACAAAAAAAAAATTAAAAATAAATACCTATTGACAGATTTTGTATTGAAAATGAATTGCACTAATGCGAATGGAATTTTTCAGTGAACTCGTTGATAATGGTATGCATGGGTTGCTTGGTGTTTTTTTTTTTTTATTGATTTTTTCCTACACGGACACAAACACACACCCACACACCCACACACACACACACACACACACATACACACAGTGTGCTTATAACATTAACATAGCACACTTTTTTGGGCAGATGTGGCTCGAGGCCAAAGAATGAGCACAGAATGCGACTTTGTTATTGTGTTTGCAATGTAAAATTGCATTTCATTACAATGTGTATGCACCTATCCACAACACATAAACACTACACACACACACACACATTCATATCTTGTTGCACTTAAACTCTCAACCTGTAAAGTTCAAAAGTCGATGTAGCCAAAAGCAATTTGATTAAATTGTTGGCAAACTCAATTGAAAACAAATTTTAAGTTGATTTTAAGCAATATTTTAGCCTATATTTTACACACATTTTGAATGTCAGAAATTTAACACCAATAAATTTCAAAATACAGTTTCATTAAACTTTAATTTCTTCTCCTTTGTGTTGTGTTTTGACTACTTTTAAATTCAAGTTTATTATTTCATCAATAAGTTGAATAAACCATATTTCCAAAGAGCTCAAACTGTTTTCACTTGTTGTTGTTTTGTATTTGGAAACTCTTAGATACAAACGGCTTAGTTCCAGCAGACACACACACACACATAAATTTTAAGTTTTTAAGAAATATCAATTGCAATTTAATAATACAAATTTAAGAACAATCTCTTAACAAGAGACTGGATGTCGACCCACCTACACTACATCCCTTTGACCACTTGACTTGTGTCAGCTTCAGCCACATTCAGTTGCATCTGAGTGGCTAATTAAAAGCCCTGTTGGCCATCAGATAAGACGTTGCTCTATCTGTGTGTGTGTGTGTGTTTGTCGATCTTAGTGAATTGCTGTCGTTATTCGCTGACTTAATAATTAAGAGAAAGCCAATTGGCTGCAATTACATTTGGTGTCCATGACTATCATTCTCATCATCCATTTATAATTGAATCGACACCAATGCAGTTGCCTTCCACAATCCTCTCCCCGTGGCAGCCACTTAACTTTTGTCCACAAAACATGCAGCACCAGCATCTGAACATGACTCAACGCATAATAATATATAATAAAACTAATGTGCAACAGATTAATTGTCAATTACGACAATTCTGATGCAATGATGACAACCACGATAATCCAACGAGCACCCTTTGACCTTGAGTGAAGTGCAGTTGACATTGCCAATAACAATGACAATAAAGTGACAATTATTGCGCTTCTAGAGAAGCATGAAATAAATAATAGTGTTGCCCTAATTAGAAGGAGAATCTTTTCTTTTTTTTAAGCACTCTCATTGATATCAAATTTATGCCTTTTAAATTCAAACTTCTTTAAGCAATTTCAAGCTGAAAAATAACAAGCATCACATTACTTTTGCACGTAATTGAATCAAATTATATATTTCTCTTCTTAATTTTGTCTTCTTCTAATCGAAACAACAAAAACAAACAGCAGAATATCAATGTCATTTAATTGAAGAATTTTCTTTAGTACTTTATAAAAAAAAAATAACTGGAAACTTTAACTTTCATTTGTGCTAAAATGTGGAGACCCATGTGAAGTATACTTCTCGTTAGAGCCAATAAAAGGCCCCATTACTGCAAATATCTTAAGTATTGAACTATAAATTACAAAATAGAAGTCAAAATTTTTAAATTAAATTAACCAAATTAAAAGCTTTAAAAATCATAGGCTTTTCCAGATTAAATTACAAACTATCAAAAATATGGCAACAAATTTAGGCATATTTTTTCTAATTTTAAAAAAATTTAAAAAAAAATAAAGAGTAAATAAAAAAAAACCAAAATTTTCGGTTTTTCAAATATTCCTGCTGAATAGTTAGGTGATTCAAAATGCAGATCTTTGTTTTAACTTTATTTACTTTATTTACAAATTGTGACTACAAAGATAAGTCAAATGCAGCTGACAACATGCAACAAAAAACATGCACTTCTCGTTTTGTACAAACACAAAGCACAGTGACTTCCCAGCCTGTATTTGGCTTTTCATGTTGCACATACTTCATGCAACCCCGCGGCGTATGCTTGATATTTCCGTCTGCTTGCTGCACCAAAACTTTGCTCAAAATACAGGAAAGAAAGGTTACGGTAGTGTGTGTGTGTGTGTTTGTGTGTGTGTGTGTGTGTTAATGCTTACAATTCTGTCTGTGAAATTATTTCATATTTTATGTGAAATTTGCGGCAGCTCTTGTTGAGGGCAATGCCATCCAATTCACTTAGCTTGGAAATAATTTGCATATGCCACTTGCGAGTTGCAAGTTGCAACTTGGATACCTGTCACTCGTCACATTTGATACCTGTTCTAGAAGTTACCTGTTCTTGATTTTTGGGCCCAAAGTTTGCCTTAGTCAGAGCAGACATCAACAAATCCCTTTGGCAAACTAACTACCATAAAAACAGTGTTTGGCCAATGACAAAAACAGTGCTGACCATTGATTTGGCCCAGGCAACTGTCAAATACCCACAAAAATGTATATTTAATGCATTTTCCTTGCACTTCTGCACAACTAAAAAGTTAGTTAATTGTGTAAATTGTTACTTTGCTTAAGTAATCGACCAAAAGATTAACCTGCTTCAAGTATTATAATAGGGTTAATTAATTTTAGAAAATAATATAATATAATAATATCAAGTTAAGTTATCGAAATTGTCCATAACTAACAGTTAAGTAAAGTTAAAAATTTAAAAAAAAAGGATAAAAAGCTAAATTAATTACTCTTAGCTAACAAAAGATTTGAGAATAGGTCACGTAAAATGAATCAATTTTAAATTAAATCTAAAAAGTTGCAAGGGCATTCAATCATCGGCTTGCATAAGGAAGCCGTATTTTGGTTGTTTTGGATAGAGAGTAGAAAGTAGTAGGAATAAAGAGAAGCCAGGAACTGCTGCCATCTGAATCTGGCGAATGCGTCGTCGCTTTCAGTTGTGGAGATTTTCAATTTTTAATAAAGGCAGCGAGCAAGGTCAGCCGCCAATTTTAATGGCTGGTTGCGGGGTGGGTGACGAGCTGAATGAATGAGTGGTTGGATAATTGGATGGTTGAGCGTATGAATGGATAGCTTCGGGCCCAATGGGGCTAGCGGGATTAGGACTTAGTAGCCTGAATAAAGAAACAAAGCAAAACGCGCACGAAAACTGGCCAACATTACGAATAAATGGATGCCAAACTGAGTGGTCCATTTCTATGGGCCTATGAACCAATGAGCCAATGGCCAAGCTTTGGCCACCCACACACACAGCACATACACACACACAGCACACACACACACAGAGTTCCCATTCTCCTTGTGAAAAAGAATAATTAAAAAGTTTACAATCGAACGCGCTGCGCAAATAGAGGATAAGATAAAAATAAAATGTTCACTTCAGCATTTTTTCCCAGGTATTTGCCGAGTTGCAGTTAACCACTTTTAAAAAGTTGCCAACTATTCTAAGTTGCTCATTCAAAGATCTCGATTCCAATCAAAGTGCCCGGCAAATGTTGCGGAAGCATTTAATATCGAATAATCGCATTAAATTGTCTCTTACTTATTTTGTATTTTGTTTTAACTCTCATCTTTCCCCTCTTCCTCCTCTTCACTCTCTCTCTCTCTCTCTCTCTCTCTATATTATTTTGTTCTTGGCCTTTTATGATTACCCATATAATTAACATAATTTATACAGTGACGGATAAAAAAAAAATACCCTAAAATATAGTTATGTTTTCTATGTAATTCCATTTCCTTGAGTAATATTTTCAATTGTGTGGGAATTAAAGCTAAAAAAATGTTCTAACAATTTTGTTTATTTGTTTTTTCTTTGTAAATGATTGCAATTAGTGAATGTCATCAAAACAACTTGCTGGCAAAAGCAATGCTTTTATTTGGTGTTATTTTTATTTCCGCAGCTATATTTTCAGAGTCAGTCAAATGTTAACTTTTGAATACTTAATCCAATGTGAACACTTGCCAAAAAAGCCTGCTGACACTATAACGGCAAACAGCATTTAAGAGTTAAGTTAACACATAATTAAGATAATTTAGCCAGTCCTTAACAATGAGGGAGGAGCAGTGAGAGAGAGAGAGAGATCAAAGAACTGGGCCAACCTTAAAGGTAACATGATAAAAGTAAACAAGTGGAGGCACATACACAGACTACACCATTATATATATATATATATGTATATATATATATATGTATGTAAGTATATAAGTGCTTTGGCTAAGAGCATTGTCTTGACTTGTATGTATGCAGGCTTCAAGTTGAAGTTGGCTTCGTGCGGCCAAAAAACAAATGCCGATTGTTTGCCCACTTCTGGGCATAGGATGGGAGGGGGGGGGGGGGGGGAGGAAGAGTCAGGGCTCGCCTCGCAATTTGGCTTGATAATTTAAGGCTGACAACTTTCTGCTGCGCCTGCACTTTGCATAAAAGACAAAGGCGCTGTGAAAGCAGTGCACATATCAGACAATGTTAAGAGGCAGCGATAGCGACAACGACAGCGACGGCGACTGTAACTGCGACGGCAACTGCGACGTCAACGTCGACTGCATTATTATGAGCAAGATTGGCTGGGTTTATAGACGGTTCGTTTCTCATATAATTTTATTGTTGTTATTATGGCTAGCCTCACTCAAAGGCCAAAAACTGTTGCATTGTAGTATCTCGCACACACACAAACACACCCCCACACACACCCCCACACACACACTAACACACACACACTAACACACACACACACACACACACACACACACACACACAAAACAAAAGACAAAAGAATGCCAGCAGCCACAGCGCACAAAGGCGCAGAGAGAAGCTCTTTTTTTCTGCTTATTGTTGAAAACACGCAATGTTTGTGGACAGCAAAAATGGACCTGACCAGCTTTGTTAGGATGACTTGGAGCTGTGCTAACTGCCCGGGCAGGTCCTTGGAAACAAAGCTGCAATAAAATGTTACTCCCGCTGGCCAAGGCAATGCTGAACACTGTGTCAAATATAGTCAAATAATATATTTCATAAACTATTTAACAGACATCACTTTTAAATCATTCGAAAACATAAGAAATGTATAAACTGTAAATAATGTTAAATAGACTGAAAAATAATGAGTAACAGACTAGAATTAAGTAATAATACTAAAACAATTAATAATAAAAATATATAAAAAAAAAACTGACACCAATCGAGAAAGTTAAGCAAAAGCAATGGAAAAAATGGTATAGTTAAGAAAGAACGACTAGCAAATACTCTATTCAATATTTGATTTTTACTCAGCTGTAAAATAGTTGCCATATTCTTATTAAACATATTTCATGTGCAAGACAAATCTTGATTTGCTGGAGTACATAATCAAAATTTATAGATTGCTGATCAAGATTTATATATATATACTTTATATATACATATACTTTATGGGGTTGGAGATGTTTCTTTCAATCCCCTTTCTTTTGCCCAATTTCATTTTACCTGTTGGATTTGGCACTTAGCCCACATTAAATGTGATTTAAATAAAGCTTAGATTTCAGCTAGTCTCATTTCCACTTGGCTTGTACATACATACATAAATATGTATGTTAGTATTCAGTTAGTAGCACTCTGGTTATTACAAGCTATTACAGGTCACACTGTGCTCAACGTACATCGTGGGTCTTGGTTAACGCCTGGGTGTTTGAGCCTGGGCTTTGGTAATAATCAGCCAAGCAGTGCAATGGGGACATATGCAAAGACGAAGATGCCGCTAGCAGCGGGTGTGTGTGTATGTGTGTGTGTGTGTGTGTGTGTGAGTCCTACATACAAATGTACTTATATTGTTCTACATATATATTATAGCAGACACAGAGACACAGCTGGAGACAATAATTTGCATAAGAAGCAGCTCGTCCGACGTGAGCAGAGTCACCTTTACATGCATCACTGGTTCTACTTATAGATGACTAGGTATAGGTGTACATGTGGATGTGTGTGTACTTGTACTTGGGGTGGTCTGACCTTGATCTTGATAGATGTTTGTCTGTGTTTACTGTATGCGCTATTAAGCAGACAGTAAAAGCGAATGTTGCTTAATAGGCTAGAAAATGAGCAGACAGAAATAATGCCAATGATAAGATAAAAATCAGATCGAGATAAACCTGGAAAGACTTAGACAATTGCATTGCGATTTATTTAAATATCTGGCAATTGAAAATCAATAATAAAAAGAGCATTTCACAGAGAATATCAGAATTTGCGCAGTAAATTTATAAAGATTATTCAGATGTTTAATTTAACAAAATCCGCTTGAAGATTTAAATTCTCAACGTGAGAAACAAAGGCATTTTTTCATTACCTACCCAGAAATCAACAATCTGATTTCTTGAACTTGAAATTCAAATAAACAGATATATATATAACCTGATTAGAGGTATATAAAATAATATATACAAATGAAATCGAATGAAGGTTAACTTTGATAAACTATTTAAACTGTCTGTGATGTGCTGCTAATTTCTTAATATTCACAAATATTCATTTATTATTCATCTATTTATTTTATTTTATTTCAAAATCAACTATGCCTCTAAAAATCATTTGTGCTCTTTTATACAAATTTATGGACAGCATATACAATATTAATGACAAACACTTAAACCGAATCACTTTGTCATTTTGGTCTATTTAATTGGTTTGCTTACCTGCTCACTAAGCACTCTTTATTGGCAACAAGTGGTGCTTCATCCTGGTAATGGATCTAGACCAAATGGGTGGTTTTCTGGAATGCGAGACGAATTGATGATGGTTGTTGGTGTTGCGCTGGCAACCTCAAACTGCAGAACATTAATAATGTAATTGAACAACATTTATTTTCGCTTGTAACTTGATTAGACATCAATAAATATAATTGCGAATAAGGACACTCAAAAATAGTAGCAACAGCAGCAAATTTGCCAGAATAAACATACAGAAAAACAAGAATTTTCTATTTTGATCATTTGAGCCATGTTGAAAGAGTTGCCAGTTGTGGGGCAACAATAAGCAGCAAATAAGCAGCTTTGCTTCGTTGTCATTCATATAGTTTCATAGAGCACTTTAGCACTTTAGCTGTAAAAGTTCATCAGCAGAGAACAGTTTTTTCCAGGAAACACATTTACCACATCTGATTACCTCAAAGTCTTCCTAAGTCCTCTCCTGCTGTAAGGGGGGTCATCCTTGTGTTTTCTGTTGCTGTCCTTTTATCGTGCAGCTGCATAACTTTAGCCTTGAAACGCATACGGTAAATAAATTAATGTGCAACGTGTTTCTCATATGATTTATGTGGCATATGCAAGGTAAACCCTGTATACCTGGAACCAGGGCTGCGCGTGGCACGTTGATCGACTTTCCTTGACCAACTTTTTATCAATATTAAGTTAAGTTAAGTTAAAATGCTCTTGATTTATCTCTCGACTCTTTGACTTTATTTATTAGGAGAATAAATACATCCGGAATTATAGAGCATCTCCAAGGTTAACTCTCAGAAAATATATTTCTACAAGGCAAACTTTTTTCTTTGTAAAAAGCAGTGCTATTATTTTCAACCTTGCAGTGTACTTTTTGCCCGGCAATTGTTCGGTATGTTAACAGAAACGACAAATTTGCATTTCATACTCTGATACCGAAAGTGTCATAGTATATTAGAAATATTAAGATTTCACATACATTCAACATTTTGTAAAATTTTGCGGCGACTTTAAATAAATCAATTTAGCAGACCAAATTTAATTACTAATTTCTGGGTTTTACAAATTGTCGCCTACTCAATATTAAACCAAGTTAAGTTTTAGCTAAAATAAATATTAAGTGTCTGCAAGTCGATGACTCGATGACTCAAGCACTGCAGAAAATTTACCAACTGAACTGAAGTATAATTGCCATTAATATACGCTGCAGGCTCCTCTGGCAGAGGCCAGCCAAAGATATGTCTGTTGGGACAAAAGCGCAACAGCTTCAGCCGTATCAAAGTGGTCTCCAGTCTCCAGGGCCAAGGGGGAAGAAGAGCTCAGACGCGAAAACAAGTGGACCGCCTTCAGCCTGGTGCTATGGACGAAGGACAATTAAATGAGTTGCATGTAAATTGAAATAAATGCTGGCCAAATGAACAGTGGACAATGGGCATGCTCAGCATTGGCAATTAAAGTAAGCCTGCAACAAAATAACAAAAAGTAACAGCCGACGGGGCAAACGGAAGAGCAAGAAACACACAAGCAAACAAACGAAGAAAAAAAACAAAGCAAAAATGAAAACAGATAGAAATATGAAATTGAAATGTCTCCGCACAGAGAACGCAATGCTAGGTAAAGTGGCAACTAGGGCAAATGACCAAAACAATAGCTAAACACCAACAAAAAAAGGGGGGAGAGTGAGGAGTGGGTGCTGCGGTGCAGCATGCGAAAGCGGAAAGCTCAAGCGAGAGTGGCTTATGTAGATCCACTAAAAAGCGGCTGCTGTTGGATTTGGTTAACGCAGAGCAGAAAAGTATGCTACAATTTTTTTGCTCTTTATTATCATTTTCTTTGCTTTTGTTTTACTGTTGTGTTCTTCTTTTGTTGTATTGTGCTACAACAACATGTGCTACAATCATCAACATCATCATCATCATTAACGGTGACATTGCTGGTAAGCTGCTTAGCTGGCCAGTTGCGCAGCTTACACTGGCTAAAAAATGCTTTTTTCATTCCGATTCCGATTCGGAATCGGATTGGCTTTTTTTACAAGTGATCTTTCCAGCAATTTGCAACTACAACTTAAGAATCCTCATATTACTTTTTTGTCATCATTATAAAAATAAGTACATTGAATCTGCTTTCATTTTTAATAGTAGAGCGACTCGAAAGGTTTGTTATAAATTTAGCTTAAGATCGAAGATACGAAAATTGGAATGCAGCTGAAGATATAATTGTAGTTAAGACTTCGTATATTGGTAAAACCAAAAAATCATAAAGCTTAATTTACTTTTGACTATGTTTATTGATGTAAGAAAACTTGCAAGCCATAATTTATTGCAGTTAAATGTTAACTTAAATCCTTACAAAAAAAAAAGGATTGATTGAAAGCATTTAAACGCTTGCATTGTAATTATTATTTGAATTATTTGTTCGCATTTCATATTTGTAGCTATCACTTTTAACCTCAGTTAAGTATTTGTGTGTGTACTTGTAGCTATAACAAATAAGTAATGCTAGAAAAGATTATGAAATGCATTATTACGAATCATGTGCATCCCTAAATTTACCGTTGAAATATTAAAAATTAGGATTTGGAAAAAAATACATTTTTTACAATTAATCGTAGTGTTTTAATACAGATTTTCATTACGAGATTATTAATTAATTCGATTCGATTAGGTTAATATTATTGAAGACCGAAATTCTGAAATCCTTTTCATAAATATTGTTGCAGTTTTGTAATCGGATCAGGGTGATAAATCGCTTTTTGGGAGCTTAGTGAATTCAGCACAGTCAAAAGCTGTCATGTCGCCTGGTAAATATTTTTCAAAATTCCCCTCAAGTCCCCCCTCTTCACACACAAAAACATACACACACACACACACACACACACAGTCACACATAGTTAGTTATTTGATGTAGTTCAATCAGTGGCGATTGGCTTATAGTGACAAGTGTTTACACAGCAGCTTAAATAGCTGACAAAAGTCACACACCGAATGCAACATGAAATATGCAACATGTCACATTTGCCACTTGCCGCACACACAGACACCCATTTGTGTTAAGCCCTTTGATCTATAATCCGGATTTCATTACACTTTTACCAACGCAATCCTTTTGCATTGCACTTTATGACACGCGCCACAGTGTCAGTGTGCAGCGGAATGCGACATGCGGCATGCGGCATGCAGCATGTGGCAACTACGAGAGGCGAGGGAGCTTATATGAAAAATTACACTTGCGACAGCTTAACCCCAAATAAAAAAACCCCTTTTACAACACAACCGTTGAAATGAACTATATATAAATTATTTGATTACAGACATTATGAAAACTTATTGTCCAAACTCAAACAATTTTGCTATTCATATTTAGGTATATATTTATTATAAATATATTATAGTTCTATGTAATGTACATTTATTAAAGATATTATTTTTTATATTTATTCTTATATATCTTTAATCCAAAGCTTTGCTTCTACTGATAATTCTAATTTACGATTTATATATATTTCCATGAAATTCTAAATTCGAATTGATCACAAGACTTTTGAAAAGAATCCAAGCATTAATATTAAAATTATTATTTTTATTTGCAGAAAGGTTTTCTTTTTGATCCATAGAATACTCGTTATCATTATTAAATCCAGTTTGTGAATGTGTTTATATGCTGAACTCATTAAAAATTGTATAATGGGTGTAATGAAGTTGTGTAAAGGTATATATATTAGGCAGAAGAAATCATGTCTGATCACATGAACTATATATATATATATATATTCTTGATCAGTTACAACAATCGTTCATCCATCTAAATTATAGACTAGAGGAATTAGATAGTATAAATTTTAAATATCAGATCACAGTTTAATTTTATATAATTTAATCGAAAATTGCTCCCGTTTTGCGCAACATCGATAAAAATCGATGCTCTTCATTATTGTTCAACTGTACACAAAACGCAAAATGCACTTTAATATACAAATATTTGATCTTCAAATATGATTAAGGGAATTAATATAGCTAAGAACTTAGTTCAGAGTAGAATCTCGACTAGTGCGTTTATTCTTGCTTATTTAGTATTCTTAATCACACACACACACACACACACACATTTGCAGTCTGATTTCTTAACTGTTGATTGAATTGAATGCATTGGAAATGCAAAATTGAGATTTGGCACAACGCAAAATTTGTTTACCAGTTTCTGTGTGTTTAATATATGTGTAACTGTTAGTTTGGTGTGCGTACACCAGCACACACACAAACACACACACACACAATCACATAAACTTAAGATATGTATATTAAACCAAACACACTCAGACGTCTGCCCCATCGGGCATGCTGAGACGCAGCTGTGGCAAGACTCACATTTGTATATATGTATTTTACATTATTTTTTTTTTTTAATCAAATAGAAATTGCAAAAATCTATTGTTGATTGGCAGTTGTTATGGCCTGTTTGACATACTTTGTTAACGTTTCTCTAAAATACTGTATTTATGGCCTAAAAGCAGGTTGTTAATACGGAACTGGAATCGGATTGAAATTTCTAACTGAAAACACATTCACAATATAAATCTAAAATTTGTTGAATGTGAATGTGGTTGTGTCTCTATTCTAATTGGTATATTTACACACAGATAGATGAATATGGCTAGATCGAATCGACTTTTGATTCTGATTAAAACTGTCTCTCAAATGTACCGTTAGAAATACCGTAAAATTAGTATAATTTATTATTAATATACGCGAATCCTTAACGAAATTTGTATATTTTTTACGGAACACAAATTGGTTAAAACTCAACTCTTTAGATATAAATTTCAATGTCGAAAGAAAACACTTTTGTTTAATGTTTGTAGATTCTTTGGGCAAACTCTTGTGAGTAGTTCTGCTAGGGTATCATATATTTGTTATACCCTATATTAAGCACTATTCTCGTAGCTGTTGTTGTTGTTGTTGTTATTGTTGCCAGTTGTTAGCTGCTCAATGCTCAATGCTCGTTGTTAGTTTCTAGTTTCTAGTTGTTTGTTGGTATTTCATTCCTTTCCTTCTTGAGCAGTTGGCCGATTTGTGCAAGTTTGGTCGCTTGGCCTGCTCAAGGATAGTGCCGAGAACTGTGTGTGTGCATGTGTGTGTGTGTTTGTATTTGTGTGTATTTGTGTATGTTTTGTAAGCGGAACAAGCATTGCTGCAGTTTTGCTACATGGAATTGAATTGAATTCAATTGATTTGTTGCCGCTTTGATGGGCTCCTTACACAATTGAACATTACCGCACCCGCCGCCGGCGCGTCGCTTTGTGTGGGTTATACAACTCGACTCATTCTCTTGCTGAACACTTCTCGAAACTGATAACGAGCCAAAGCAGTCTCGCCAGCCCAACCCCAAGCAGCTGCTTGCGACGTGTGAATGGACATTATGCAATCAGCCAAGGACTACAAAGTGGTACAGGTGCATTTGTGGATGTGGTTATGCGTGCGTGTGTGTGTGTGTGTGTGTGTGTTTGTGTGTGTGGTATTGGCGTGTTCAATTAAAGACAAACATAATACGATACATAACCATATGTAATTATATTGAATAGGCCGACCAAGTCTAAGGCGCACGCAATTTTGCTAGCTTATTCAAGTTTTTTTTTTTTGCCATTTGAAACGGCAGGCGAAAGTCAGCGAAATTTGTATTATCAACCGTAGGCCAAATGAGGCATAAAGCGAATTGTGGCAGCAACCAAGCGTAACGTAATTATTTTGGCAGCTTGCCGGCTTTTAAGGTCTGCCGCTGATGCCACATTCGAGGCCGGCGGCATGCAACGTGTGGCAAACGTATCAAGTGCTGCTGTCACTGCGGCTGGCAGCCAGTTAGACGGAAATAAATTTGGCCTCCTGCACGGTTCTCTATTTATGCGTATTATTGCAGCTGCTCCAACAATTGTTACCCTTTTATTTTGTATTTTTTCTTTTCTATGTCATTTTATGCCAATGAGTTGACTGGATATTATTATATGTTGACTGTTAGTCATACGATATAAAAGATGAGAATATATATATTAACATTGTCATTAAGCGAAAAGATGAGAATATATATATTAACATTGTCATTAAGCGAAAATGATTCACAATACAAATTCGAATACCTTAAAAATGTATTATTTGAAATATACATGAATTGAAAAGGAATGTGCAGAGTATTTCCCATTCACTGTTTACCTGTGCTTGGTATTGATTTATAGTGTGTCAATCAGACATATTAGACAATGTTCATGCAACAGTTCCAGACACAAAAGCGAGACAATAAATTGTGATGAGCTGTCAGAAACGGGTATTTCACCCTGAACAGTAAAATGACATGCATGAGTGGGAGGGGCGTATGGCGCCATCTATTGTTCAATGTTCGTGACATTGTCTCAATTTGCCTTGTTATTATTGATATTAGTATTATTGTTATTATGATAAATGCCGATAGGGGGCGCCGCCTGTCAAACCGCTTATTCATTTATGTCGTATTTATTATATTCGTAGTTCTCTTGTTACGGTTTCTGTGCTTTTTTCGTTTGTTGTCGCTTGTCGTTTTCATTTGAGGCGATGCAATAGACCGCAACATGAACCAAACCACTGTGAATTGCGCAAAGTGTGGCAAATTCAATGCCAACTTGTGTAGGCAACGACAACGACAACGACAACGACGACGACGGCAAGGACAGCTCAGCCAAGCGGCAAGTGTCCTGCGGTGCTAGAACACAAGTCCCACCCACTGCCACCCAGTTGCGTTAAGAATTCGGGTTGTAATTGTGATAGAAATAGTAATAGTAAATGTAATACTAAGAGAACAAGTTGATGTAAGAGTTGTGCTCAAATTTGGTCAGCTCTTGAAGGTCCTTTGCTTATCTGCTCTTCCCGCTCACTCTCCCTCTGTGTTGCTTTCAATCTGCTTATATGCTGTGGCAGGCGAAGCATGTTGCGGTTTGCGTTCAACCTTAAATTTGATACAAATTTAAAATTCGCACCATGCAACACGGGCAATCATGTTGCTTACTACACAAGTCGTCCAATTGTCTCTATATATAAAAACAAATAATTAACCGACTGCAAAATACTCTGATATTATAAGTTGATAACAGATAGCAAAATACAGAACGGGGTTACCAAAGGAGACAGTTAGGGACAGTAATTTAACTTCAAAGCTTGCTTTTGGGAATTTTGGGTGCGGGAGTGGATGAAGAAATTATAGACATGGATCCCAACTGTAGCTCTTAAATTGTGGAAAATATATGCTCGAAAATATGATGATGAAAATTATAAATTCTTTTGGTATCAAAGTATAAAAGCAATTGGCATATAATTGCGAGGCTCCTGGCCTCAGAATACCCACAAAGTCCTATTCATCAATCAGCGTTTGTTTGCGTTAAAGCCTCAAAAGTCAAAGCAGGTGTTAACTGGAATTTCATCGTTGCCACATGCATAATGTAGAAGGTGGCATGCAATTCAAACAGAGCTTTGTGAAGTTAATTAACTTTTAAGTTGCGTGTAATTTGGAATTTCGAAAATATACTCAGAAAAACACCTTTAGAAAATTGGCAAATAAGCCAATAAGTATACATTTTTTAATTAATTTCTTTAAATTAGAAATGCACGAATCGACCATACCAAAAATGTGTAATTTATATAATTGTATTCTATGAATTTTGTATTTTAATTACGAAATGAATAAAAGAAAGACGCCAGTTTTAATGTCTTAAATGTCAAAGCTGTTACTCATATCAATATTCTAAAGTAATTAATTTCTCAGTGTTGGTGTCTTGACCTTCAAGTTTAGCTACAAAAGTACATGAAATCACAATCAAAGCAAAATATCAGTTTTTTGAACAGGATACTACATAACAATTGGTTTCAAAATAAAAATAATTATGTGGAATTCTGGCTTTAAATCGGTTCGGTTAATAACCAGATTTCTTGCTACATTTTTGTACTTTCGATCAAAATCGATAATCGAAATTCGATAAGCCCACATATCTCCAACAATTTTAAGGCTACAGAAAATAATCGCTGCTACAATATTTTTGTTAATAATCCCATAATTTTAAATAATGCTGGCACTGCTTATTTTTAGCTTATATTCCCAGATCCGGTCTGATTTTGGCACTCTGGTTTTATTCAATTTAAATAGTGTTTTATATTAGTTTCAAAGCGAAAACCACTTGCACCAAACTTGCGCAACTTAAGTAAATATCCATAAAAGTTTGCTTCATGTAGGAAACGAGCCGGCTGCTCAACTATTTATTTCCAAGCCAACTATCTTGAGAGAAACATCAACTTGGCCTACTCTACATTGCTGGCCCGCCCTTAGGCGTGCTTTTCACAGTGCAATTTAGAGCAGTAACAAATCTCATCACAGCCACGTTGAGACGTCCCCATTGTCAAATCGTGCGAAAGTTTTTAAGGTCGCTGAGGCCCCAAAGCTACACAGCCACAGTGTCCCCACTTTAACCATATTCTATATAATAAAAAAAAAAATTTTAAAAAAATAAACAAAACAAAAAAGGAAGCACAATGAAACCAAGCCGAAAACTTAAATCCAAAACCAAATCCATTTGCCCCCAATATGCCATCGCTAATGAGCCAACGAGCAACCAACGACCAAGTCAGCCAACTTGGCTAACAATGCACTTTTACCCCAAAGAGCGAGCAAAAATGGCGAAAAATTATGGCTCATTATTCCCACTTTTAATGAGCCAGCGATGCCTCGTCTTTCTCTCTATCTGTTAATGAACAACGCATCAAATTTCATTTTTCCCCATTTTGCACAATTTGCCAGCTTGAAAAACTTTAAAAACTTTCACTCTAAAACTTTATTTTAATTAATTCAAAATAGTACTGAACTCAATAATAAAGCAAAATATGGAGGGATCCAATTTTGAAATAGCTGATAAGCTGACGAGATGCAATATTTCCATACAAATTTATAGTTTTATATTTATCTGAATCTGAAACAAAATTGGAATTGAATTTGGAATTCAAGCGCTTTTCAAATTAGAGGAATTTTTTTAATAATAATAATAATATTAATAATATTTTAAAGATGATGTTAAAAATAAAAATTAAAATTACAAATACAATCAGAGTATCAATTTGTGTGTTATTTATTGAAACTATTTAAACATTGCATTTTTGTAATAAGGTGGAATTTTTATGCATTATTTTTAATTGCATTAAATTAAATATGCATTTTTAATTTCAGCCATTTCGTATACGTAATGTTTTAGCGCCCAAAACCGAGCATCAGCAAATGAAAAATAATAATAAATGCATAATTAATAAATAATAATTAATAATTTTTAATATATATATATGCATATATTTTATATATATATTATAGTATTTACACACATAAAAACGGGATAATCTTTCGAATTTTTCTTTGTTGCACTTGCTACTCCCCCAAATTGTCTTTAAGTTTGCTTATTGTAATTTCATAAGAATTTAAATTTTCCATTCAAAATCCGCTCAACCACAAACTCGCCCCATAAGCGAAAGCCGGAAATTTGACGCAGTTGCATTAGTTGGATATGCCACAAAAAACAGCTGCAGACACGTGTCTCTCCCTTTGCTGCGAACTGACCTTACTCATTACTTACTTATTCAAAGTAAGCATGCTGCAACCTGCTTATTAATTAGTGGCCCGGGAACGAATTCTGACATGCAATTAAGTCAATTATGATTAAGAGTCACTGAGTCTCTGTGTGTGTGCGTGTGCGGGTGTGTGTGTGTGCTACCAAATCAACAGAGATTTATTTGCAGTGTTCAGTCAAGTTGAAAGCGTAAAAGGATTGACTGAATCTACTGCTGTGATTTGAGTCACCTGGCAAATGCGACAGCCCGGAAATTTGAATAAAATGCCGCGTTGAACAAATGAGTACCTAAATATATATAAATATATATAATTGCTCTATATATACAGATACCATTTGTAGGCTTTCACTATAAAATTTTGCGATTTGGCTTGGTCTGATTTTGCATCTTAAACTTTAAACTTGCAGAGACTTCGAGAGTTGATGAAGGAGGTGAAATGAGGTTGCGACTTTAACTAGGACTTATCGATAAAATCGATAACTAGTTAGTCACTGGTTAGGGTCACCAAAATCGTAGGTCATATTGCTGGTGACATCCTTTATAAGATCGGGCAGTTCTTGTATAGTATTTCAGTTACTATTAAAAGGCAATCTTGCATATTTGCCAGAGAGTAATTAATTTAAAAATAAATCGATATTGTTATTATTATCCTGCATTGTGTGAGAATAAATTGAGCAGGACGGCGAATGTCAATCATTTATAATCTTTTCACTTGATTGTTTTAAGCGCATTCCTGATAAACTTGGCGTTTTGCCAGGAGCTATCAATAGTTGTGAGTGGGTTAATCTGAGTCGGGGCCAGGAAAAGCAACAGCAACTTATGCTGATGATGATGCTATGGATGATAATGATGTAGATGATGTTGATGTAGATGACTTCTTTGTTTAAGTTTATGTTGTGACGCAAACGTAGTGATGCAAATATAAAAATACTGAATAGCTCCAACGATTGCATTCCAATGTTAAAAATAAACAATAATAAACTGCTTCGATAACAAAAAAAACAAAGGCTGCTTCAGCGAATATATACAAATAGTATAAATATATATATACAACAGACATTTCTGTTATATCTCATTCATGTATAAAGCACACACTTGGATAGTTGATGACGTTGCTTTACCAAGATTTTTAATTAAAAATGAAACCTTCCCCCCTTCCCGCACGACTATTAATTGATTCTCCTCAACACAAAAAAAATCTAAGCATCAAAGAACCGTTTGAGATATCGATCTAAATCCATTTATAATATTAATCGGATAAGATACTCCAATACTTAAATAATATATATTCTTTATCAACATCAATAGCAGAGTCGATATAGTCTGGTTCATTTGGTACTCTATTCGAACTAGTTCCTCACTTTTGAAACTGTCTTAAACAGAGATTTTTAATTATAGGTTCTCGTATACCATGATCAAAATTATATTTATTTTATCGATAACTCTTTCTTGAAATTCACATATAGACAATTGGAATAGATATAGAAATCTTTAAGAACAATACAGATCAGTTTATGAAGAAAATTATATATTAAATAAAATTGCGAAATATTTTCCATTTTTTTTTGTTTTTCGTCACCGTCTTCAGTGATGCAATTTGATGAAAAGTGATGCAGCTACCTGGTAGTAACGAGGCGGGCAACATGTCTCAACGATTCGCTAGGAGGCCTGCCAGAGTTGCCTCCACAACTACGTCCACATCCCCATCGATATCCACACATCCGACAACAGGCAGCAGCATATCAAAGCTGCCATCGCAACTCATCAGGGGTTTGGCGGATGTGATCAACGGAACGGAGCTGGATACGACGGTAGCAGCAACTGCTGTTGGCCTGGATACCACCGTGCCCGATCCTGGCACTACCAGCTTGTCCTGGAACACAACATTCTCAACAGCCTCCGCCCACAGCTATGACGACTGTGCGGACATTTTTGCCAACTACACCCAGCCATTAACAGGTTAGTGTCTCTTCCTCTTTTTCAGGACACACATTCTATAGAAAAAATCATATATATATATATATATATTTTTTTTTTTATATTTATTTAAATGTAAATTAATCCAAATGTAAATTAAATTTATAAAATATTTAGCCAATATTTATTATTTAAAGCTAATAAACAACTTTAGCTTCAATTGAAAGGTATCAAATTTTTAAGCTAACCTAAAATGAAAAGTGCTCAAAAATACAACATTTTTTCCTTTGAGAACTGATTTCAAAATATATTTAAGTAAAATTCCGCTCCGAAACTTTGGCCATCAAACTGCAGTTCTAATTCACAAGCAACAAATAATTGGCCAAAATGATGAAATGGTCGACTTCAATATTTAGTTTGACGAGTGTCAATGTCTACTTGTCAAAACATTGGCTGATTGAAGTATGCCCCAAATGTCGCCGCTGACAGGGCAAAGCAGTCAAGGTGAATTTTGCTCTGCAGTTGAGTGCCCTCAAATAGTTGACACTAATAACACCAACAATAACAACAACATTTGCGGCAACAGCAATCAGAAGAGCAACACCAAACTGACAACAAATGTGTGCTCATCAAATTCAAATAAATACATATTTTATATAATGTTATGCCATAATATGAAAATATCGAACTGCTTTATGTTTATTGCATGTTTTATGTAACAGCTGCATACACTCAGAAAAACAAATGGCCATAAATTTTAACAAAATCAGTCTTAAATGAAAATCTCCTTGAAAACTAGAAAGTTTCACTTTTTTCTTAATAATATTTGTCCCAAAAATAAAGCAGTTTTCAGTAATATTTTCAAGTAAAAAAAAATGCATTTCTAAAAGATAGATAAATTTATGAATTTTTTATATTTTAATTTAAAAAAAATTTAAATTTTTACTTTCTAAATTATAAGCTGACTATTGCATTTTTTTTTTTTTGTGAGTGTATGCAGCATATCTGTCAGGTGCCACATGTGGCACAGTGTGTACTTGTAATATTGTGCTTGCCCTCGTTGCTTATTGAACGCCTGTCACCTTGCTATCCAACATAAATAACCCCACTCACTCCCTTCTCCATCTCTCTCTCCCTCTCTCTCTCTCTCTCTCTCTCTCTCTCTCTTTCTATTTAGGCCTATTTTGCAACTGGGCATGGGACTCGCTGCTCTGTTGGCCACCAACGCCGGCCGGCTTAATAGCTCGCATGCATTGCCCTGCCGGCTATCATGGCGTGGACACGCGCAGTAAGTAAACAGCCAACATTCCGTTATATCAACAACAAGTTGCAGTTGCACTTGCAACCACCAACATTCAGAATCTAGTGTTATAAATCTCTTATAAACCTGTTCCAATTTGTAAACTGTAAATGAAAACAACATTGAAAATTCGAATGTTTTTTGTTAGCTGATATTGAAATACAACTATAATTCAAAAATTAGAAATAAACACAACTAAATTAATAGTTTTATTATTCATTTCGCAAACCGATGAAAACCGATAATACGTTAATCCGAGCCATAATGGAATCAGTTATAAGGACATTTTTTTTTTTTTGGTTTTATAAATCAGAAACTTACCAATTGAATTATTTGTTATACCCTGAACCCATTAAAAATGGGTATAATGGTTTTGTATGTAACAGGCTGAAGGAAGCATCTCTAAGCCCATAAAAAATATATATATTCTTGATCAGGATCAACAGACGAATCGATATAGCCATGTCCGTCTAAGAGCTAGAGACTTGAAATTTGAAATATAGGTTCTCGTATATACGCAGATTAAGATTGTTGTACTTTTATCGATAACTGTATTCGGTTGTCGATATCGATACATATCGATTTCCGATAGCAATAAATGAGTACACTTACAGACCTGCTTAAATTTAGGCGCAACACGTTTTAAAGGACAACCTGCAAAAGATAACTAGAACATATTTAAAAACTGGGTTAAGGATATATAGTAGTCCAGCTCACTCGACTACAGCATTCTTACTTGTAACACTTTGCACTTAGAAAAAGTAAAAGCAGCAGCAGCCAGCCCAGGAAAATGGCAAACTTTTCCTCTCATTCTCTCGCCCTCGCCCTCTCTCTCTCTCTCTCTCTCTCCCTCTATCTTTCTCTTGGAGTAGGCAATAAATGCAAGTCACGTATTTTTCAGTACATATTTGCCTAAGCGTAAAAAAGGAACATGCACAACTGAAAAGAATAAATAGTTCAGTGACTTATTTGAAAGGAAGAAAGTAATGTTGAAAGGATATAGAGGAAAGGTCATTTGCAACATGTTGGCATCTGCAATGAAAACTACTTGGTTTACAGTTATAACCTGTCTGAAGTAAATTGTACGCAATTCCAAGCAGCTCATCAAGTTATGCACATCCAACTTTGGCAATAATGCATTCCGACTGCCACATACGTGTCACACACACAAACACACACATATTTACATATATATATATATATATATATACAGGAATTTGACATCCTGCTTTATGTGTTTAGTGGCAGCTGCTTGACCCTTTCCCTTGTATTTGCATAAGTATTTGTAGTGCCAAGTTTATAATCAGGTGCAAATGCTAATATTGACTAAAACAACTGTGCACAAGTTGACCTGGCCTCATTTTGCAATCAGTGTGTGTGTGTGTGTGTGTGTGTGTGTGTGTGTGTGTGTGTAGGAGATAGGGGGGCTGTTTAGATTTACATAGCTATTGTGGCACCAAAGCTGTCGCTGAACATTCCAAGGAATTGTTGTTGCTCAACAACAAAAGTTTATTATTATTCAACTTAATGTTTTATTGCAAAAATATATATCTCTTGTATATAATCTTTAATCTATAAGATCAATACTTTTTATGCTTGGCTCTTAATTTCACCATCTTTTGGAAAAACTTTATGTTATACTCTGAAAACATTCTTGGGAAATATTCCTGAGAAACGTATTTACAATTTTAGGGAGTGATTTGTAATACGCCTCAATAATTTCTAGACTATACTATTCCATATATATATATTCATAAGTATATGTCATATCAGTCTGTGTATTTTATGGGGCTTTGCTATAAATGTAGGTCTATTAAACACTACAATGGGTCCAAAATGATTTATTTATAATTTTCTTTGCTTTATTATTTTTTTCGTTTACTTTAAATACTTAGTTTGATCTCGCTCTTAATTTAAAATTAAATTAACAAAATTTTTTTAATATAAATTTCGTCTTTTTTTTTGTGTTTTGTTGCACATTAAAGAAAATAACATTAGTAAAAATAAAAAGATGGCATCTCAATTCGCTGATTAACATTTTTGTTTTTTTAAATATCTAATTTTATTTTTTACTATTATTTACTCTAATATTTGCCTAGTTCGAAAAACACGAAATAAATATCTCTATTTTTTCGTCTGTGGTTTACCCTTCCAATCGATTGCTGTGGTCATTGTGTGTGTGTGTGTGAGTGTGTGTATGTGGAGGGTATGGAGAAGGGCTAAAGGTGAAGGGCAATAAACCAAATGAAATGAAAGACAACAAATGAACGTTGTTTGAGGGACGCGACTAAACCCTTCATATTGTCCTTGGCCACAATAGGGAATAATCATTAAAGCAAACCACTTGGTCGACATTTGGGCGCAATAAATGTTTATAGACAAGTAATGAATGATCATCGAAGAACTCAGTTGATTGGAAACCAAAGCACTTAATCAATTTGTTCAAAATCAATTTAACCTATTTGTTGTAAAGAGAAAAACAAATCAAAGCAAAAGCTTCCAACTCAAAAAAAAAAAAAACGCAAAGTGTATTTCAAGGAAACTGAATTTTGATTGACACTAAAGTCGATGGGGTTATTCATAATTTATTTATTATTTCAATAGAATTGGCCAACCGGAAGTGCGAACTAGATGGTAATTGGGGCCGAAAGCCCAACGATACAGATCGGAACACCGTCGGCTGGACAGATTATGCGCCGTGCTACAAGCCCGAGGTTCTACACCTCATGAAGCAGATTAAAGATGTGAACGTGAGTGTGGGCAGTAACGGACTTTTGAGTATCGGGTATCAATTTGCTTACTTTCAGGTCTACATTGAAATAGCGCAGAAAACACGCACACTTGAAATTATTGGACTTTGCCTATCGCTGTTCGCCCTGATCGTGTCCCTGGTGATATTTTGCCACTTTCGCTCGCTGCGGAACAATCGGACCACGATACACAAGAACCTGTTCGTTGCCATGGTGTTGCAGGTGATTGTGCGACTTACCCTTTACCTGGATCAAATTCGACGTGGAAAGCCTGAAACAAATACAAGTCTATCGATTATCGAGAATACGGTGCGAAAAGAGCGTAAAACTTTTTATTACATTTTCCATATTATATAAGCCTAGAAAATAACTTACGGGTAAAATTTCAAGAAATGCAATAATGAAGTTGTCCAAAATGATCGATACAAATCGATTTCCGATAACAATGGAAGGTAAATTGTTGAACAATCGTCCTTCCATTTCCATGTTTTTTAAGTAGCAGCATATATCGAAATTTGATTGTTATCGGAATGTTATCGCTTTCAGCCATATCTGTGCGAGGCATCGTATGTGCTATTGGAATACGCCCGGACCGCCATGTTCATGTGGATGTTCATTGAAGGTCTCTTCCTGCACAATATGGTCACCGTGGCGGTATTCCAGACAAAATTTCCGATCAAACTATTTGCTCTACTTGGCTGGGGTCTGCCGGTACTAATGACCTTCGTGTGGGTGCAATGCACAGCGTTGTTTATGGACACCAGTGTCGGCGAATGCATGTGGAACTACAATTTGACACCCTACTATTGGATAATCGAAGGACCTCGCCTCACAGTCATCTTGGTGAGTGTTTGCCACGCCCTTGCCGCGAACTGATGCAAGTAGTGTTTGCCTCTAACTTGTCTGTCTTCTATTTTGGCAGCTAAATTTCTTCTTCTTGGTGAACATCATTCGTGTGTTGGTGGTGAAGCTGCGTCAATCGCAGGCCAGCGAAATCGAACAGACCCGCAAAGCGGTTCGGGCGGCAATTGTGCTGTTGCCCCTGTTGGGCATTACGAATCTGTTGCATCAGTTGCCGGCTCTGAAGACCGCCTGGAAGTTTGCCGTTTGGAGCTATGTGACACACTTTTTGACATCGTTTCAGGGCTTCTTCATAGCCCTAATCTATTGTTTCCTCAATGGCGAGGTATGCCTTACGAAAATAGTGTTTCAAATGAAAGCCGCACTTACCTGAGGCATCTTACTTGTTGCAGGTTCGCACAGTGCTGTTGAAAAGCCTGGCCGTCTGGATGTACGCCCTTGGACACCCCGAATGGGCACCTAAGCGTGCATCGATGTACTCCGGCACCTACAACACCGCACCGGACATGGATGCTGTGCCGCAGCCAGTCGAGGCGACCTCAACGAGCAGAATGTAAGCCAAAACTAGCATTATGCGCTTCTTTATGACAGTCCCAGTCGTTGTTAAACGGGCTGATCTCTGAAGTCGAACTAAAACTGTGTATATGGCCAAGTAAAAGCCATGCGAAGTTCGAATCCCTCCCTAAATACGACCTGTCTCTTTTTTGTTTCTCATTTTTTATAGGGTGCCGCCGCCGAACAAGCCCAAAAAAAGCCGCAAGGCCAAAAACGTTACCATCGTCATCAGCAATGACCCGCAACAGGGCAACACCAACAACAACTCGACGAACGGTAATACTCCATTCACCGTCGATGATGCCACCGGTTCGGCGATGGCAACACGCATCAGGAGCAAAGAATCGCCGGCTGGCCGCTCCAACTGGATGACGAACCTGTGCTTTCGCGGCAAAAAGGTACTACGTGTACCGCCAGCGTCATCCGTGCCATCCGAGTCAGTTGTATTTTAGTTGTCAGAGCAGTAGGCCCAATTTAGTACTAGCCATAGACGTAGTCTGTATTCGTAGTCCCATCTTATTTGCTCTTAGAGCCATCAGCTTCTAGCTAAGCCTCATGTAATGTTCTTCTACCTATGCATACTTTTGTACAAATTTTCACACACACACACTCTCACACACACATTCACACACGTTGCTTACAGCTTGCTTCTCGCATACTTAACTAGAGCTGAACGCGTGTTATTTGGTTTTTCCCATTTATAATTATATATTCTAACCAATTCCTTTTAAAGTCTTTAATCAGCTCACTAAGCCACAATGTTTTACTATTATAATTTCTTTGACAACATGTTTTGGTTGTGAATGCATCAGCTTTGGTTACTGGTTTCTTGCATAAAAAAAGATTTGATTTTCGGCTTCAATTCCGGTTCGGTTAACTAACCAGCTTCACTTTAAAATCCCTATTAAAAATAAGGGAAATATAAATAATATTATTTAATAATAAGTACAGTTAAGTAATATTTTGTATAATTTTAGTATATTTTTGAGTTCATAAGTACCACTCATATACCTTTTACACTTAAAAAAAATAGTGTTGCCTCCTCCTCCACCCATGTACAATTTGTATATTAAACTCGTTTCAGTTTTTGTTGCGACTCGTAAGCTATAAATCGTCTTAGGTTATGCCATATTATAAATACTAGTCGTATACCTTAGCTAAAGCACTGTTTATAAACGCAAACCCCATTAAAGATCCTGCAGATACAATTGTCTATTCTTAACTCACTATCACCCAATGGGCTTTAGTTTAAACAACAGCATGGAAATTCAAACAATATTTTTTCAGCAAGGCCTGTGACTTATGCCTAGGAAAGAAGGCAGCATGTCTAATTAAAAAAAAAACAAATTCGCATATATTTTGAACATAGCAATCAGTGTGACCGAAGCTATAAAACAAAACTAGAAACAAATTTAATTCAACAAATTTTATTAGTTTTCACAAACAAATTAAGATCTGTTCATATGTTTTATTTATTCATTTCTGCTAATAATTTTGAGTATCTTAACTGTGTAAATAATACTCAGAAAAAGCAACTGTGTTTTTATTTGAGCATTGCATTTACTAGTTGAGCACACTCTGCGATATCCTTCGTGATTTCTGCTTCGAGTTCGGTCACACTGTGCACCCTTTCGATCACGATTAACATTATTTGCGGCATTCGTTGCCTGATTGCTTTATTATTTCTCTATTTTAATAATTGCAATTATGTAATATTAAATAATATGATCACTGCTTTTATTTGCTGCACTTGGCCACAACAATTTGCAGTTATTTCTTTTAGCAATATTTACTTAAATTAACCAAAAACAACAGAGAAAACAAATTAACTTAATATATATTTGCCCCTATTCCTCTCTCTCTCTCTCTCTCTCTCTCTCTCTCTCTCTCTCTCTCTCTCTTTCCCTCTCCCGGTCTCTTCTTTTTATGTTTCGCTTACGGCTCTATGTGATTTGGTCGTTTTATTTTTGCTTACCGTTCTCGGAACGCTTTTACATTTCCTCTCTCTCTCTCTCTTTCACTGCCTACCTTGTTTTTCTCTTGTCGTTTTTCTTGTCTCGCTTGCAGAGTAAATGTGTAAAGCCTGGCGCTTCAGTGTCGCAGCAAATATTTGTGATGTCACAGATGTCCACGTCAACAACAGCATTGGCAGCATCAACAACAACAGTAGCAGTAGCGGCCACAACAACTGCATTAGCCGCAGCATCAGCCGCCGCAGCAGCAGTCACCGCAGCAGCAAATACTACAAAAGCAGCAATAACATAAAGCTTAAAGCATTTTTGCTCTTACTACTACACAATTTTTAACTTATTTGTATTGGGCTCCGCTTTCTCTGCCTCTCTCTCTCTCTCTACTCTCTCTTGCTGTCTTTGTGTGTGTATTTGGCTAAGCTTAGCTTTTAGCTTTTAAGCACGCAACTGTAACAAAACTGAACTTTACTGAAATGTGTGTGTGAGCACTTTTATATACATATGCATACATGCATACTTACATAGATGAATATCATCTTTTATATAAATATTTGTATAAATATTTGTTTATATATACATGTATTTAACGGCTGCTAAGTACAGCAAATTATTTATTGATATATATATATATATATATATATTTTTTTTTTTTTTTTTGTCGAATGTGTGTGTATAAATGCAATTTTCAATGCATAATCTTGGATTTTTAATAAACTTATGTATGCAATTTAAGTCGGTTAACTACTAAATATATATACATACATACATACTCGTAAACCAGAGATGATATGTATAATTGGAGTGCAAATATAGGTTTATATATTACATGCAACAAAAAAACGGTATACCAAGTTACCTGAGAATATATTGTTCTATAAATCGAATAGTACATTTGACATAAGCACATACAACATACGAATTTAAATTTATATATGTACATCGTACATCGATGATAATGCATGTATTAAAAGTCTTTGCGGCGTTCTATTTTAGGCGTAGAGGAACCAACCAAATCATAAAAAATTCTACGTCCACATTTACCAATACCGTCTCAACTCAATTAGTGATTCAAATATTTTGAACATTTTCCAATTGAAAAACCTCCATCATATTTACTCTACTTTTTAGAAGGATAGAAAATATATAATGTTTTCAATTTATTATCTAAATTATATTTAAGCTAAATTTTAATTTATCTCCATAAAATTTTCAAGTGTATGGATTTAAAGCTTAAAAAGTGAAAGTTCTACATTCCCTTTCCCACTATATGCCACTTAAATATTGATAATGATCGTCTGCTTTGTAAAAAATCACCTAATTATTTTATATATTAATCATTTATACTTACATAAATATATAAATGCATATTTGGAGAGTATAAAATGCGGTCGGCGTAGTACTTGGTATACAAATTCTTAACAATTCTTAAATTCTGCTTGGACATAGTCGTAGATTATAGAGATGTGCATATACATATACACATATAGAAAACATGCAACATCAGAGCCAACTTTTCTTTTCTTGTATTGCTCTCTTTTCCTACTCTGGTGCAAAAGATTCGTAGGAAGGTACAAAACTATAAACAAGCCGAATTTAAAAAATATATAAATTAATAAAAAGATGCACACACACAAAACAAAGGAATAAATAAACTACTAACTTATCTAATAACAAAAAAAAAAGATACAGCAACAGATCTGTGAGAAATAAAAGAAAAGCAAATGGAAAACAGAGAAAAGTAGAGACCAACAAATACAGTGGTCAATGGCAAACTATTACTTATATAAGCAAACATGGAACTTTAAATAAACATGATTATTTTATATGTGTGTATAATTAATAAATGTGTGTCTCGTTTTTTATTTCAATTCATTAATTGATATTGCCGCCCAGCTGAAAGATAATCTCTTCTCTATTTGTAGCCTTGCTCTGCGGTTTAGCGATCGGCACGTTCCGACTATAGTCTATATATAGGTGTGGTTGGTGGGGGGCCAGACGCAAATGGGTCGACCATATCGTTGACACTGATGACGCTGGAATGCCAATTTCCAACTACAATAAGCAGTTAAATGAGGCATTTTTTATGGGCCATCAAAATTATTTTTGCACAATTAAACGAAACTAAAAATAATTGAAGAACACCAACTTAATTCGCAAATTAACAACAATACACACAATAGTGATCATTATAATGATAATAATAATAATAAAAATACAAATAGGTGTACATCATTTCATTACTACATACAATAAGTAACAATAACAACAAAAAGGGCAACATCAATAAACATTTTGGTGCACAATTCACAAAAAAAAACATAGAGTAAAATTTGAAATTTGGAAAGTTTCACATTGTGTTTGGATGAGGTAGATTATGTGTGTGTGTGTGTGGGTGTATGAGTGAGACTTGTGGGTTTTAGCTGAAAATTAAAAGTTGACTAAAACAGCAGATCCTCGTCGCCCTCATTTTCAAGTATATTCTGCGCTTGTTCGCTGCTGGTGACATTGTAGCCCTGGCGGCGCAGCTCCTCCCTGGCCAGATCCGCCGCCTTGCGAGCAGCCTTCTTCTTATCCTGGATCTTCTTCAAACGATAGAACTCTTCGCGCTCCAATTCATCCAACTCACTGATAATATACTCAATGGTGAGAGTAATGCGTGGTATTATAACTATATATAATATAAATAATCACCATTACAATCATAAGCCATAAGCCCGATATATATATAAATATATATATATATATATATATATATATATATATGTGAAGAAATAGTTTTGTTTATGATGTTCATGCTAACCATGCTCAATGGCATTGACACGCCGGTTGGTCACCTTGATGACGTCGTCCAGCGTGACAAAGGATGTCTGCAGCGAGGCAAGCTCGACAAGCAGACGCACCGCACTTTGATAGTTCTTCTTGAGCTTGGCCAGCTGCTGGCCGCCACGGGCGAGACCGGCCAGCTCGTAGGTATCGACACCATCCTGATATGGCTCAAAAATGGGCAATGTAACGCCGGCCACATTATCCTTTTTGGTGCGTATCTTGATCTGTGCCTTGGTCACGTTCTGCAGCACAACCTGATTGATGTCGCCGGTGGTGAACTTGACCTCGGCCAGCGAGAAAGCTGCCTCCTTCATCTCCTGACCCATTAGCGTTTTTGTCTAAAGAAAAAACCTTTATTTATTTTTCTTGTTTTCTTTAATATTTAGACGCTGGCCCACCTCAATGATCTTGCCCAGAATTAGGCGAAAACGCATCTGTAGAGCATCTGCCTTCTTTTTGAGCAGGCCATGACCCTTGGTAGCGCCCGCCAGGCGCGATTTCATCAAAATTTGTGCGCTGTGTAATACATGCATTTTTTTTTTATCAAAATTTAAAATTTTTCTTTTTTTGCTGTGTTTCTGCTGTGTTCTCTTTGTGTTTTCTATAATACTCACCCGCGCGATGGAAATATGGGCAGACGATCTTTGGCAGCCATAATTTTTCGAGTATTAAAATTCAGAATGTACCGTTACACCAGTTACTGTTACACTTACAGTTATCTGAGCTGACAAATATGTTTTCGAATAGGGGCAACACTAAACATGTACCTACTGCGTGGAGGACAACAAATAACAAACTGAATAGAACTGTAAACTAAAAATATACCAACAACAAAATATTAGCTAAATAAAATATATGCGACGAATATTGTACAAAAATAAATGAACGAGCGCGAGAACAAGAAGCGAGAGCGAGAACCGCAAAGCAAAGCACAACACAACAATATGAGCCAAATGACAACTGCGAAATTGTCTTGACGTTAACAGCGACGGCGACGGCGAAAGCAACGCCAACGTCGACGCTGACGTTCTATGAATAAAAGCGAACGTTGGGCCGGGCGCTGATCTGTTTCCGCAGCAGTAGCAGCAGCCAGAGATGATTAGAGAGGAGCGCGTGAGTGTTAATTGAATTATGCACGTAAATAGAATTTAAGACATGATTTGTTATTTATTTTTTCTCCGTATCAATTTTCAAAACAAAAGCTAGGGTGATCAAGCAAAAATGTCTAAGGAAGTTGACAACAATTACGATTTCCTATCTGTATATCCAATATTGACTTTTTTTAATTCGTTCGTTAGTTGATAGTCTTTTATCAAAGCTAATACTTAGAAAAATGAAAATTTTTTTTATATTAAATTAAATTATTAATTAACATCTATGTTTTAAAAAATATACTCTAGTTGAAAATAAAATTCATTTCTTTAAAAAAAGACCTAACCTTCCCATTTATAAATATAATCTCTAAATTAAGGTTAGGTCAGTTACTCTTGGCACCAAGACTATAAAATTTAGAGCGATTTAATTTTCCCATAGTAGCTCTCACTTTTTTGTGTACCTGCTTAATAATTACCTGACACAACTGGACACTTTGGTGTTTAAGCAAATCTGCAGAATTAAAAAAAAATAATTATCAGCAATATATAAATGAACAATAGCAATTGCAGCCAATAAAATCTTTAAGAATCCATCCATAAATATATATATATATATATAAATCTCTCGCCAATTTCTAAGCTATTGCTGCCAAATAATTGTGTTTGCCGTTGGAGCTTTGATTTAAATTAATGCTGATTGCAAGAATAGAAAAATATATATATACGCACAACAATTTTGGCACTTTGACCGGCCTACTAAATTGAAAAATAACTGCCCAAAATTCCCAAATGCCAGAAACATGCGCCGTCGTCTCCATTGTAATTTCGCTATGACCTGACAATAGAATAGGGTTAGTGTGTGTGTGTGTGTGTGTGCGAATGGGACGACTCTCCGAGTCTCGCAATTTGAATATGGCTCCTATGGCGTCAGCTGTCCGAAAAATAAGAATAAAAGAAATCTACACCTTTGTACTTTATATGGTACTCGCCAATGGGTATGTTGGGTATAGCCAGAATGCGCCAATAATATTAATTAAAGTAATAATTAAGAATGCCCTAGTCGTGAGGACTCGACAAAGTGACCTGAAGTCATCGACTTAAACACAGGCTTATCGCTTTTTATTTGTATAGTTGGTATAGTGTCCACAGTTATAAAGGAGTCACATCTGAGCAAATTGTAGACTGAGTATAACAAACATTATTAAGTGGAGTAAAGGATAATACCCAAAATATCAACAGATTCCGCTGTTTGTCAACGTTTCTCCTGTGAAATGAGGCAGCTTTTTCTTTTGATTTTCCGTTTAATACAACAACCGATCAGTCGCACTTAACAAGCATTCAAAGAGATAAAGATGCGCAAAGTGCAATTATTTTAAACTCTTCCTTACTTTATTCGTGCTCTTTTGTAACTATTGCCGAAACCAAAAATGTCTCTTGCTCTCTCTTTAGCTGCTCTGATGCAAGTTTTCTTGTCCTTCGATTCTCTTTATTCTAATCACGATATTAATGTGCATTTGCTTATCCATGAACAGCTAGCAAAATGAATAACGAAACTGGAAATATGCAGCAGTAGCAACAACAAGCACCTTAAACCATTTACAGTTACTGTAACTGTTTTTCTTTGCCTTAAGCTTACACTTTGAAGGTTCTCTGGGTTTTAATCAATCGAGTTCTGAATTTATGATTTATAACATTAATTATAAATTTAATATAATAAATATTTAAATAAATAATTATGTCACACACACACTATAATTAATAATTTAAAAAGCAATTTTTTAATTAAAAAAAGCCTTTGAGTTCCGTTTTAATGTCGCTGTCTCTCACTCTCTCTTTCTCTAACTAATTAACTATTATTTATGATTTGCAGTTGAAATCAATTGGCATTGCAGAAGCACTTGCTACAAAGTACACGTGCGACCTTATTGCGCTTAATGTTCTGAGCATGTCAAATAAAAGTCAAATCCGCATGTATTTACAAATGTACACGCACGCATGCATACATACACATTAAACACAATTTGTGTGAGGCAAACACACACATGCATAAACACACAGACACACATTCAATAAGTGAATCAACAGTTGGCGTCAATGTTGTTGATGTTCCCACCGCACAAAACTGTCAAATCTTTTTGGTTTATGAAGTGGAGTGGTGGGGGTGCAAACTAAGCAAGAACAATAGAAGCTCTATGTCACTCTCTCTCTTTCTCTCTGTTCCACTCATAAGTCACGAGCAGGCAATCACACGTTTTCATACTCACCCAACAACTTCCTTGTTCACTCCCACACACGCACGTATTCACGCACGCAAGCACACACTTACGCGTCCTGTTACCAGTTAACAGAGAGTTTTCTGCCATAGACGGCAATTGAAGGGGCTACCGGTTATTTTTCAGTATTCAATTTATTACACAATTACACTAAAGAGCAAAACAATAAGAATGTGCCAGATTATATGGATGTTTTTCAACAGTACAGCCGATCAACTTGTTGAGCAACGACCCACGAAGTGACGACGCCACTGGAAGCAAACATTTTTTTCCCCGTTAAGGAATAGAATAGAGCAGCTAGGATGCTGAGCTGCTGCTGTCGCAGTTCGCATTTAGCAGCGCCCGCAAGTAGGTTACATATTTTTTTGCCGCTCCCACGACTTATGAAATTAAATTGAGCAATTTTACACCAACTGAGCTACAAAGTGAGTAATTAATGCTACAGAAGATTAACAGTAAGCACAACTGAAAAAACAGTGCGTATGATGGCTGTTAAGTGCATGTGAAGAGTTTTTATCTTATGTTTTCATAATGCGATTACAATAGCAGCAACACCCATCCACAACAAAAAAAAAAAAAAAAAACAGATGCGAAAGTGACTGAGGGCATAAGTCGTGAGTCCTCCTCTCTGATTGAGTTATGAGATTAAAAAGTCAGTGTGAGTGGTATTAGTGCTATTCAGGCACTTACACAGACACACACATACATGTCTACATATAAATCGACATAAATAATTTATCATAATAATTTTATTTTTTTTTGCAATTACTTAAATCTTAACACAGTTAATTGTCAAATAAGTATGCTAATTTTTTTTTTGTTTGGTTTTTTTGCTATATGTTCTTCTATACCTTGATATCGAAGATGTATTGAGAGTATGTTCTGTCCGTCCATCCGTATGTCCGTCTCTATGCCAGGGTCAAAAACTGTTAATATTGGAGTGCTACGTCCACCAGGAAGCTATGAAATCGATAATTGAAAATCGACAACGCCACATATCTTCCACAATTTTAAAGCTACTGTCATCAAATTTGGCTAATAGGATGTTGGCGATGTGTTTCAGAGATCGGCGGAATATTCTTGAATATTTTTTTCAGACACCACAAAAGCCTATGTCTCTGGCAATTTGATGGCTGCAAATTATAAAACTAGGTATGAGCTTAAGGTTGCCGACTAAGGTTGGCCCCTTGTGATATATTACTAGGAAACCAAACAAATTCACAAAAGCCGCAATTTAGAGGGTATACCTGGAGATAGTATATTAGGAACTTCCATAAAATATAGATATTTCCACCAAAGGCATTTTATATTGGTACCAGAGTATTTTGCCTTCGAATTTAATTTCAGTCAATATTTGTCAAAAAAATACAAAGATTATATGCATATCACTTCATGTCTTATAAATCTTGGATTCATCAAATAACCTTTTTATAACAATTTTATAGGAAATAAAGAAAAATAATAACAAAATGGAGTACAAACTGATTACTGCCGAGCACTACCAACTGGTAATCGAACATTTGCGGGGCAATTTCTTTGCCGATGAGCCGCTGAATCGGGCTGTGGGACTTTGTCAGCAGGGCGGTGGCAACACTGAACTGGAATATCTCAGTCTGGCAACGCTGCAGGATCAGCTTAGCATGATGGCCGTTGATGGGCGCACCGACAGCACCACCTATGGCCAAATAGCCGGCGTCATACTCAACGGCATCCTGCGGCCAGGCGAGACGGAAAGGGCGCTGGACAAGCTGCAGCTAAGCGTGGACAGAAACTACAAAAAGATCTTTGAGCTGCTGTACGGGCACTTTCTGCAGACCAATCTGTTCGCCTACTACGATGTGGATCGCATCTTCGATGTGCGCATCCTTTCGGTGGATTCGCGCTTTCGTGGCCAGGGCATTGCCAAGGAGCTGGTGCGTCGTGCCGAGCACATGGCACGCAAATGTAACTTTCAATTGCTCAAGGCAGATGCCACCGGCATCTTTTCTCAGAAGATACTAGGAAGCAATGGCTTTAAGCCATTCTCCGAACAGCTCTATGCCAAATATACAAATGATGTGGGGCAGATTATATTGCCCGTGGATGCACCACACATTAAGCTGCAGATGCTCACCAAACAGCTCAACGATGAGAACATCAAAGATTAGTAAACACAACAGTTGTATTCATTTCATTTTTTTTGTATACACATGTATATATATATATGGTATATTACATTTATTTATATATAGAGACAAGAAATGTTTGTTTTTGGAATGAACAATAACAAAGTAAATCTCAGGCAAATATTCGGTCAAGTTGCAGATACGAATTTCTTGAAACTTAATTACACAAATATTACTATTATTTTTTTACATAAATAGGGCAACTTTTATTGTATTTATCGAGCATTGTTTGAACGCTAATTTGGAACAAAACAATAATTATTGAACTATACAAAATGTTAATACTTCAATAATTTAATATATTGGTGTTCAAAACAGATCGAAAATTATTATTTGCCTTGGAATATAAGGAATGATGGAATGTGGAATATAAATTATTTTAGTTTTTTTTTTTATGGGGACCAACTAATACTAACTAATTGTATGTACTTTTGTAAAACCAAAGCAAATGCATGGAATATCTTAAAATAATGGCAAAGTTTCAAAGTAATAAAATATATATGTGTGTTTATATAATAATGTTAGTTAACTAGTCAAAACTGTGGCTATTGTCTATAATATATATTTATTTATATATATATATATATTAATATATTTATTTATATATATATATATATATTAATATATTTATTTATATATATATATATATTAATATATTTATTTATATGTTTACCACATTGTTTAGGTACTTTAGATGAGCGGCCCAGCCTAGCACAAGCAGATTGAAATCCTAATACAAGTTAAATATATATCACATCGGCGCAGATCCAAACAATATAAATAACAAACAACATTGGCAACTGCTGAGCAGGTACTACGGCGTTATTGGCATTATTATCCTTGAAGAATTTACTTTTTGCTGTTGTTAGTGGGCTTCTCATAAATGAAAATGATATCCTGGTCGGTGCCAAAGGCCGTCCGAGCCGTATCCATTGCATCGGACAAACAACGGCAAATATCTGCAAAAAATAAATATATTTAGTTAGAGATTAATAGTTTAGCTTGGCAACAAAACAGTGAGTCTACTCACGTCCGTCGTGCACCTCGGGATTGTGGTAGAACAGCTTACGCGTCGCTATATCGTAGCCACAGAGCACCACATAGTGTCCGGCGTATCTTTTGTTGGTCGTCGTCGGCAAGCGTGGGTTTTTTTGGGCAATACAAAATAGATGAAAACAACTTGATAATGAGTGCAAAAATTTAAAGCTTGAGCGAACGCATCAAAATGATCATAGCAAAAACAAATCCTGTACAAAAACACACATTTTCGATTTCGAATCCATTTACGAGTTTGAGGTAAGTAAAGACTGCCAGCAAAATTGAATTTCTTGATTAATCTTATATGAAAACAGATTAACAGTTCTGCGATAATAATCCAATTGAGCTAAATGTAAATCGTAGGCGATAGAAAGAGAGATCAGCTGTTGAATAATCTTATAAGAAAACTGTTTACAAGTTCTCCGATTAACATAATAATAACGCAATACAGTTTAATGTTTGTGTTAATGAAAACTGTTAACTTCATGAAAAAGAGAGCTCAGAGTTGATCACAGATAAACCACCTTGAGAACATGTGTGCGTGTGTGTGTATTCGTGCAGGTTGTTTTGGTAATTAAAAATTGCATCGCTTACCCAAATTTCTCAAGTGTATTTGCGCGGCATATTTCACAGGTGAGGAGCGAGGCATTCGTTAGCAATATAACGGGACCATCGCGTGCCAAATGCTTAATTATCACATCCATGTCAACTATGCGCTGTTCAACGCGCAAACCGTGCGCCTTGGCGTCCTTGAACTTGCGCATCACCCGTTTCTCGTCCTTGTCGATGATTTGCGAGTAGTACATATGCTGCGTGTAATTGGGATCGATGCCAAGCGTTTGCGTAAAATACTCGTGACGCACTTGGTATCGATGAAGCAGATAGCAGAGATCAATTGTCCAGGTGCTGGAGCCGAATCCCTCCTCCTTGCAGATGCTCTCGAAATTGTTGAGAAACTGTTCGCGTTGCGTCGTCGACAATATCATCAAAATGCAGGATATGCCACAGTCCCAGTTATATCGCTGCTGATAATGTGTTAAATTGTAGTGTTTACTTTGTGGCAGAGCGTTCATCTTTTTTTATTTTGACTTTTTCCGGAAAATGCAATTGATCCCCTTCGTTTTGTGTCGTGCTCAAAATATTGTTAATAGCTAAAGGTCTTACAGCGTTTGCAGAGTTGAAAATTTGCTCAATGTTCAATGCATATAAATGCTTAAAATTTGGTAGACGAAACGACGAAACAATAATATTTATTAGATTTCTTTCGAAAACAGATGTGTATGTTAAATGTTGCCAGCACACTGTAAGGTTAACACATTATGTTGACAGATTAACAGTACGCAAGTTGCGCATTTATGCGTAACGTAAACAAAATGTTACAGGTATGTCATGCAAAAATTTACTTATCAGAATTTTAAATAAATTTTGTATCTTGTATCTAGATTACGACGATTATGCTAAAGGGGTAAGTTACCATGAGGGATAACAGAAACTACTGTTAAGTTGCAAACATACCGGATTAGGCATAACGTTTCTTTCTAACATGAAACATATGTTAAACATTGCGCTTAATAAGAGAGCGAACGTAAACCATATGATTTTCCATAAGAGCAATGTTTTTAAGTTTCATTAAAAACCATAACATAAAACAACAAAACCAAAAACTTTGTGTTTATTTAGGTGTGCTTTCAGTCCTGAGGTTTCTTGAAAAAAGCATTAGCCCCCTGCACAGCCACAACCTTCAAATTAAACAAAATAATAACTGAATTTAGTCGTATGAAATTAATACAACACATTAACTGCCATGCTAGTATTTTTTTGGAGCAAAAAAAGCCTAAACAAAAAGCTTGATTCTGTTAGCTTTGCATGTGTATATAATGTGATTTTATGTTAAAGGTGCGACGCGTAGCTGTTAGTTCCTTTTCGATGAGATATAAA
Organism: Drosophila fungiperda; assembly: GCA_035042345.1. Lineage (NCBI taxonomy): Eukaryota > Metazoa > Arthropoda > Insecta > Diptera > Drosophilidae > Drosophila > Drosophila fungiperda. Next base: position 2,188,022 of record JAWNLM010000183.1, read on the forward strand.
GCCATCGCACACCTCTAGGACATAACATAATACACAAGTGTGCGGGTTCCATAAAGTCGCACACGGCTAGCGACGGGGTCGGGTAAATATTAAACAATATCCAGTAAGCTTTTATAATTTTTTTTTTTTACTTATCTGGACGCCAATAGTGTAGAATATTTTCATATTTGGGTCAGCTGTGTGACACAAGCAGCGCCAGTAATATAACAAAAGAGTGTGACAAGTGTGTGTACAACAGTTTATAGAAATATATATGCATATATATACAGATGTGAATGTTATATATATATATATATATATATATGTGTGCTTATTGTGTGAATGTGTGACCTTCGTGCAATCATCTAGCTTGGCCGACTTTTGCCAATTATAATAAGAGTACACCAGCATCCTGTGCGCAACCTTTCACAACAAGCAGCAGCAAACTGATAGAAAAAACGAAGACAGATAACGATTTATTATTAACATTGTGTTTACATCGAAGTGGCAAAGTGCATGGAGTGAATGACGGCAGCAGAAGTAGTTCTGTGTGTCTGATTATGTCTTAATTAGATTCCACAGACACCTGAGAGAGCTTTTAACAGCAGAAGCAGCAACAACAATAACAACAGCAGCCGCAATAACCTAAACAACAACAGCAATGGGTTAAACTCACTTTACTAATGAACTGTCCTTATGCTCCTCGCTCGTTACAGTTGACAAGCCAACAACAACAAGAATAAGAAGAAGCAGAAGAAGAGGTGGAGAAAGAAGAAGCAGGACAAACAAAACGTATAAGAAAAAGAAAACGAACAACATCAATAAGAACAGCGACACTGTGTTAATAGCGAAGACGCCACGTTCCTTCCCCATGGTGAACGAGTCTAGTCAGCAAACAGGCCAAATGAACGCACATTTTAGCTAAACTGTGCAGCACACACACACACACAACATACACACAACACCCACACACAACATACACACAACACCCACACACAACAAACACAAAACAAAAAAAAGAAGAATAACCAAAAAAAGAAAAGATCCATACCCCACACCCCTCCCCCACGCCCCAGCCAGTTAATCAAAAATGCGCGTTGTGGCAATGGTGAGTGGCGGCAAGGATAGCTGCTACAATATGATGCAGTGCGTCGCCGAGGGCCACGAAATTGTCGCATTAGCCAATTTGCATCCCAAGGACAGAGGTAAGCAAACCAAAACTGATATAAAAATATGTATTTTAATCGCTTACTTAAACTTGTTTACAGATGAGCTGGATAGCTTCATGTATCAGACGGTTGGCCACATGGGCATCGAGATCCTGGCCAACGCCATGGGTCTGCCACTGTATCGACGTGAGACCCAAGGCAAGAGCATACAGACTGGCAAACAATATGTGCCCACCGATGACGATGAAGTCGAGGATCTTTACAGTTTGCTCGAAACGTGCAAGGTGAGCCCCAATCAAAATCAATTCACACCACTACTAATATATATATATATATATATATATATATATATATGTTCAAGTCTATGCCAGATTAGGGCCATAGATAATCGATTATCGTTGCAAGGGTAAGGTCTTCGTTAGCTAATACCTTACCCTTATACCCTGTACTTTTAATTGAATACCTGAGTCGTAGCTGACCTGCACCCGAAACCTGAGAAAAAGTAACACCAAAAAAAAGGTGTTCGGAAATGAAAAAGCTTTGATCCATATAAATAAGCATTTATAAATAATAAAAAAAATAATACAAAATTGTAAATAGTCAAGAAAAAACATTACATTAATTTTTACAGCTCGTCGTTCATTAATAGAAAAATCAAAAAATTAACTAATAATATAAAAGAGAAATGCATTAAATTTAAAAGTTAAAAATAAAAATATATATATATATATTTAAATAAAGCCACTGCAAAACCTGAGCTAAAATAGCAATTATAATGGAAATACTTAAAAACAATTTGTATTGGCACAATCATGATTATTTCGACTCCAGGCTGATAAGAGCAACTACTGTAAATAAGCCAATTACTGTTAAGATTACCCAAAAGTCTGTCCCAATATCTGTAGCATTATATCGTACAGCATATCTGTGAGACCAGTTGCAGTTTATTTGCCTCGCTTTTGTCCTTGAACGAGTTGTGCGCCACAACAAACAAAACAAAAAGAAATGTTAAAGAAAAAAAATAATATGTATATATATATATATATAATTGCGGAAATTACTTTCGTAATCTTATCAATAATGCCGTCGAGCACGTGAACCCATCGCAGAATGTTGAATATTTGATTAGACAACCTCGCAGCAGTCGCCTTGAATGGATGCAATTTGAAATTCCGAGATGAACAGTTGCCAAGTGGGTCGGTCACAAATAGCCATAAATTTTCAAAGTAAAGCACAGTTATTATTTGTCATAGCCGACATTTGAGTGCATATTTTTGTAAAAACCAACTGTCAATTGGATAAACGCAAGCATTGTGTAATTTGTATTTTCCCAGAAAATCAATATTTGAGAATCGAGCCAGCAATTTTCAATACAATTGGTAATTTGGTCTGGACGTATCTGGCAAATGCATTTCTCGCTTTTCAATGAACACAGCGTGTAACTGAAAAAACAAAAATGTATTTAATAGTTTTACCACAGTTCGAAGAAAAAAAGTAAAATATGTTATTTATTTAATTTGTTACTGATTCCCATACTGTTTCATTTGAATTTGTAGCATGAGCTAAATGTGGACGCGGTGGCTGTGGGTGCCATATTATCGGATTATCAGCGAGTGCGCGTGGAGAATGTTTGCAGTCGCCTCAACCTGATATCCTTGGCCTATTTGTGGAAGAGAGATCAGACTGAACTGCTGCAGGAGATGATCGACTGTCAGGTGCATGCCATTATCATCAAGGTGACCAAAATTCAATCCAATCCAATCTAATCTCATATAATTTATATATATTGTGTTATTTGTTCGGTAGGTCGCCGCATTGGGTCTTGTGCCGGATCGTCATTTGGGTAAATCGCTGCGCGAGATGCAAACGCATCTGTTGAAGATGCGCGACAAGTATGGATTGAATGTGTGCGGCGAAGGTGGCGAATATGAGACATTTACACTGGACTGTCCGCTGTTCAAGCAGCGCATCGTTGTCGGTGATATACAGACGATAATTAGCAGTGCCGATCCCATCTGTCCCGTTGGCTATATCAATTTCACAAAGCTAACGCTGCAAGCGAAGGAGCTCCACACCGGCACTGATGTTGTATTTGTTAAGAAATCCCTCGACTATATAAGCGATCTGAATGAGTCGACGTACAGCGATCTCAGTGATCCCGATTTTAGTGAAACGGAACTGGAACTGATCGAGAAGGAGACACGTCTGCGTGAATCGCTTAGCCAGAATGAGTTAATCTCGCGCAGCAATTCATTTGGAAGGCATTTGGCCACATCATCGTCCTCGCCGATACCCATTGTAACGAAGAGCGCCAGCGTCGACGAGCCCATACCGACGGCCAGCGGCTCGATACCGAGCAGCGCCTCCCTGCTGCTGCTAGCCAATGCAAATCAAGTGACATCCGCATCGGCATTGGCATTGGGCGCCTCTGCCACCGCCACCGCCTCCTCCGCCACTGCCGCCAATGGGTCTAATAATGTGGCCGCCTTGCAGGCGAATAGCTGCTGCGGCTTTGGCATCTCACATCCATTGGGCAGCAGCACGGCCGCCGTATGCGGCTCGCTGTCGCTGGCCATCTCCTCGCTTGGGCTAAGCACCACACAGTGCCCAAACTATGCGGCGACGGCGACGATGCCGACGGGCCAAACCCAACCGCCCAGTCCCATGAAATACGAGCGTGAATTTCGTCCACTTGCCAATCAGGCCAAAGCGGCCATCAATGCCAAGGGCTGGATGTGGCTAGCTGGCATACAGGGTAACACACACACACACACAATCAGAATCAAAATAGACCACAAAATCAAACTAATCGCAACATATTTTTTATAAAATTCTTTCATTCATGCATATTAGTTAAGATTTGTTTGCTATTTGCCTTTTAGGTTGCGCCCCCAGCATTGAGCAGGGCATGCATCAGGCACTGAACACGCTGCGTGAGCTCTGCTCGAGCAATGGCTATGAGCTGCAGGATTTGTGCTTTACCACGCTCTATGTGCGCTCGATAGCCGAGTATCCAGCGCTGAATGCCGTCTATTTGCAAACGTTTGGCTTTCACAATCCACCGACACGGGTGTGTGTGGAGTGTCCGCTGCCGGATGATTGCCATGTAATAATGGAGGCTGTTGGACATAGACCGACACCGACGCACAGTGGCGACGATAGCGAGGAGACACAATTGCTGCTCAATGGTCGCCGCAATACGATGCATGTCCAGGGCATCTCACATTGGGCGCCAGCCAATATTGGTCCCTACAGCCAATCGACACGGGTGAGAAATTCACACTAAAGAGAGACAGAGACAGAGAAAGAGAGTTCAAAAATTATATTATTTTATATATATTATAAAATATTCAAGTTGGTGAAGAAAGCTTGACAATTTCAAATGAAAAATATAATAATCAGACACATTTTACAATCAATTAAATATTGCAACAATGCAAATTAAAAAAAAAAATGTATATACACAAATCAGCAAGCATGCCACCAACTTGTATATATATTTATATATATATATATATATATATATAAAGATAGATAGAGAGTGTTAATATATATGTTTAATTTTGCACACAGATCGGCGACATCACGTACATCTCGGGACAAATAGCGCTGGTGCCGGGCAGCATGACGATCATCGAAGGGGGAATTCGGCCGCAATGCAAGCTGACATTGCGTCACATCAGTCGCATTGCGAAGGCTATGAATGCCCAGGGCCAGCTGCGCGATGTCGTCCATGGCATTTGCTTTGTCACCCATCCAGCGTTCATTGGCGAGGCGCGACGCCAATGGGAGCGCCGCACCACAAATGCCATTATGGACTACATTGTGCTGCCAGCGCTGCCACGCGACGCTCTCGTTGAGTGGCAGGTTTGGGCGCACACCCATAACGATCGTTTCGACTGTGAGTTCATCTGTCTCCCAACTAGAGATCAAACAAATGAAACCAGTAGCAAATTTCAAACTAGTTAGTTAAACTGAGCAACTTACAAAAAAAAAAAAAAAGAAAAAGAAGAACCGGGTTAGAAGTCTCACCGTTCTACTAATATAACTTTGTAGACTGGGAAGTCACCTAGCCAAACTACAACTATGCAGGTTTTGTGAAAGCGTGTAGAAAAAAACAATCAACGCACATCTTACCAGAATATGTCGCCTTAACCAGAAGGCTCAGTGGGTGGTAGGAAACCCAGTTCATAATAATAACAAAATCTAAATATTTCATACTAAATTTAAATTATTATAGTATCTATTATCAAATATCTAAATCTGATATTTTAATATCAATATATTTTATATATATCAATATATTTTATATATATATATATATCTATATTTATATATATATATATATAAATGGTTATTGCATATTTCAAAGTTGTAATAACTTAAATTTGAATTGACTAACAAATTTAAAATTAATTAAGCAATAATTGGAAAACCGTTCGATTGGAATTTTATCTACCTACACTTTACCAATCCAGACTCAATTTCAAATGAATCTTTATAACTAGAACAGCTCAAGATAACTTTACTTCACTTACATCAGACTTCAGGTTGAAACTTACATATAACTCTATATATATATTTATGTTTTATTGTTACACAATTTATATTGAGGCGTGAAACTAATTACTTTTTCTTTTTTTATTTTTTGTTTTTGTTGGGTTTGTAGATGAGGAAACCGGATGTTCGGTTGGCGATTATACAATTTCGATACGTCGTCGGTGGAACTATGAGAACAATTGTGCTGCGATTGTTTGCTATGTGGCAACCGGATTGGCCTCATCCACCACACAGCTGACGCAGCTGAGCGACGATGTGTTGGGCAACCATTGCCGCTTATCGCAGTGCCTCAGCGCCGAGCACCTGGACGAGATACTCACCTATGTTGTCAATCGTCTGCTCAAGGACTATCCCATTAATAGGCGCCAGCAACAACAACAGCAGCAAATAGCTAATGCAGCCAACACTGCCACTGCCACACAGGCAATGTCACTGCCACAAAAACAACAGCAACAACAGCAACAACAATACAAGCAGCCAACAGCTGGCGCTGGTGGGGATCAACAGCCATCGACGGCATCGGCCAAGTGCAACACATTGCCAGCGATTCACTTGAAGATCTTCTATCAGGTGAATGCTGCACCGCCCACAGATCTGCTATTGCAGGCGTTGCACGATTTTCGTAGCAAGTACCAGGATATGGCATCCCTGGTTTACACGGTGTTGCCAGCCTGCAGTTTGCACAATTTCAGTACGTTCCTGTCCATATGCGGTGTGCGCCACGAATAAAACACAAGCGAGAAAAAGAGAAGAGAGAGAAATAGCGAGAGAGAGAAGAAATGAGAGGCAATGTCCAGTCTACAACTACTACTACTACGCACAAACGCACATACAAAACCAAATAAAAAAAAAGGAAAAGATAAGAAAGAATAGTAAAGAAAAGAAAATTTAAGCTAAGAATGCTGGCGTAGGCACGCTCATTTGTTGATATTGTTAACTAGCCTGTGTATCTATTTACTATATATTTACTATAACTATTTACAAAGCAGCCGCCAGTCAATGCGTACAATACGCGTAGTTACCAATTATTTCGGACCAACAAAAACAACATCAACTAGAACAAAAACTACAACCACAACAAAAACAGCAAAATCAACAACAAACTCTGTGGGCAACTCAATGTGTTTCAAAATGTTTAGAAAAAAGAACAAAACCAAACAAAAAAAAAGACAAAAAAATAAACAATAGATGCAAATAACCAAAATTTCGATTAAAATTAAACTACGTATAAAGAAATGAAAATGATACACAAAGAATACAATCGAAAAAGAAAACATTTTTTATGCAAATTTTTTGTGCACACAATGAACTACGCCCAATTGTAACTGTAAAACTGTCAACTGTAAACTATACTCGAATAACTGTTAACTGTTAACAATTTTTCGTTTTTCTTCTCAGGTTTCGCCTTTACCACAATTTCTTTTTACTTTTATTTACTTCCTAGTCTTTTGCTTTAACTTTTTGAATGAGATTAGCTCAAATTTTTTGACCAAATTTAGCTTTAAAACAAAGAAGAAAAAAACACAAAAAAAAGGAAGAAACCAAAACCTTTTTAATATTTATATACTACTTATACGAGTTTACTTTTTGGAAATTTTCATTATGCCTACAATTTTTATTATGGACAAATGGAAAAGGAAGAAAATTAAGAACTTTATAACAAGTCACACAAACAATTTTTTATTGTTTCTGTTTTTTGTGTTATTTTTATTGGCAGGCAAAAGAGAAATTTGTGAGCAAACTTTTGCCTGGTAGCCTTTTGCTCCTTAACATAAATAGTTTAATATTAAAAACAAAACAAAAAAAAAAACATATACATGTGTAATATTGCAAGCTGAATAATCCACTGAGTTTGGATGCGATTTTGGCAGAATCAGTTTTATTTGATTAATCATATGCCAGAAGCTTAGTGAATTTGTCCCCTTCCCCTCCCACTCCCGTATCCCTACACTCCTTATTCATACACCTAACATACAACAAACATTTGCACAACTATGGTGAAGTTAAATTGTATGTTGGACTTGTCACTGATGATAATTATGAAAATGCTATTAATGTTTAAAAAAAATACAAAAAAAAAAAAATAAAAGTAAAAAAGAGAGGAAAAAATATACTGATATCTATTGTGTGTCATTAAAAATATCATTAAAAAAAATTATAAATGGGGCGTTTTTCTTTAGTGTAATTTCCAGAACATATGCTAATCAGTTCTAACGGTACACGACAGTATTATGAAAGTGCATTTGATTTGATAAGAATTTGTTTGGGGGCAAGCAATTTAAACCAGGTACACGTCAATGTTGGCCAAATAATAATGATGTTACACTGGTCATAAAGGAAGATCAAACTAACGATTGAGATGACGAAGTGGCAAATATATCTATGGATGGAAACATTGGTGACCACAAGGAATTCGAATTATGCGAAACACCGGTCAAAAAAGGTACTAGGAGGCCATCGAAAGTGCGCACTGGGCAGCCAAGACGCGGTACAACTAATTTTGAATCTTATGACAATTGATGACGTAGCTGCTAGCCTCAATGCAACGTAGAGTTCTGATCACCAGTGAATCGATGCAGAGGAAGATAGACCGTCTACAAGCCATCAAAACTTGGGTGGTTTGTTGATCTGCCGAAGATAGAGAAGGCAATTGGCTGTAAATGGGCATTGGCAATGAAGCGAACCTATTTTCTGTACATAAGACTCTGAATAAATATTAAACAACAATTAATAGTAAGTAACCAGAAAACTGTAAATTGTAATAGCGACAAAAATAGGGAAATCTCACATTCAGTGTCAACAGTAATAAATTTGACTTGACATTGATGACGAATATAATGTTTGAGAACGCAACAAACAATGCCAAAGCTTTTGCTTGTCTCTTCGAGTTGCGTGGTGAAATTTCTAGCGTGGGCCAATCAGATACGCCGGTCAGCGCCACGAAACGCCAATCAGAATTGCAGCAGACACTGACGTGTTCGACACGTCAGTTGGTAAACAATGGCATTGAATAAATAGCCCGGCATTGCAGAGAGCAGTCAACAGTTTCCATTCAGACAGCAAAAAAGTAACAGATCGGCAATTTTATTGGAATATATATGTGTAAAATTACAATCAACAATAAGAGATTTTTTTTGTTGTGAATATAAACAAAAACTGTGACTGTGAAACCCTGTACAAAATAATTAATAATTAAAGCCAAAAATAAGAATCAACAAAGACTATACAAGTCAAATTGTTCACACTGAAGTGTTCAAATAATTATATCGAGCGGATTTTTTTTATTTAGTGCTCTTAGTTATTTAGTAAAAGTAAGTATTTAAAAATATGTTATCAAATGGCAACAATCGATTACTTTTCTAATTTCGCGTGTTGAGCAACACTATTGTCAAGTTAACACTGACGTGTACAAACCAGCAGCGCCGGCACAAAGTAGCAGTAATCGGTGATATTCTTTCAGTTCAGTTTTACACGTCGTGAGAGAAAATTTAGTGGCAGAAAAGTTAGCTGAAAAAAACTCAAAGTTTCAAGTGTAAGTTATATTTTTAATTTACCAGTTGGCGACAATTGCTAAAATTAATGCATTGATCATATAAGCCACAACCAAATGCAATAGCACAAAGATAGTGAATTGCATAGTAAAATATTAGTGCACATGTAGCTGTCGCCATGTTGGCAAAGTTGTCCTAAATTTACTAGCTTCATTTTATACACACACAATTGTACGCGTACGTAAAGCACGTGTCTTATATCCATTCTAGTACATAAACGCCTTCAAATGGAAGTGTCTGCTTTATAGTCTTCAAAACAATTGGTATTAGGAAATTGCTACGACACCCAGTCAGTGCCAGTGTAACCCCAAATATGCATGACGTGTCGTGCAATTCTGGCCGCTGCTCAGATTATAATATAAAATAATACATTGTATGTAAGAAATGACCGTGCATCAATTATTAACAATCAGAGGCAAAGTTCATTCACTTCCTACATGCCGGCTGCCGGCTGTGAAACATTGCATATTATTGCAACATCGTTTCTTAAAGCTCTCCTTTTGTGCACACACTGGCTGGGCACAGACACGCCACACGCCGTCGTCAGATTGCACAGCTGGTTCAAGTTTAAGTTCTGTGCGCGTTGCCATTGTGGAGCATTATTTGCCTGCTGGCCTGGCAACACTTGATTTCAACAGTACAATAACAAATAAATGCAACTACACAATGTGCTGGAAATTCGAAACAATTCCAATTTATTGCAAAAACACACGCACAAGCATAGAGGGAGAGAGAGACGCGCCTGCGTCAACTTTCGATGTTTGCTGGCATCGTCTCTTCATAGGTGTGTGTGTGTGACTCTGACAGTCGGTTCAATCAGCATTGTACACGTCATTTAAAAGAGATCCGCAAACTACAGTTTACATTATTAACAAAAGTACACGTCAGTTAAGCACTTCAGTGTGTTAACTAGGTCTTTATTTGTTGGACAAAGCGTACACATATTTACTAAAAACAGACAATTAATACAGCTGTGCAAATTGCTCGCATTTATTGCCGGCAGAAGTAGTCCCGGACCGCACCGCCCCTCCCTAACTTTCACCGTGAGTTGCTTGTTGTACCATACAGGCAGACATAAGTGTGTCTATCGCAATGTAGTTTTTGGTTTTTGTTGTTGCAATCTACACTCTCTAAGAAATTTCTGGAGAACAAAAAAAAATTTGGGGGAAAGAGTGAGAGGCATAAGAAAAACCAGTTAACTCTCGCACACAAGAGAGCAGTGTGACCGGCAACAGATTTTGCGAAGAGAACGAGAGAGCGAAAAAGCAAAAGAACCAGAAAAATGCTACCACGTATACAAAATTCTATGTAAACTTTGGCTGAGCAGCGACGTCGGTCAATGTCAGTGAGCAGCGCCTACACTGAGCTGTGAAGAGCAGAGCAGCAATGCGGCTTAAACAGTTCTTGAACGTTTATCCAGTGGAACAGACGTGTGCTAGTGTGATTTCTTAAAGATCTTTCTCCAGGTATTTTTTTTTTTGATTTTTTTTGTTGAGGTGTGTGCGTTAATAATGATTTCACTTCAATTGGCCGTGTAATAAATAAATGAGGCCACTGCTTCAATCATTTTGCAAAGCAGCACACATAACGGTGTCTTACCTGTTGACAGTGTAGTCAACGTCATCGACGTTTCTTTTTTCTGCTCTTTCTCTTTCGCTCTCTCCCTTTTTTAGCCGTGTGATGACGTGTACAAAAAAAAGAAGAAAGAATTAAGCTAAGCTTTCAGACATTTTCAATAATCATTCTTTTTTCTGTATTTTTTCTCATTACAGTTTTTTTTTGTTTGGTGTCAAAGTATAAGCACCAAAAAAAACTCTAGAAAACAAAAGAAATATGAAGTTGTTCATATTGCTGGCTGTTGTGGCCTTTGTTGGCCTCTCACTTGGTGAGGAGAAAAAGGAGAAGGACAAGGAACTGGGCACCGTTATTGGCATCGATTTGGGCACCACATACTCATGGTAAGTTGGAATTTTGAATGCTTTTTGCCAGATTAACAAGAAGCACATTTTCAATGAAAAGCCCTTTCCAATAGCATATTTATTTGTTATATTTTCTTTTTTTTCACTTTACAGCGTTGGCGTTTACAAGAATGGACGCGTTGAGATAATTGCCAACGATCAGGGCAATCGTATTACGCCCTCATATGTGGCCTTCACAGCTGATGGCGAGCGTCTGATTGGAGATGCTGCCAAAAATCAGCTGACCACGAACCCAGAGAACACCGTCTTTGATGCGAAGCGATTGATTGGACGTGAATGGTCCGATGCGAATGTGCAGCTTGACATCAAGTTCTTCCCCTTCAAGGTTGTCGAGAAGAACTCGAAGCCACATATCAATGTCGATACCTCGCAGGGTGGCAAGATCTTTGCGCCCGAGGAGATCTCCGCCATGGTGCTCGGTAAAATGAAGGAAACAGCCGAAGCCTATCTCGGCAAGAAGGTCACCCATGCCGTTGTCACCGTGCCCGCCTACTTCAACGATGCCCAGCGTCAGGCTACCAAGGATGCTGGTGTCATTGCTGGTCTCCAGGTGATGCGCATCATAAACGAACCGACTGCCGCTGCCATTGCTTATGGTCTGGACAAGAAGGAGGGCGAGAAGAATGTGCTCGTTTTCGATTTGGGCGGCGGCACCTTCGATGTGTCCCTGCTGACAATCGATAATGGTGTGTTTGAGGTGGTTGCCACCAATGGTGATACTCATTTGGGTGGCGAAGATTTCGATCAGCGCGTCATGGATCACTTCATCAAGCTGTACAAGAAGAAGAAGGGCAAGGACATTCGCAAGGATAACCGCGCTGTGCAGAAACTGCGTCGTGAAGTTGAGAAGGCAAAGCGTGCTTTGTCCGGTTCCCATCAGGTGCGCATCGAAATCGAATCCTTCTTCGAGGGCGAAGACTTCTCCGAGACTCTGACCCGTGCCAAATTCGAGGAGCTCAATCTGGATCTTTTCCGTTCGACGCTGAAACCTGTGCAGAAAGTGCTCGAGGATGCTGATATGAACAAGAAGGATGTCCACGAGATTGTGCTCGTTGGCGGCTCCACGCGTATTCCCAAGGTGCAACAGCTTGTGAAGGACTTCTTTGGCGGCAAGGAACCATCCCGTGGCATTAACCCCGATGAGGCCGTTGCCTACGGCGCTGCCGTACAGGCTGGCGTTCTCTCTGGCGAACAGGACACCGATGCGATCGTTCTGCTCGATGTAAATCCATTGACCATGGGTATTGAGACAGTCGGAGGCGTTATGACCAAACTGATACCACGCAACACAGTTATTCCCACCAAGAAATCGCAGGTGTTCTCCACGGCTTCCGATAATCAGCATACGGTGACCATTCAGGTCTACGAAGGCGAACGTCCCATGACCAAGGATAACCATTTACTGGGCAAATTCGATTTGACTGGCATTCCACCGGCACCTCGCGGCATTCCCCAGATCGAGGTCTCGTTCGAGATCGATGCCAACGGCATTCTGCAGGTCAGCGCCGAAGATAAGGGTACCGGTAACAAGGAGAAGATTGTGATTACCAACGACCAGAACCGTTTGACACCCGAGGATATCGATCGCATGATTCACGATGCCGAGAAGTTCGCCGATGAGGACAAGAAGCTGAAGGAGCGCGTCGAGTCGCGCAACGAGCTGGAATCGTATGCCTACAGCCTGAAGAATCAAATCGGCGACAAGGAGAAGCTTGGCGCCAAACTGAGCGACGATGAGAAGACCAAACTGGAGACGGCCATCGATGAGTCCATCAAATGGCTCGAACAGAATCCCGATTCCGATCCCGAGGAGTACAAGAAACAGAAGAAGGATCTGGAGGCCATCGTTCAGCCCGTCATTGCCAAACTGTACCAAAGCACTGGCGGTGTACCACCACCAGAGGGCGCCGACGCTGGAGACGATCTCAAGGATGAGCTGTAAGCGAGCGGAAAGAGAACGTTGCCCAATTTGAGAAACGTACGACGACGGTTGGATTATATAAATAGTTTTGGCAGTAGAAGTAAATCAGACTGATTAAACAATTATAAAAAAAAACAAACAAATCAACAAACAACAGCAACTGCTACAGCAACAAATAGAAAAAGGATACACACACACACATACAGACTCCTCCCCCGTCCCCCTCACACCTCAAAGCAACAAAATAGGTTTTTTTTTTTGTTTTAATTGAACAGCAACTCACAATTTCTTCAACCTCACGTTGTAAAGTTTATACTTTTGGCCCGCCCCTAAAAAAAATCGCATTGGAGTAAAGAGTTATATGGAGAGAGGAGCTGATGATTATCACATGTGTTCCTCGCATTCCTCTTTCCGAAAACAAAAACAAACTTAAAGCACTGTACATTTTTTGATAAGAACAGCTAAGCTCTCCAAATTGAGGTAACACAAATCAAAAGGTTAGCCTACAAGTTATATAAACACCGTCTTATTAAGAATAAAACAAAACAAAAAATGAAAAGTAAACACAAAAAAAAAATGAAATACAAAAGAATGTTATATGTATAAGAATGCGTGAGAAGTGTTAGCGAAGAAAATAAAGAGAGAAAGAGCGAGTGCTGCGGGGAAATAGATAAAAAAGAGATAATGTGTGTCGTATAAAACACAAGTAACAACACACAATATATACACAGACACACACAGACAAAACTTAACAAGAAATAATAATAATAATAACGGATTCTTCGATTTTACGAAGAACCTTATAATTTATTTAAAAATAAAATAAAGAAAAACATAAATTTGAAAAAACTGTTTTCTTATTTTTTGTATATGTAATGTATGGGTTCAGTTTATTAATTATGTAATAGTTACAAATATATATATTATATATATATATATAATTATATTTCACTTAAGTATGCGTCTTAGATTAACCAAGCAAAGTACTACTATATAATTAACGATTGATATCCACGAAGCACCGACAACTTTACAACTTAAGGCACTCGGCACTTTATTCGACTTAATATAGACTTTAACGCTGCGCTTCTAAAGTTCGACTTCTTCTACCGACTTTTATCTACAAAAATTAAATTTTCTCTGGTTAAATTTTTTATTTCCTTAGAGAGACGCTTCTTAGTCCAATTTTTCACCACATATGTTTGAGAACGGCGATTCCAGCGATTTTTCAACGGATTTCAGATATGGCTAGCCATTCAATATAGCTAAAAAAGGAAAAGTATTGAGAGGATAATATTTGTAGTTCAAAACGTTTTTCGGCATCTTTTATTGTTTTTTTTTTCCTTTGATTTTATTTTTGTTCTTATCATTCTTATACTTGTTTTGCGTATCTTATATTCCTTGCGCATATAGATTTCAGTTTGATCAGGCGTTACTTACTTTATAGGTAGCTCTATCGTTTTGTTTGGGAGCTAGTCGCTTTGCACTTTCACCGATTCGCATACATATTTATATATATTTACTGCGATTCAGTTACTGCATTACGAGTAATCTTAATTATTCTTAAATACATTAAAAAAATACATAAAATATTTGTTTTGTTTGTTTTCGTTTTTTTTTTTTAAATATGTATATAAATAAGCTAACGGTATATTTATATATTGTTTATTGTGTACACATATGTATGTATTTCTCTATTTACTTTTATACGTATGCACTCTCAGATATTGAATTGCGAGACCGATTCGACACAAATTTTCGGCTCGCATAGTTTTATTATTATAAATTTTTTTGCTTTTGCTGGGTTGTTACGGTAACGGATTTTTCTTCTCGGTTTCCTTTTAGGCACGTTTTCTTATGTTTATGTTGAAGTTAACAAGAAGTTCAGCAATATTAAATATTAAAATGTTATATTATATATTATAGCTGTGCATTATGGGGAACGCCAGGTCGTTAAATTGGCAACACTTTAACCGTGCGAGTTGGCAAAAAGCGGTTCGATAGCTTGTCTC
Organism: Drosophila fungiperda; assembly: GCA_035042345.1. Classification (NCBI taxonomy): domain Eukaryota; kingdom Metazoa; phylum Arthropoda; class Insecta; order Diptera; family Drosophilidae; genus Drosophila; species Drosophila fungiperda. Next base: position 2,203,193 of record JAWNLM010000183.1, read on the forward strand.
TTGTATATGTATCGATAGGTCGGTTACAAGCTGTGTTTTGTGTACGATGTGGCAACACTGCAGCAATTTAACTGCCGGTTATCTCTTGACGGGAAGATCAGCAAGCACGCGATGTTAACTTATGACAGAAACATGAGCAAACTCGCCCAAGTTGATAATTTTTTGAATATTTGTGTGCCGATTTTACGCCTTGTTTGTGTTTATATATGTGTATTTTGTAAATGGGACTTGACTATATATGTTTAAAACTATTCTAAACTTCAGCCGCTATCTTAGTAAATAAAATGCAAAGAATAAAATTTAATTGAATTAAATATACCGTTCCTTGCCATGGCAAAGTTAGGTTTTGCTGTTTCTTCTTTGTTCTTTGTGTTTTTTTCTGTGTGTTTGTGTGTTGATGTTATATGCTATATACATATGTATATATAGCTGCCATTTTCGATTTAAGAATATGATTTTTCGCACAAGCCTCGTGAATGCCAGCGAATTGTGTAGTTGGTCCTTTCTTAGGGATGGGGGAGGTGAGGCGTGGTTAACAGAACATTCCACAAAGGCGCTGCTTGTAGCTGCTGTTTCTGCTTCTGTTTGTGTGTATGTTTATGTGTATGGTGTGTGTGTGTGTGGTTGTGTTGAATTTTGCTGCAGCGACTGCTGCAATTTTAGATGCGTTTTGGAATCGTATCGACGGCATTATTCTCAGGCTCTTCATCCTTTGGTGGCTGTCCGCGTTGCTGCTGGGATCATTTTGTAGACCGATAGATAGGCAAGTGAACGAAGAGACGAAGTGGGTGCGTAGGCAAGTTCAAATCGGTATATCAGTTATCGGTATATGCAGAGATGCCAGAATTTGCCACCAATTAGCGCGCAACAAGAACAAAGATACAAAGAAAGGAAGACACAATGAAAGAGAGAAAAACGTAAAAGCGAAAACAATCAATAACAAAGCAAAGAAACCAAAACTACTATAACGTGTACATTAGATCATCATCAATATAGAGTACAATGTATGTACATACATACTTATGTATAATTTACAAAATTCAAATAGTAAGATAAAAAATATGTGCATGATAATTAATTAAGTAATTTGGTTGTTGTCCTTGTCTTGCATACGAAATGCGCCGCTTTTTTTTTGTTGTTTTTTTCTTTTAGCCAATTCATAAATGAACCGTTATGATCATGAGAAGCGGCACGTCCTTTTATAAATATATACGTATGTGGGTGCTCTGTTTATATATGTGTATGTGTGTGTGTGTGATCGGAAGAGACTGTATTTTTATACATGGTCGCCGACCTGAAGAATCCAATCCAAACTTTGCACGAGTTAAATATATTTTGTTTGTCATTCGTAGATTTGCTTATTTTCTTTGTCGATTTTGAGGTTTTCTCTGTGTGTGTGTGTGTATATGTTGTGTGTGGGTGTACTTAGATGCAGTGCAGCTGACAGCGGGATAAGAAGCATTTGTGTGTTAATTGGGAAAAAGTGCATAAATATAAAAAGTGATCCCATCCAATAGTCGTTAAGCGTGTAAGTTACAATAAAAAAAATAACCATTTTGCGCTTAATTTTATTTCTGTTTCACATTCGCATGGCAAATAAATAATTTTAAAACGAGCAAAAAAAAAAATAAGTACTTATTAAGTATATAAATTACGCATACAAAATGTAAATGAATCAAATTATGTGAGAGCAATAGAGAGAGGGAGAGAGATAGGCAAGCGCGCATAGTGGAGTATAAGCATAGCAGCTAGCTTTTGTCAGTTAATGGCTCTCGTTTATCGCTGCTGGTTAGATTGAAATGGCATTAGTTGCAGATCGTCAGCCTTTGCGATCAGGATAAGCAAGCAAACTATTCAGCCTCGGCATCGGGATCGGGACGACTTAAGATCTCCTGGCAGAGCGCAATGTAGTCCTAGATTTAGTTATCGTTGTATATATATTTGTATATAAAACAAAATAAAAAAAAGTATAGCATAGCATAGAGAGAGAGAGAAAGTACTTGTATATACATAGAAAAATAGTCATAAGCAATAAAGTCCATAGACAGAAAAACACTGATTAATTAGCCAACACCTCACAGCCATTAAAAAGAAACACAACAGCTGAGATGAGTGCAGTGTAATGCGTATAAATACACTCGTACATACACACATACATACATAAAAACATATGCAACATTTAAAGCGATTTTTGGTTATGGATGATGATCGGTGTGGGTCAATGATGGTCTCGTGTCTCCTAATTTTTGTTGTACAAACGAAAAGAAAAGGGAAAGTAATAATGATTAACCAAAATTGTATTAAATATCAGTTTTGTTTTTATTTTAATTATTGTTAATATTACTCTTGTTCTTGAACTTTTTCATCTTCAAATTATTTTTTGTTTTCTTTTAGCTTTTTTTCTTTGTTTTTGTTTAAATCAGTAAAAGTTATATATCAATTGTAAACAAGTTTTTTTTGTTGTTATTTTTCTCTTGTTTTTGTTTCGGTATGCACTCAATTTATCAACGTTCCTTACGCACTTGGCCTTTTTACCTATTTCTATATATATAATATGTATGTATATTTACTTTAATGCTAATTTGCTTAAAAATGTGTTCACTTTTATTGTTATGTACTTTTTTTGTGTTCCTTTCTTTTGATTCAGTATGCGATTCGCTATTACAACATCAACTTATACAATCTGACTGCATACAAAAACATTCTTTATAAGAAATGGCATAAGAAACAAAAAAAAAATGTAATACAATTTGTCACATAAGAATTTTACGGAACTACACATTGAGAAAACAAAACTATTACAATTACATATTGCAAAACAAACTTCCGTTTTATACTTATATATTTTAATACATATTATATTTTGTGCTCAATAAAATAAAAAAAAAAATTAACATGATATATTAAAATTTTAATTTTGACCCTTAAAAATTAAACGAGTTGCTAAGAACAAGCGCAATTGATAATAGCTTTTTGAAACATTTTGAAACACGATTTTATTAATCCCTTGAAGGACGATTAGAAATTAAAGAAACTGGCGTAAGACATATCGGAAGACTATATGCTTTAAAAAGATTTTACATAATTGCATTATATTACTACAACCAACTTGATATTTTCTACATTGATCTTCGATTCTACTTTTAGAATTTTTTATTTTAAAGATCAGATAGTTTAACGCAAAATTATTATGCAAGGGCAGTTAGTCTTCGGTAAGCCGAATTCAATTTTATTATTGTTTTTGTTTGCTTGTAGTTTCGGCCGAGTGTCCTCAAATTGTGATATGCACTCATTTTTTTTTTTAATTTGCCGTTGTTTATAAATGAATAATATACACTTAGCTATACATATACATATATAAATGTATTCTATAAAACCAATCTGCAGCTACTTGTTTTGTATGTTTTTTTTTTTTGTATTTACTTCATTTAATAATAAAAAAAAAGAAACCTCCTCTGCTTAATTGGAAATTTCACAAACATCTGTTAATTACTTCTGTGGTTTTGTGTGTGCTAGTGTGTGTGTATTTGTCTGTGTCTTGCAAGTGCTGCCTTATTTTCGACTTCTTCACTTTAAGTCTACACAATAAGTGTAGTTGCGAGCGTGTGTAATGATGCTGCTTCCTCTTTTTGTGATGTTTCTGATGATGCTGCTTTTTGGTGATTTAAATCCCTCATTCTCTGAGTCTGTCTCGCTCGGCCTTGCAGTGATCGCCGTTGTCGTTGTCCTAGTCTTGAACTTAAAACTTTTTGTGATTTCTTTGCCGATGCATATGTCGATTGGATTGGTTTGGTATTTGTTTGTGTATGTGTGTGGGTTAGGTAGAATGGACAATTTCTTATACATATTTAACAGCGAATTCTATTATTTGTTTATCTTCTTTTTTTACAGATGATTTGTTTTTCATTTTCGTTTTGTGACTTTCATTAATTTGATACATGAATCCTGTGGATTGTTATAAAATGTATATGCGTTGCATTCCTATTATATATGTTGTAGTTTAAAATGTATTTTCTTAACTTCTTTTTTTTAATAAATTTTGTTTGTGTTTGCTTTAATAAATGGTTTGTGGAAGTACTATGTTCCTTATATATCGTTGTTTGTGGTCCAAACAATATTGAACTTTCATCGCTCCCTAATTGTTTCTCTCTTCTACACAAATCTCGCTCATATTTATTATTAAGTTATACAAAAGTTTTCCTTTTTGTTTTTCTTTTTTTTTTTTTGTTGCTTTATTTCACTCGATTGGAAATTTAACTGTGTTTTGGTCTAGTGCTGCTACCTACAGTGTCCTGTTTTACAACATAAAATGTATATAGTAATATACCATATAAGTAATACAGTTATGTAATAGCACACAGAAATAAAAAAAAAATGCAAAAAGTACATTTAAGTATTATATAAGATTATTAACTAAAGGCAAAATGTGTGTATAAATTTAACATAATTATTTACTAATACATACTAGGTTTAAAACGAGGTTGTGTGTGTGTTTGAATATTTAGTATGTAATTTATGTGTTGATGTGTGTGTATGTGAAAAACAAGGAGAATCGACAAGCAGCAAAACACAAGCGCAAAAACTTGATGATGATGAAACAAATGTGTATATTGTTTGCGTTGTTGTTAGTTTTTGCTGCATCCAGTTGTTGTTGTTGTTGCTTACAATTATACTAAATGCTAACATAAGTACACATATATATATATATATATATATATATATATATAATTATGCACATATGCTTTATTTTTTGTTGATTGTGTAAACGACAAAAATTTATTATCTTCGTACTGATGAGCTTTTGTATGGATAAGACATGTTCAATAGCGATAAGGAATATCGATCAATTGGTATATGGCCATATGGGTGTGTGTCTGTTAAGTGTGTTTGTGTGCGTGTGCTTCAAGAAAACTTCATAACAATTCCGTATTCATTCCTTCAAATGCTTCGGTTTTTTTCGTTCTTGCTTTTGTTTTGTTTAATTTTTGTTTTTTTTTTTAGGTTTATACTTTAATACATTTTCTACTACTTGTTCACTTTACTACGATTTTATATTTTTTTTCTCCGTTTCTTGTATTTTTTTTTTTTTTAAATATAAACGCAGTTTTGTTTTTTGTAATTTTTTTTTTTTAATTTTATTTTGTATAAATGATTTTTGCTTGTGGAGCTCAAAACCTCTGCAGTTGTAACGGTCTATAGCTGTCGGTTCTCTTCTGTTGAAACTATGTCTCTCGTTTCTTTATAATCAATCATATATATATATATATGCAATGTTATGTTTGTTTATTTGTTGTTGTTTGTTGTATGTGTGTTGGTATGCGTATGTGTTTTTTTATTTATTTTTTTTTTATTAGTTTTTCTATACACAATGTTTTTATATAGGGATGTATTATGTATGGCAGCATATTGATTTCCATTAATCGATGACGATTATTTTTTGCAGACAATCAATAAACAGACAACATAAAGAAAAGCCCGGCACATTTGCATATATCAAATTATGGTTAATAACAACACACACACATTTGCATGTATACATATATGTTGGATTCGATTCAAATTCAAGTTAGAATTGGTTGTCGTTCAGATAGATGACCATTAGGTGTTTTGTATTGGTTGGTTGGTTGATTGGTTGGTTGTTTGGTGGTGGTTGTATGTGTGGGGAGAGAAACAAATAAAAAAATATATAGATATATATATATATGCTCATTTGAGACGTTGTTTGTTGCATGTTTTTGATTTCATGAAATTTCTTATGTTTAGTCAATAGAAAAAGTTGTTAATAAAAATTTTATTTTAAATTTACCGCTCGTAGTGGCATTTTGAAATTGGCTGCTGCCTGCAGCTGAATTTGATAAGCTAAGCTGTGAATTTTAAAGCCGTACAGACTGAATTATTGTTGTTTTGGTTGTTGTTGTCATCAGAAGTAGAGTGTAGGCGGCAGCAGTAGAAAGTATGCAATATAAAAAGAGAACAAAAGATATCAATATTCAAGTTTAAAAAAAAGCAGAACCTAAAAATAGCTTTGTTAGAGCTTTGTTATGTTCGTTCCTCTGTGTGAGTTTTTAACCAATAGTCAAGATGTAATCTCAAATATTTGTAGGAGTGATGAACTTGAAAGGCAGATTCGCTGAGACTAAATTGCCTGTGATTTCGTCTTTTTGTAGAATTTGACTGAGTTTATAAAATTTTAGTATAATCATGCGAGTGCGATCGGCCAAATCGGCCTGACTGATCGACTGTATATGATTTAAGTGAACATTTTTAGAGTCAAGTTGCAGAGATCTTCTTGTAAAGATGATAAAACACTAAGTTTTAATTGGAAATTTTTTAATAATTAGTGAAAAACAAAAGTCAAACATAAACAAAAGAAATATATGCATTTGATTAGGATTCCATCTACACTTAAGCTTTTTCTTTTTATACTCTGAACACATTAAAAAAAAAACTTTTAATTTATATTATTTATATATTTTTTCATATCAATATAAATCCATTTCGGAAATCAAATCCGAGATTGATGTTCTCATTTTGATGTACAATATAAATGAAAATATGAATGTTAAACATAGGTTTGAGAAATAAGGTATATAGATTATATAGGGTTATCCGCTCTAGTAATTAGTAAGTTTCAAGGAGTGTTTTGTTTTGTATCAAATCATTCTTCAAGAGAAATAGAATAGACGAAATAGATAGAAATTCAAATAATACGGCAAAATAAAATCGTCTCCAAATATTGACCACTTCCACTTAATTTGATAAATCGATTTTATCCTTTTGCTGTGAGATACAAATAAATAATTAAAATACCTAGCAGACATTTACTTCTAATCTTCTCCTGCAGTTTGATAGTGATTTGGGTGTGGATCAACTAAATAACTCACCGTGGAACAAATTGATTAGTAGGACGCTTGGGGCGATACTCGGGATGCACCATGAACAGCATGTGTGGAAATCCAGTGCCAAAATAGGCGCCATCAGTGTGATGATGACGTGATGATTTTGGTGTATAAACATCAATGCACTTGGGGCAATAGGTTTTCACCATTGCCTCGCCGGGTATATCCGACAGACCTGTTACATTAAAGAAGAGATACATATGTATTATTATGTAAAATATTACAAAAATGTATATATTGTCGTATTAATGATTTTCGATACGCACCCAAAGGCAACATGGGCTGACTCTCACAGTAGACACGTGGACAGTGTCCAAAATCGCCAGTTTGATATTTTTCAATCATTTGAGCGATACCGCGGTTTGTTAATATATATCTAGCGTGTATGAGCCCGTACAACATTTCAGCTGCTTGTTCGGTCATATCCGATTGCAATGGATTATCTTCAAGTTCATCTTCTGTAATCAATCATAAAGTAAAGCAACAATAGATGCTAGCCAGACACACTGAATAGCACAACACTCACCCGGTTCCAAGTCCAAAATCATGTCCAAGGCCTGACGATAGTTGGGCACCTGCTCATTTAAGCCAGTTAAATTGAACTTGTCCTGTATGTAATCTTCATCAACCTGAAGAGCACAAAATATATGAAGTCAGCTGCATTATTGAAAGTTTAAATTGACAATTGCTCACGTTTCGGGTAAAGCTAACGACATTCAATGGGTAAATATCAAAAATATTATGTTACAATTCATTTTTGAATAACTACCTCTTGGACATCTTTCGTGCAATCTGTCATTTAACTAATACGAATGTCTAAATATTAGCAACAACACAAATACACCTTAATGGGAACAAGCGCAATTTCAGTTTATGCACTTTATCGTGCACGTACTGTATTAAAGTGAATTTGTGTGTGTGGTTTGGTGTATGTATGTATGTGGAGGGGCTACAATTGGCGGCCGCAGCTACTGGTGCTGTTGCAGGTGGCGCTCGCTTAGGTAATAACCCAACATGGATCAGGGCAATGTTTCGGAACTAGCTGCCGATGATAGTATTTGTATACATATGTATATATATATATATATATATATATATATATATATATGCATAAGTGTATTTATGTGTGTGGCACTCACCTCGCAGAAGAACTCATTGCCGCGAAGCCCGCAGAACCAGGTAACCCATGAGACTTCCTCGGAGCTGCTCATTTTGCTGGGAAGACGAAAAAAAAAAAATATTTTTAAAAAAATAGAAACAAAAAAAGAAACCACATAAATAAATCATGTAAGTGTGTGTGGGGGAAGGGGGGAATATAGAAAGCACATGCAAGTGATTTTCATTGGGAGCCGAAACCTACATTATAGGAATTATTTTGCAAAATTTGACGAATTTATTTTTTTAAAAAACCATAGAAGGGGCAGTGTTGTTGTCGTTGTTATTAGGTTGGCGGTACCAAAATGAAGTCTTCTCAAAACGTTTGCAAACGCAGTATGTATGTAACAAACACACACAATGAAAAGAGTAAACGAATCGAATCTGTCCACGAGTTGTATGAGCGCGTCTCGATTTACTCGATTATTATGATTTTATTTTTTTTATTTTTTTTTTTTTCAAAATATTTGTCGATGTTACATTTACGTCTGACTGATAGAAGCAAAAACTGCGGACACTTTTTATTTTGTATATTTGTTTTTCGTTTTCGCTTGTTATTTTCAACGCACAGACGGAAATTTGTACGCGTATTTTGACAAGCGCTGCTCATACAAAATGTGCCGAGCAGAAAGAAGAAGCACACATGAAGTAGCAGCACCAGCAAAGAAATTCAGAAAAAAAAGAGACACCGAGCGCAGAGAAATTTTGTAGGCAGACAATACACCCAACCCGTGTGGAAATCAAGCACTCACTGTTTGCATGCTCGTACTTGGCACAATTTGTTGGACACACTAATCTCTTGTCTGGATTGTATTTGGCATTAAAATATGTTTGTTTCGAGAATGAGAGTCCAGCATTATTCACAGAAAGAAAGAAATTTAAATCGCATTGGTCATTTTCCAAATGGGCCTTAAGCAACAGCGCGCTTGGCGTAGCGGTTCGACACAGACACACACGCACACGCTCACATACCGTATTAGATGATTTTTGCACTTGTGTTACCAACTCGGGCGGATGAATTGAATTTTACTGAACGCTTTATCCATTTTGCCATGGCACTTACCTTAATTTTCGCACAATTTTCAAAACACTTTTACTAATTAAAGCACTTTTTCAATGCAAAAATTTGAGAAGCGAGTTGCGAGTTGTCGGTTTTGCAATCGGTATTAGGTATGATACAAACTTATCGATCTATCGTTTGCACCGATATAAAAGAGAGACCAGATTTTGCGATAGTATCGGACTATTGAGATTTTGTGTGAATGTGTAAAGTCCAAAAAATAATAATACACAGATGCGCGAACATAAAAATACCAACTTTGTTTTGCAATGCTGATTGTTGACTATTAGGAATAAATGAAAGACAACACAATTAAGATTTATTAAAATTCTTTCTATTGCTATTTTCTATTTCTATTTCATTGCTATTTTTTAATTTTTTGTCATTTATACTGAAATAATCGCTTGTGAGAAAGTTCTTTGGAGGTATTATTCAGTACTAATATTATTAAATGGTTACTACTGTAAGTAAGAAGGAAGAGCGTAATTCTTTCAGAATAAGTCATAATAATAAAATAATAAATTAAATTATACAAATCTCTAAAATCTACTTGTTCCGAATTTATGAAGACACAAAATTAGTAATTATTCTAATTATACCTGATTTAGTTTAAGCATTTTTCATTAATTTTCAAGTAACACGAAGACGACAAAAACGTATCGGGAGAAAATTATAAAAATAAGGTAGTGTGAACATTGGTTCCCAAAGCACTAATCTTTCATGCTGTCGAGTTGTACAGGGAAACTTGCCAATGCACAAGGCAAAGAATTTTGCGCGCAACTCAATAATTGTATGCTGGTATTTATATATATTTTATTCGTAATAACACTAAACGAAAATCAGCCGTTTTTTAAATGTAATAAAATAGAAGTTTCTGGATAACAATCATAGATACAAGTATACTGTTAGGCTTAATTTTATATTTGATCAAGTGCATAGTCTTCATTCACATTCTGTAGGGCCAGCAATGTGCTGAACGCGTAAATTTGCCATTTGCCCCGACCGACGTACATATTTCACGCGCAAAACAAAAACTAACTGTAAACGGATACTGTATTTCTTTTTTGTTTTTTCTTTTCGTTCTGTTTTCTGTTGTATTTAATTTATAATTTGCAATTGCAACAAATGGCAACAGTTTGCATGCACTAAAAATACACAGCACGCACGCAATTTTGTGACTACTTTTTGACGGTCAAATACGAGAACTGCCTGAGGTGAGTGGAATGGTTGCAGCGTACCCAAATAATGTTGACAAAAAAAATCAACACATACTTGCCTCCAAGTGTTTATTGTTGTTGTTGTATAATTGTATTGGCTAAATAATTAAACTGCATACATGCCTTTTCATGACTTCAACTTCAAAACAACAATAACGATAATATCAACAATGATAAAAACAACCACACGAACAACAAAAGAGTGCCTTGAAGAGAAGCAAAATGAGCGTGGACACGTATGCGCCAAGTTCGGCGCTCACATTCCTGGACATGGATGACAATGAGCTCTTGCGCGGCGCCGATACGCAGCCAACGCCATATGATTATCGTGACTTTACCATGCCATCCACATCGGAGTGCCAGACCCTGGGCGACCAGCTGCCCGAACTGCAGGTGAGTAGATGGACGAGCGGATTGCTTGCCACGTGTATATATATATATATATATATATATATATAATAGTAAATAATTTTGATACATATATATTTTTTTTTGCCCTAGCAGCCACGGCACGTTAGCATTCACAACAGTGATCAGTTGATTGAGACACGTTTGGGTTCGATTACCACTGTTTTGGCCGAATTACAATTCGAGGAGGAGGATGATGAGAGCATCGGCGGTGGAGTTGGCAACAACGGCATCGGTCACTGTGTTGGCGATGCTTTGGCCTATGTTAAAGAGTTGCCGGCACATGCGTGCAAATATTGTGGCATCCATGATCCGGCCACCGTTGTCATGTGCAATAATTGCAAGAAATGGTTTTGTAATGGACGCGGCAGCACCTCTGGCTCGCACATCATCAATCATCTAGTGCGTGCCAAGCATCGCGAGGTGACCCTCCACAGCGAGGGCCCACTTGGCGAGACGATACTCGAGTGCTATTCGTGTGGTGTGCGCAATGTTTTTGTATTGGGTTTTATACCTGCCAAGGCGGATTCCGTCGTAGTGTTGCTGTGCCGCCAGCCATGCGCTGCCCAGAACTCACTAAAAGACATGAACTGGGATCAGGAGCAGTGGAAACCGCTCATTGGCGATCGCTGCTTTCTTGCCTGGCTGGTCAAACAGCCCAGCGAACAGGGTCAGTTGCGTGCACGCCAAATTTCCGCAGCGCAAATCAACAAGCTAGAGGAACTCTGGAAAGATAACATTGAGGCAACATTCCAGGTGAGCTAGTGCATTATATTTGATAAAATATGTATGTTATATTGACAACACCTAATTGCAGGATTTGGAAAAGCCCGGCATCGATTCGGAGCCGTCGCAAGTGTTGCTGCGCTACGAAGATGGCTATCAATATGAGAAGACCTTTGGACCACTGGTGAGCCTCGAGGCCGACTACGATAAGAAGCTGAAGGAATCCGCCACACAGGAGAACATCGAGGTGCGCTGGGATGTGGGCCTCAATAAGAAGACAATTGCGTACTTTACGCTTGCCAAAACCGATTCGGACATGAAACTCATGCACGGCGATGAACTCCGACTGCGCTACGTCGGCGATCTTTACAATCCGTGGAGTGAAGTTGGGCATGTCATCAAGGTGCCCGATAACTTTGGCGACGACGTTGGCCTAGAGCTGAAATGCTTCTCAAATGCCCCACTCAAGTGCACCAGCAACTTTAGCGTGGACTTCATATGGAAATGTACGTCATTTGACCGCATGACTCGTGCTCTCGGTATCTTTGCCATGGATCGCAATTCGGTGTCAAACTTTATCTACTCTCGTCTGCTGGGACACGGTCGGGCCGATGGCAGCGATGAGGTGCTGTTTCGTGGTCCACAGCCCAAGCTGTATAGTGCCCCCCATTTGCCGGATCTGAATCGGTCGCAGGTGTATGCAGTGAAGCATGCATTGCAGCGTCCACTTAGCCTCATCCAGGGACCGCCGGGCACCGGCAAAACCGTCACATCGGCGACAATTGTGTATCAGCTGGTAAAGCAGCATGGCGGCACGGTGCTCGTCTGTGCGCCCAGCAACACTGCTGTTGATCAGCTCACCGAGAAGATCCATCGCACCAATCTGAAGGTGGTGCGCGTTTGTGCCAAGAGCCGCGAGGCCATCGATAGTCCAGTTAGCTTCCTGGCGCTGCACAATCAGATACGCAACATGGAAACCAATTCGGAGCTAAAGAAGCTGCAACAACTGAAGGATGAAACCGGCGAGCTAAGCTCAGCGGACGAAAAACGGTATCGCAGCCTAAAGCGTGCCACCGAAAGTCAACTGCTCGAGGCAGCCGATGTCATCTGTTGCACATGCGTCGGCGCCGGCGATGTCCGTTTGTCTCGCATCAAATTCACTTCGATACTGATTGATGAGTCCATGCAGTCCACGGAGCCCGAGTGCATGGTGCCGGTGGTGCTTGGTGCCAAGCAACTCATTCTCGTTGGTGATCACTGCCAGCTGGGACCAGTGGTCATGTGCAAGAAAGCTGCACGCGCCGGGCTCTCCCAGAGCCTGTTCGAGCGTCTCGTTGTGCTTGGCATACGACCGTTCCGTTTGGAGGTACAATATCGCATGCATCCGGAGCTGTCACAATTTCCGTCAAACTTTTTCTATGAGGGCTCGCTGCAGAATGGCGTCTGTGCCGAGGATCGTCGCCTTAAACTGGACTTTCCGTGGCCGCAGCCAGATCGTCCGATGTTCTTTTTGGTTACGCAGGGACAGGAGGAGATTGCTGGCTCGGGCACATCTTTTCTCAATCGAACCGAGGCAGCCAATGTGGAGAAGATTACAACACGTTTCCTCAAGGCCGGCATCAAACCGGAACAGATTGGCATCATTACTCCGTATGAGGGTCAGCGTGCCTATCTGGTTCAATACATGCAGTATCAGGGCAGCTTGCACTCTCGTCTCTATCAGGAGATCGAGATAGCCAGTGTGGATGCGTTCCAGGGTCGCGAGAAGGACATCATTATTATGTCGTGTGTGCGCTCCAATGAGCGACAGGGCATCGGTTTTCTCAACGATCCGCGTCGCTTGAATGTGGCGCTAACTCGCGCCAAATACGGCATCATCATTGTCGGCAATCCCAAGGTGTTGTCCAAGCAACAGCTGTGGAATCATTTGCTCAACTTCTACAAGGATCGCAAGGTGCTCGTCGAGGGCTCACTAAATAATTTAAAAGAGTCCCTCATACATTTCCAGAAGCCCAAGAAGCTGGTGAATAGCATGAACATTGGCGCCCATTTCATGTCCACAATGATGGCCGATGCCAAGGAGGTGCTTGTCCCCGGCTCCATATACGAGCGCAGCAGCGGCTATACACGCCAAGCGCCGCTCATTCCATCCACACAATCCTTTAATGGTATCGGTGGTGGAGCTGGCGTTGGCGTCATTGGTGGCCACTACGCACCTAATCCGTATGCCAACTTTGCGACTGCTGGTGCTGGTGTTGCAAATGCAGCTGCTATGGCTGTTGGCACTCTTGGCAATAATATGATTAATCCCGTATATGGTGTCGGTGGCGCTGGCGGTGCTGGTGGCAATAACAGTTATGGACCCGTTGGCGGCATTGGCAACAATACTGCAGCAAATCCAGCCAGCTGGACAGCAGCGAATTTGCACGATTCGATTGGGTTCATCTCGAATGAACATGGCGCCACTGCCTTGGGCAACATGCCGGTCCCAGTGGGCATGTTCATGAACATGAGCAGTCTGCCGCCCCATTTCTACAATCAGCGTCAGCAGGCAATTATGGCCGCCAAGCAGAATCGGGCAATTCTGAATAATCAGCCGTCTGGCTATGTGCAGGCAATTTCCGCCAGCCCCGCCCCCAACAGCAAGAAGGGCAACAAAATGTCAAAGGCACGTGCTGGTGGTGGCAACAATTTGAATGCTGCCATGCTCCAAGGAACGGAGCCAGCTGCTGGAGCAGCAGCCGCATCAACTGAAATTGCGACGACAACATTACAAATACCAGCAGCTGAAGCAGCAGCAACAGCAGAAGCAACACCCGGAACACCAGTAACAACAATCAGAACAGCAACAAAATCAGCAGCAGCAGCAGGAACAGGTGGAGCAAGTAGAGCAGGCATTGCAGTTCCATTCAGTCAACATCCAGCGTCTCTGTCGCTGCAGATGACACAGCCGGGCGGCTTTACACTATCACAGCAGCCGGAAATGTCGCAAGATTTTGGTCATATCTCGCAAATGGACGGATTGCTTTCACAGGATGTTGTTTTCAATGTGGTAAGTGTTACGACAAGATTCAAGATAATATAACGTAGCATAACATAACATAAGTTAAGATTGATCATTCCAAAGGCGAAACGAATTTAAATTCATTATTTCGTTACTTATAAGTTACCCGTAAGTTAAGTCAAATTTGGTATTTAGCGTGGTTGCTGCTGTAATCAGAAATTTAAAATTATTAAACCTTGCTTTAGTTCGATAGTAGCTTTTTAATTTTAGTTTATGATTGGGCCCAAACTTATAATGTAACGTTGCTATTACGTAATTCAATTCATAGTGATTTAATTGTCGTTTTATTTAAAAAAATACTATCTAACGAGCATTCTGTAATCTCTTCTCTTTTCTTTTTCGTGGATACTTTAGTCAGGCGAACGCAGTTTGAACCAATTCTCGCAACCCTACTGAGGCCTAAGGAGGTGCGCACAATTGCAACAACAATGTACAACAATAAACTCAGCAAACTACAATAACAATCAAATTGAAAGAACTTTGAAGCCATACAAAGCAGCAGCAGCAGTGGCGGCGGCAGCAGCAGCAGCAGTAGCATGGCAAAAAAAAATCAACAAAAAAAAATGCAACAACGAAAGCGACAACAGCAGCAACAACCAGAATAACATGAGAAAGAGCAGCAAACGAAGACGAAGACGCAACGAAGCAATATGGCAAAGAGCATCAGGGAAACAGTCTAACAGTTAAATGTGGCTACATAGGCGAGAGAGACAGAAAGAGCGACAATATGCATACCAACGGAATGACAAAACACACACTCGCGTGGATCAGATCTCCAGCTTCAGCTCGCCTTCCTAGACACGCTGAAGCTAGCGACGGCTAGCGAGCGAGCAAAGTTGGCAGCGGCGGCCACAGAGCGCGAAAGACGCGCAGGCTGCGCGCCTGCCTTCAGATACAATCGTTGATATTGGAGACAACGCGACAACGTTACAACGTCGGGGCGCCATTTTCCTACAAATTTTTACAAACTTTGAACGAATATTAAGCGCGGAATGATGCCGCTTCAAGATAACCTAGTATGCGAAAAATGCCATTTGTTTCTGTAAAAAATAACAACATCTCTTCCCAAATATTTGCATCATATTTTGTGGGGTGATAACCACAATTTTTTTTTTATATTTTATTTGTTTGCAAAATAGTTTTTCTTTCAGATCTGTCACGTATCTATCGAATACGTATCTAAAATTTTAAATAATTGTTATTAAAAAAAAAGAGTATTTTGATAAATGCGGCGCCCTCATACAACAACATATTTAAGACGATTTGAAAATGCATTGTGTCTATAAAGTGTTTGGACACAGGCAATAATTTGTATTTTCTAACTTCTTTTGCCAAAAATTTTTTTTTAAATTTTTTTCTTTTATTTCCTTTTTTATTTTTCTATTATTAAGCCGAAATCTTTAAAAATAATTAAGAAAAAAGTGACTAAATTCATTCATTAAATGTATAACGGTTTTTTACGATTGTTTGCAATTCCCTTTTCGGCCGATCCCGTTAGAAATTAGAAAACATTTTTTTGGCCTTGCTTTTGGTCTGTAAACATATTCTCTTGAAATTTATCCTTCAAAGATAACTTTGTGTAAGAAAGTAAAATTATGAAAAACGTAGCTACTTAAACACCTTGCAGACGTATTTAAATTATTTTAAATTTGTATCAAGAATAAAAATTTGAAAATGTTAAAAATAAAACAAATGTTTGCCCACATACACACATACAAAAATAACAAAGTCAAACAGCGAAAGTTAACAAAAAAATAAATATATTTTTATACAAATAGGTCAATAATGTGATTAAATACTGCCCCCCTTCCCCACTCTTAAAAAAACACTTTAAAAACAAGTTCTAAGAATTCTAAATAAAAAAAATTTAATTTTGCGAAACAAGAAAAATTATAAACATAAACCAAAGTTAAATTTTTCTTATTTTTATTTTGGTATGGCATTGGTTTGTATTTGTATTTGATATGTATTTATCTCTGCAGCTATTTCGACTAACATATTTCAAATTTCATGATTCGATTTATATTCTTTTGATTACAATTTCTTTTTTTTTAACAATAAATGCGACGTAAAGCGATCAAAAAAAAAAACTTAACAATTACATTGATGGTGGGGTTGGTGGGTTGATAGGGGCTACGATTTTATATAATTTAAATAGAGAACACGGACAAAGATTATTCAAACTCAATGTAATTAAATTTGAATTTACAAAACTTGTAGCTAAAAAGGTATTACAATATTTATATTTTAGTTTCTAGTTTTTTTTTTTTTCATTGCGCATATATAGTTTTTCTTCGTTTAAGCGCACATACTTTTGAAATATGTTTGCATTTGTATGGAAGAGGGCTGTAAAAAATGCATAGTTTATTATAATTATAATGGTTTCTTAAGGTTTCCCTTTTTTTTGTCAGTTCTCACAAGATACATTCTAATTAAAGTTTACACGTGTTCAGGTAACTTCAAAAATATATAAATTACAATTTATATTAAATGCATAAGACTTTAAACAATTACTTCCAAAGCAGGATCAGTTGATTGTATGTTTGTCAAAAAAATCGTGCTTATCTTGAAATTGAAATTAACTGCATACGTGCAAACGCCAAACATATACACGAAAATACAGTTTTGTACATTAAGTTTACGTATCACAATTATTACAATTTTATTACACAATTTTCAATAGTATGATATATTAAATAATCGCTTGTGCCTATTCAAATAAAAACCATATACTATAATACTATAATACTAACTATATATGCATGGGTGCATTAAAATTTAAGCCACTCTGAGTAACGTAAAGCTTTGTAATAATTTTATAACTCGAAAAGTTTAAGTTATGGAATTCTTTTCTTTTTCAACATCAATGAGTGAGTATTTAGAATATTCTTCAGCAACAAATTTGGAAAACATTAATTAAATTATTAAAATGTAGAAAATTTATACGCAAAAGTCTAAAAAGGAACTTTCTGAGTATAAATAAAAAAAAACACACAAAAACATCATAAATAAAACATAGAGACTATTACTATTGGCGATGATAATGGACTAAACTAACACAGCCACAGTCTGAAACTAACGTGTAGATGATTATGAAATGCCTGCAAAATGGCAAACACATGACAGACAATTCTTTCAAATATATATGCCAATTGGGTGATCAGACGTGATGCACGGATGGAGGCGCCGCTCCAAAGGTGGAATCACGTAAATGCTGGCTGCTTTGCGAGGTGTTCGAGTTATGGACATGATGGGCAGCATAAGGCATGGACGGCCTTTGAGTGGCGTGGTTAATTTTCGTGAATATGCGAGTCAGATCCAATGTGTGGTCCAATCGAAGCGCCGTCACTATAAATGTTGTCTTTACGCGCACAAAGGTCACACTGTCGTAGACAGAACGTGCTGTGTTCGACAAATCGAAGGGTTCTGAAATTGATATATAAGCAATGATTAATAACAATAATAAATAAAAAATATATTATGTAAACGATCACCCTCGATGTTGAGCTCCTTCCATTGGTGCATGTCGTTCTTGGGACTCTTGGCAAGACGGCAGGCAGCAACGGGTAATACACCACCCGTGCGTATTGAAATGGCATAGTTCTCAAAGCTAAAATACGGTATACAACAAATTAATGACAACAACACGTCATGGCTGGTTTGGAATACTTACTCGAACGTGCTGTAGTATTTGAAAAAGCCAAGCAGATGCTCGCCAAGTGATTGCTTGTTTTGTGTATGATATGGCTCGATGGGCTCGATGATATCCAGATCGAGGCAATCCTGCTGCCCCAAATTGAACTTATCGGGATAGAGCGCCTGCAGGCAGGGCAACACACGCGGCACACAGGCATACTGTAAATAGTGCAACACCATCAGCACCAGCGAGTAACTCGACACGGTCATCCGTTTGGCATCGTTGATGTCATGATATTGTGCCCACAGCTTAACAATGACCACCAGTGGCCGTGTACGCCAATCCACTGCAGATTTGTGCAACATTTGGTATTTATCAAAGAATAATTAAAGAAGACATTTTTTCTCATTTGTACTTACACTGCGCGTAGAACTGCAGCAAATATGTGTTTTTAATGCCGACACAATTGTTATAGTTGAGATCCACTTCGATGCCGCTAAGGCGATCCTTGAAGCGAAGGATTGGGACGCGTGCCTTAATTAAAGCGAAATCCTGAAAAGATTCTGTGGAAAAAATTGAGTGCATGGACAAAGACTTTTAAACTTTGATTTATATATAAATATATATATATATATATATAGATATTGATATACATTGATATGTGTAGAATATAAGTATTACTGTGCTCAACTTAGCTTACCATTGCCCGTTTCCTTGAGGACCTCATTGAAAAGATTCAATGTCATAATCGCCTTGGTGCGCTGCTCGTTGTGAAAGTAAAAGTCATGTTGCTGCTGCTCCTGCTCCTGCTCCTGCTGCTGATGATGATGATGCATCTGATGGTCTTGCAACAGGCACATATCGATGTCTGATGATTCCGTGCCAAAGCCAGTGATTGTCGAGCCCACCAAGCAGATTCGATAGCCCCAAAATATGGGCTGCTACAAAAATTAGTATATATTACATAAAAATAAGAAGGCGTTTGAGGATTCTCAATGTGGGGGATATCAACTCACGTCTAGCCAGACGATAAATTGTCGCCACAATCGCATTTTGAGCTTGAACGTGGCGTGCGTCTGTTGTGCGGCACGAAATTTTTTCCATATATCCATCGAAAGATTGTCGTATTTAATGTGGCATATCAGCTGTTCCGGTCGCATTTTCAATTTGACGTTGCGTGCATGATCGTGAAAGCGATCCGGCGGCAATATCGGCTCATACCAGGATGCCGCACACGATATGTTGCCGCCGCCGCTGCAGCCGTAATTTCGACCGCAATAATGCGGATTTGCCCCGGTGACGTGTGGTGGTTGCAGTGGTGGTGGTGGCATCCTAAACGGTAACATCGCATGCATTCCATTACCCATATTGCTTAAACGCGGCGGTGTCGCCGGTTGGCCGCTTGTTGTTCCTGTTCCAGAGACTGTCGAAACTGCTGACATTGTCGAGACTGATGTGGCGCTTGCAGTTGCAGATGGCGGTGTTGGTGAAACGCTTAACAGCTCCGAGGATGCAAAGCTGCGACGAAAAACCAAAATACTTTCAAGATATGGTCTGAGAGCGTTTATTTATATGAGAGCACAAAACCAAAGTTAAGTATAACAAATGCAGTCCCGTAAAATAAAATCGGACAAGCTCTGTAAAAATATATTTAAGGTTTGATAGAAGACTCCAAGTGACAATCGCTTTATGAAAATATATTTAAGGTTTGACAGAAGACTCCAAGTGATAATCGAGTAGAAAATAATCGTTTAGAAAATAAGTTAGTATCTGTCAAATTTAATTTATCCAATTAGCAAAAATACTAAAACTAATCAGATTATATATATATATATATATGTCTATACTAATTGAAGACCTCTTTCAACAAATGGCTAAATGAGATTATAGCAGATTCTCTCGAGCAAAGTGGTGAATCTGATTTGGTTTTTAGCAATCCAGAAAATGGATAGAATAAATTTAAAAAAATACTAATAAATACACACATTAACCTTTCGGTTAGAGGGATTGTGTGAGATTAGGTACAACTGGAGGATGAACACCTACCGGCTACGATTGATCCAATGGGATTCGCTGGCCAGCGAGCAGGTGGACGAGGCGGGTGAAACGGCGCAACGCGACTGAATGCGACTGTTTGAATGTGTTGACCCAATGGAAATGCTGCTCGCACCTTGACCCGGGCCCGGACCGGTACCGTAGGCAGGCGTATATCCAGGTGAATTTTGGCCATGTGACCAGGCGGCGGCGCCAAAGCCAACGAAAAAGTGTTGTCGCTGCTGTGCTTTGTTTGTGTACTGATGTTGTTGTTGTTGCTGCTCCTGCTGCCGCCGCCACTGCTGCTGCTGCTTTGTATGGCTTTAAAGTTCTTTCAATTTGTCTGTTGTTGTAGTTTGCTGAGTTTATTGTTGTACATTGTTGTTGCAGCAGCAGCAGTAGCATGGCAAAAAAAAAAAAAAAAAATGCAACGACGAAAGCGACAACAGAATACCATGAGAAAGAGCAGCAAACTAAAGACGAAGACGCAACGAAGCAATATGGCAAAGAGCATCAGGGAAACAGTATAACAGTTAAATGTGGCTACACAGGCGAGACAGAGAGAAAGAGAGACAGGCCAAGCACCCAATATACATACCCACGGAATTGGCAAAACACACACTCGCGTGGACACGCTGAAGCTAGCGACGGCTAGCGAGCGAGCAACATTGGCACCGGCGGCCACAGAGCGCGAATGAAATTATTAAATGTATAACGGTTGTATACGATTTTGCAATTCCCTTTTCGGCCGATCCCGTTAGAAACGAGAAATATTTTTGTTTGCCTTGCTTTTGGTCTGTAAACATATTCTCTTGAAATTTATCCTTCAAAGATAACTTTGTATAAGAAAGTAAAATTATGAAAAACGTAGCTACTTAAACACCTTGTAGACGTCGTATTTAAATTATTTTAAATTTGTATCAAGAATAAAAATTTGAAAATATTAAAAATAAAACAAATGTTTGCCCACATACACACATACAAAAAAAAACAAAATCAAACAGCAAAAGTTAACAAAAAAATAAATATATTTTTATACAAATAGGTCAATAATGTGATTAAATACTGCCCCCCTTCCCCACTCTTAAAAAGACACTTTAAAAACAAGTTCTAAGAGTTCTAAATAAAAAAAATTTAATTTGGCGAAACAAGAAAAATTATAAACATAAACGAAAGTTAAATTTTTCTTATTTTTATTTTGGTATGGCATTGGTTTGTATTTGATATGTATTCATCTCTGAAGCTATTTCGCCTAACATATTTCAAATTTCATGATTCGATTTATATTCTTTTGATTACAATTTCTTTTTTTTTTAACAATAAATGCGACGTAAAGCGATCAAAAAAAAAAACTTAACAATTACATTGATGGTGGGGTTGGTGGGTTGATAGGGGCTACGATTTTATATAATTTAAATAGAGAACACGGACAAAGATATAAATGGATTTTAAGATTATTCAAACTCAATATAATTAAATTTGAATTTACAAAACTTGTAGCCAAAAAGGTATTACAATATTTATATTTTAGTTTTTAGTTTTTTTTTTTTCATTGCGCATATATAGTTTTTCTTCGTTTAAGCGCACATACTTTTGAAATATGTTTGCATTTGTATGGAAGTGGGCTGTAAAAAATGCATAGTTTATTATAATTATAATGGTTTCTTAAGGTTTCCCTTTTTTTCTTTTTTGTCATTTCTCACAAGATACATTCTAATTGAAGTTTACACATGTTCAGTTAACTTCAAACAATTACTTCCAAAGCAGGATCAGTTGATTGTATGTTTGTCAAAAAAATCGTGCTTATCTTGAAATTGAAATTAACTGCATACGTGCAAACTCCAAACATATACACGAAAATACAGTTTTGTACATTAAGTTTACGTATCACAATTATTACAATTTTATTACACAATTTTCAATAGTATGATATATTAAATAATCGCTTGTGCCTATTCAAATAAAAACCATATACTATAATACTATAATACTAACTATATATGCACGGGTGCATTAAAATTTAAGCCACTCTGAGTAACGTAAAGCTTTGTAATAATTTTATAACTCGAAAAGTTTAAGTTATGGAGTTCTTTTCTTTTTCAACATCAATGAGTGAGTATTTAGAATATTCTTCAGCAACAAATTTGGAAAACATTAATTAAATTATTAAAATGTCGAAAATTTATACGCAAAAGTCTAAAAAGGAACTTTCTGATTATAAATATAAAAAAACACACAAAAACATCATAAATAAAACAAAGAGACTATTACTATTGGCGATGATAATGGACTAAACTAACACAGCCACAGTCTGAAACTAACCTGTAGATGATTATGAAATGCCTGCAAAATGGCAAACACATGACAGACAATTCTTTCAAATATATATGCCAATTGGGTGATCAGACGTGATGCACGGATGGAGGCACCGCTCCAAAGGTTGAATCACGTAAATGCTGGCTGCTTTGCGAGGTGTTCGAGTTATGGACATGATGGGCAGCATAAGGCATGGACGGCCTTTGAGTGGCGTGGTTAATTTTCGTGAATATGGGAGTCAGATCCAATGTGTGGTCCAATCGAAGCGCCGTCACTATAAATGTTGTCTTTACGCGCTCAAAGGTCACACTGTCGTAGACAGAACGTGCTGTGTTCGACAAATCGAAGGGTTCTGAAATTGATATATAAGCAATGATTAATAACAATAATAAATAAAAAATATATTATGTAAACGATCACCCTCGATGTTGAGCTCCTTCCATTGGTGCATGTCGTTCTTGGGACTCTTGGCAAGACGGCAGGCAGCAACGGGTAATACACCACCCGTGCGTATTGAAATGGCATTGTTCTCAAAACTAAAATACGGTATACAACAAATTAATGACAACAACACGTCATGGCTGGTTTGGAATACTTACTCGAACGTGCTGTAGTATTTGAAAAAGCCAAGCAGATGCTCGCCAAGTGATTGCTTGTTTTGTGTATGATATGGCTCGATGGGCTCGATGATATCCAGATCGAGGCAATCCTGCTGCCCCAAATTGAACTTATCGGGATAGAGCGCCTGCAGGCAGGGCAACACACGCGGCACACAGGCATACTGTAAATAGTGCAACACCATCAGCACCAGCGAGTAACTCGACACGGTCATCCGTTTGGCATCGTTGATGTCATGATATTGTGCCCACAGCTTAACAATGACCACCAGTGGCCGTGTACGCCAATCCACTGCAGATTTGTGCAACATTTGGTATTTATCAATGAATAATTAAAGAAGACATTTTTTCTCATTTGTACTTACACTGCGCGTAGAACTGCAGCAAATATGTGTTTTTAATGCCGACACAATTGTTATAGTTGAGATCCACTTCGATGCCGTTAAGGCGATCCTTGAAGCGAAGGATTGGTACGCGTGCCTCTATTAAAGTGAAATCCTGAAAAGATTCTGTTGCAAAAATTGAGTGCATGGACAAAGGCTTTTAAACTTTGAATTATATATAAATATATATATATATATATATTTATATGTGTAGAATATTAGTATTACTGTACTCAACTTAGCTTACCATTGCCCGTTTCCTTGAGGACCTCATTGAAAAGATTCAATGTCATAATCGCCTTGGTGCGCTGTTCGTTGTGAAAGTAAAAGTGATGTTGCTGCTGCTCCTGCTCCTGCTGTTGCTGCTCCTGCTTTTGCTGTTGCTGATGATGATGATGCATCTGATGGTCTTGCAACAGGCACATATCGATGTCTGATGAGTCCGTCCCAAAGCCAGTGATTGTCGAGCCCACCAAGCAGATTCGATAGCCCGAAAACATGGGCTGCTACAAAAATTAGTATATATTACATAAAAATAAGAAGGCGTTTGAGGATCCTCATTGTGGGGGATATCAACTCACGTTTAGCCAGACGATCAAATGTCGCCACAATCGCATTTTGAGCTTGAACGTGGCGTGCGTCTGTTGTGCGGCACGAAATTGTTTCCATATTTCCATCGAAAGATTGTCGTATTTATTGTGGCATATCAGCTGTTCCGGTTGCATTTTCAATTCGACGTTGCGTGCATGATCCAGAAAGCGATCCGGCGGCAATATCGGCTCATACCAGGATGCCGCCCACGATATGTTGCCGCCGCCGCTGCAGCCGTAATTTGGACCGCAATAATGCGGATATGCCCCGGTGACGTGTGGTGGTTGCAGTGGTGGTGGTGGCATCCTAAACGGTAACATCGCATGCATTCCATTACCCATATTGCTTAAACGCGGCGGTGTCGCCGGTTGGCCGCTTGTTGTTCCTGTTCCAGAGACTGTCGAAACTGCTGACATTGTCGAGACTGATGTGGCGCTTGCAGTTGCAGATGGCGGTGTTGGTGAAACGCTTAACAGCTCCGAGGATGCAAAGCTGCGACGAAAAACCAAAATACTTTCAAGATATGGTCTGAGAGCGTTTATTTATATGAGAGCACAAAACCAAAGTTAAGTATAACAAATGCAGTCCCGTAAAATAAAATCGGACAAGCTCTGTAAAAATATATTTAAGGTTTGATAGAAGACTCCAAGTGACAATCGCTTTATGAAAATATATTTAAGGTTTGACAGAAGACTCCAAGTGATAATCGAGTAGAAAATAATCGTTTAGAAAATAAGTTAGTATCTGTCAAATTTAATTTATCCAATTAGCCAAAATACTAAAACTAATCAGATTATATATATATATAAATATGTCTATACTAATTGAAGACCTCTTTCAACAAATGGCTAAATGAGATTATAGCAGATTCTCTCGAATCTGATTTGGTTTTTAGCAATCCAGAAAATGGATAGAATAAATTAAAAAAAATACTAATAAATACACACATTAACCTTTCGGTTAGAGGGATTGTGTGAGATGAGGTACAACTAGAGGATGAACACCTACCGGCTACGATTGATCCAATGGGATTCGCTGGCCAGCGAGCAGGTGGACGAGGCGGGCGAAACGGCGCAACGCGAGGGAATGCGACTGTTTGAATGTGTTGACCCACTAGAAATGCTGCTCGCACCTTGACCCGGGCCCGGACCGGTACCGTAGGCAGTCGTATAGCAAGGTGAATTTTGGCCATGTGACCAGGCGGCGGCGGTGTTGTTGCTGTTATACCTATCGCCAAAGCCAACGAAAAAGTGTTGGTGCTGCTGTGTTTTGTTTGGGTACAGCTGTTGTTGTTCTTGTTGCTGCTGCTGTTGTTGTTGTTGCTGTTGTGGGTGCAGCATAAAAGGCAGTGTTGCATAGCTGGGACTGTGCACATAGACAATGGGTGAGGGTTCCACAGGCTGGTTATTGGTGGTTCCGCTGGCTGCTGCCGCTGTAATTGCCTCATCCAGCTGGGCGCAGCTTATCATGTTTGTGGGCGTCGTAGCAGATTCTGGCGTAAGAGCTACCGGCGATAACATGCCCGGACCGAGCATTGCCAATTGTAGCGTTGGCGGCGGCTGCAGAAAAATGCTGCGGCGATTCGATGTTGTTGCAACAGTTGCTGCTGCAGTATCACCACTTTCACATGCTGTTGTTGGCGTTGTGATGATAGCAGCAGCAGCAGCTGTTCCTGTTGCTTCCTGCACATCCATATTTACATAGGTAAGATTGTATAATTTCTGATGCTCGGCTCTGATGGGCGTGCCGCTATTGGACGTCATCAGCGAGTGGAAACGATGGCTGTGTGGATGCAGCTGCTGATAGTAGCCATTTTTGTGGCTTGTGGCAACTTGATGATTGAAATTGCCAGCAGCAACTGTTGCATTTTGTATGCGCCGATGCGAGGCGTTGTTATAGCTGCTCCCGGGTAAAACCTCAATGGGCTTTTGTACAGTTGTCGCTGAAGGACTGTTGCTGTTGCAGCTGCTGTTGCTATTGTAGTGCACTTTCTTATTGCGACGAAAGTTTGAGTTGGGCATGTGATTGTGTTGCTGCTGTGCATGCTGAGGTTGTGTATGCTGATGCTGCAGATAGTTGCTGTTGCTACTGTTGTAGCCATAGTTGCGATAACGCTGCTGATAGGCGACTGGTTGATGTTGTTTGTGCTGCTGTTGTTGCTGCTGTTTTTGCTGCAATGGTGGGCTCGTCTCGTCAGTGTCCGGTAACTGCTCCTTTTGCAGAAACGAGGCAATGGTCAGTTGCTTGGGATGCGAGTAGTAATATTGATAATAATGCTGTTGCTGCTGATCCGATGTTGCTCCTCCTCCTCCTCCCACGCCTGCCGTTGCCACTGCTGTTACAGGCAGTTCCGTTTTCTTTTGTGTGGCCAGAGACTGCTTGAATTGCTGCTGCAACAAGAGCGCATAATACTTGAGTTAAGAGTAAAGCAGTAAATCAAATAAACTATCTGCCAACGTTTTGTATATCCTTGCAGTCAGGGCTGATTCATAGCTATCTATTTATTTATCTGCTAACTTATTAGTTATCATCGATGAGCAGGGGCATCGCAGGTGAACTTTTCACTCGTCAAGATGCAAGATGAGTAAAAACCATTGGTTTCTCACTTATTCCTATTATGAATATATTCATATATTACTATTATTATTATATCTGTTTTAAATCTGCTAAGCCTATAGCTCTTCCATTAATTCTAATTCCTGCACTAATGCGACAATCTTTGTCGAGTTTGAAACATGTTTCTCAAGAATACCAAATATTTTTCTCTTAACTAAGCT
Organism: Drosophila fungiperda; assembly: GCA_035042345.1. NCBI lineage: Eukaryota > Metazoa > Arthropoda > Insecta > Diptera > Drosophilidae > Drosophila > Drosophila fungiperda. Next base: position 2,230,077 of record JAWNLM010000183.1, read on the forward strand.
AACGCAATCTGCGTCTTGTAAAGAGACCAGTGATTATTTAAAGTCAGTTCTTTGTCATGGCTACTACAAGCTTTAAATGTTTTTGAGACTTTTGGCTTACGTACATCAAAAAAATTGCCCTAAATCGCCATATTATTCACCCTAATATTCAGAAAGTCAAAAAAAGACAATTGGTATACATTTATAAATATCAGGATAGTGTTAAGAAAACACTAAAATAATATGTCTAATTTTTGAGTTTTTTTTTTTGTTGTCTCTATATTCTAATAAAGCCTTTAGAAATTTTAAAAATGTTTTTCCTAATATTTAGAAATTATTTCTTAGACAGAGCATAACTTTCTATTATTTAGGGCAATTACTAAAATATAGGAAATTCTTTGTTTCTAAATTACTACACACAGCTTAATCTCAGCAAATTACTTTGTGGTATATTCTTTATCTGCAAGGATATTGACAACTGTTGCATGTTGGGCATACTTCCTTTTGCTGCGGCGTTGGCTGCTGTGGATAGCTCGTTTTCCAGAAGCTCAGCGGTTGCTGTCGGGACTTATGTGTCTTGCTATTGCCGTTGTCCTGTTGTTGCTGTGGCTTTGCTGCTGTTGCTAATTGCTGCGCAGATGTTGCCAACTTAGTTGGTGGGCTCTGCTGCATCTGTTGCTGCTCTTGTTGTTCCTGCTGCTGCTGCTGCCGTTCATCATTGTTGTTATTGGCTACTATTGAAATTGTTGATGAGTCGATGCAGCTGCTGCTATAATATACAGATGATGTTGAGCTGTTGTTGCTGCTGTTGCTAATATTGTTGCTGCTATTGTTGTTCGTTTTGATTAGCAATTTTGTAGTGTTGTTGTTGGTATCATTGGTGTTGTTGTTGTTGCTATCACTGCTTTGTTGTTTGCTGCTGATTTCTTCGATAATATTTTGATTTTTCATCACCAAGTTGTTGTTGTTGTTATTGTTTGTTCGTATTTCTGTCGCGTGTTGCTGTTGGTAAAAAGGCGACTGCTGCTGTTGTTGTTGTTGGTTGCAGTTGTAGCTGCTGTTGTTGTTATTGTTGGCGTTGCTGCCAAAATATTTCTTGCGCGCAAAGCTGTGCATATTATTGTTGTTGTAGTGTAGCTGCTGTTGTTGCTGCTGCTGTTGTTGTGACTGTTGCTGCTGTGACTGTTGCTGCAGTCGCTTGGCATGCTTATCAGTGTTGATGTTATTGTTATTATTATTGTTGTTATTGTTGCTATATTTGGGTTGTCGCAACATATTGTTTGCCTTGTTGTTATACTTGTTAAACTTCACCTGAGCAGCACAGCGATATTCGCGTTGCTGCTGCTGTTGCAATTGTTGCTGCTGTGGCTGTGCTGTTGTTCCCACTGTTGCTGCACCAGCAGCATCGGCTGAGCTGGCAACAACAACAGACGTGGCAAAGATTTTCATTTCAGCTTGGTTCGTATACATTGCCCAATTAAGATAAAAATATATTGAATTTTTTTCTTTTTGTTTCTTTGCTTAAGGCGTACGGCGTTTACTGATAGATTTAAGCTAATTATATATTTGTTTGTAATTCTAATGCTATTTTTTGTGTTGTTTTATTCTTTTTTTTTTAGTTTCTTTATATTTTTATATTTTTTATATAATTTTATAAGTTTTTTTTTTATTTTTGGTGTTTAGATTGTTTTTGCAGTGTATTTCATTAAGTGCAGTTTATTTCAGTTTTTTTCTTTATTATTGGATTACTCTCTGCTCACTGGAATTGGCCACTACTGTATACAAGTAACCGTATTTATTTTTTGTGTCAATTTATCCTTGTTGCCTTTCGTACCATCAGCTTAGAGCTGTATGTGCAAAAGAGAGAGTGATGACTGCGAAGATCCGTTATTTTGGTTAGAAAAAGCGCAGGAAAGAGAAGGGCAAAAATGCACAATAGATTTTGCTAATACTGAAAAAATGGCGTGCATTTAACCGTAAGGCCTTAATATAAAAACAAAATTAATTTTTTTGTACACATATGTAATATGAACTCGCCATAAAATATGTTTATGGACATTTCGTAAGTTTAAAAATAAACTCACCATAGAACTCTTAATTCAATTGCACATTGTATTAACCTAGCAAAACGGTGCTTAAATTCGAAGTGCGCCTTGCGCACGGCTCCGTTGGCAAATTTTTGCAAATAACACACAATAGGAAGGCACATTCATAATATAATAATAAAGACATTAATTTAAAAATAATGGCACGTTTCATTTGACTTAATTGTATACTTTGGCCAGTCACTAAAAACTAAAAATCGCTGCGCGCTACGTTCAACCAACAGTAGCAACTGAGAATCGATACCTAAATCCGCCGATATCGATGCCTATTACATTTTACCTATTGCGCACTAAATGTGCGTGTAGCGTAAAAATAATTTGAATTATTCGCATTTGCCTGAACTACCTAAGCCAAGTAACTGTGAATGAACATGAAAATGCTCGATCTTTAACTTGCCTTTAATAATTAACAAATTTTAAATATTTCGTCGACTAATTCTAGTACTTGTTAAAGAGCGTCTTCCAGAATAAACGAGCGGGCAACATGGTGTCGCGCTTTACGCAACTCGGATGCGTCAGTCTGAAACGAATGCAATTCAACAAAATTAAAACATTTTAACTTGATTCTTATTGGATTAATTCAACTCACAGAAAGCGAGCACGTCTCAGACGCTCCAAATAACCGTCCGTTGCGACGGCAGGCAAAAAAATCTTGCGTACTAGTTTTGGCACCTGTGGCGATAGCTGACGGCTGAGCTTCAGATGCGTACTTGACGCACTGGCCACCTCGAATATGCACTCCTCGACGCCCTTGTCGTTGCGTTCGCTGCGCAGAATTCGCTCTTGGCTGACGCCGTGACGCATGAGGATCTCGAGCGGCACACAGACTGCCTGCTGGCGGCCAGCATGTGGTATGGCACGGAGCAGCATCGCTATGCCCTGCGCCTTGCCAAGATGCGAGGCGGCATGGTCCACTTTCAAGTCCTGCACGCCACTAAGCTGCACCAGCAGATGCAGTAGCGATGAGCATGTCTGATCCGCATAATCCTCCAGCTCGCGCAGCGTCTCAAATGCCTGATTCGAGGGACGTTCGCGTGCCGTGACCAACCTGCGCAAATATAATTTATTCAGCTTGGTTGTGCCTACGGTGCGGCGCAGTTCACGCAACACGGGCTGATCCTTCACATAGGATTTACTCGATTCCGTCTCGAAGCACTTGTCTATGGAGTCGTACCAAAACTTAAGCCGCATTTTGGCTATTTGTGGTTCGGTGAGCTGTAATGATTTGAGATTTGCATTATGCACATGTTGTTATTTATGGTTCGCTTGGACTTACCTGAGTTCCAACAGAGCGTGAAATCTCCACGTTGAAGGCGCGTAGTGCAACGGCCGCCGGACGCAGATCCTTGGGCAGCAGCAACGTGCTCAGATAGTTCTCATAGTCGTATTTCCTAGTATTTGCAGCAGTACGAATCAAAAAATCATTATTAAAACGCATTGCAATTTTTTCACTTACTTTACAAGGCCCATGCAATATTTGGCACTAAATTTGTCATCTCTGCTGACAGCGTCCGCTGTAGCCTGCGTTGGCTTTTGTGGCTCCACTTGTGGCCTGTGAATAGCGGAGTCGGCGCTATTGTTGCTTACATTTCGACTGATAAGCTGCCAGACATTGAATTGTCTTGAATTCTTATTTTGTAACAGGCGCCGCATTTGTTTATTTTTCTTTACACTAAACAGAGTTGCTCCTCACTTAACAGTGTTGCTCCTCACTTCGGTGTTGCCGGACTTGATTTAATGTAATAACCGAATAATTCAAGATACGCACAAGTTCATCGGTAAGGTTTTCTTGTTAAATATGATAAGTAAATTTGAGTATTAAATTTTCGAACTTGATCCAGTGCTACATAATATTTAATTCATTTGTGCTTCGTATTGCAAAAGGCATCATTAATATCATAAAAAAACTTTTTGCAATTTTTTCTTTTTACTTTTTAACATTATATCAAGGTGTCGGTAATAGTACATCAGCTGCCTTTACTGTTTAAAATGTTAGAATATTGGCCTGATGCGATTTTCTGATATTTCGATAAATGCCCTTTATACAACCCTGCAACGTATAACTCATAGCTGCTTTTCTTTTCTAGCCGCCATTCAAAAGAGTGTGTTTCAATAACATTTTGTTGTAAATTCATAATAAAGTGAACCCAAAGTTAAAATCAAATACACTAAAACAATTTTGAACGGTAAGTGGACAAGTTTGTGCATCATTAACTGTTTACTATGTATATTTATCGTTGGTACACGAGAGCAACAGCCACAGTTCGCTCCGTTGTTGACTAGCGTGTGTTTATTTATTAACGTGCATATAGCATTCGGAGCATTAAAAAAAAATACACCTAAATGTTTGGAGCTAGCTCGACAACAATTCGATCAAACAATTATTATATATTTCTATGATTCTACACAAATATATAAATTCTTTGCTAAGCAAGAGCATGCCACCGTTGGCTGCGTTGTGGCCGTTGGGCAACGGGTAACGACAACGACGTTAAATACATGCGACTTGGGTGCTAAAAATGTGGCAGGAGTCTGCCATTTTTGCATTGAGATCATTTAAAACATTGCGTTTTTTGGAAATGTATGCTGCAAGCACAATAAACCTCAAAAAGCATCGACTTTTAAGCAAAATATCAAAAATGTAGTGCAGAGCTGTCACCCAGCCGCAAATTGCGCAAATGTATCGCCTTTGAACAATACGACAACTCTAGCAATTAATCGAAAAACTTTACCCCACGGTCGATATCTTCACTGCTTTTTTTCTGTGCTCAGCGATTTTCGTGTGTTCACAAAAAAAAAAAATGTTACAAGATATATTTATAAAAACAAATAGAATATACAAAGTGAAATCCCAAGTGATTGTTTAACGTGAACGTGTATATATTGGAGTCAAATAGTACAAGAACATTTGATCGGAAAGGTGTATTATATTTGCCAAAACCCAATGGGCAAATTCGTATAAAATACACATGAAAAAAACGTTAACAGCGATAGCAATAACAAAAAGAACAACAAAAACAGCAATGTATGTGTGAGTGCTGTAACTGAACGGATAGCGACGGAAAGAAAAAAAGCTACGGAGTGTATTTAAATTAGAATCGTGAGGCGACGACGACAACGTCGACGACATTCCATAACTGGGCTGCGTAACTAACACTGATTTACAACACTGAAAATGCAGCAACAGCAGCAGCAATACACGGATCAGGACCAATAGCAAAGACACTTACAACAAAACAATACAGCTCAAACGGCGAGGGAAGAGGACAATAAATCACACGCCACCAATAAGGAATTAAATACAACAGAAAATGTTAGCTAAATGCAAAGTTATCTACAATTATAAATTATTGGCGGGGTCTACACTGCTTACTTACGACAGTTATATATATATATATATAAATGTGTGTGTTGTTTAAGTGCACCCAATTGGGAAGGCTATTTATTTCTTCCAATCCTAAAATGAATACGCACGAGCCGTCCGTCATTCGGGTGTCAGCCAATTAATTTAGCATATTATAGAAATGATGAGCTCTCTGCCCAGTTAGCAATATAAAATTTTTATAAGTTTGTCTAAATTGTTGCTAGCTGCAGCTAATTGCCCGCTTGCTACTGACGAACAAACCTAAGTACACATATAAATATATGTATATGTATATGTATATAAAAATATATGTGTACGTATGTATGTCCAGTTGAGTACGAGTCGAGTCCATCTGTTTGCTTAGTAGAGCAATTGGGGCACACGCTCCTATTCTTTAATACATACGAACGCATATTTTCTCAGCTTGAAAAGCAAATGTTTTTCTTTTCATATTAGTCTTTGTTTATTTATTTATTTTTTTTTTTTTTTGGCAATTTGTTCAGTTTCTTTAGTTTTTGTGTCCTGGTCACATATTGTTTGCCAAACGGATGGTGCCTTTTTTTTTTAAACACACAAGGTTGTGGCTTCAGCAAGCGCCGCCTCAAATTGTATAACACACTTCTGTGTGTTTGTGTGTGCGTTGTGTTTATCTTTTGATATTGAATATGCTGACTTTGTTCTCTATCTTTCTATCTCCCTCTGTCTGTCTCTTTTAAGTACAGTGCAGTAAAGTGTCGCTATAACAGCTTGAACTAAAACATATGTTTTCGATCGATTCAATTGAATTGTACAAAATAAAACAGCTTAAATTTATTGCTGGTTCTATTGATTCTGCTTAGTCGGTCAGTTTGAGCGAAACAAATGTGTCATTAAAGTTGCAACGAAAAGTGTGTTAATCATTCCTTCCAATTAAGTTCACTTATTATAAAGAGTCATCTTCATATTTCGTTCACATTCGTAAACAATTTACTGCCAGCGCAGCTTTCTGTGACATTTGAATTTGGTGTGCCAATAGTTAATGTAGTTTTTAATATTAACATCCTAACAGTTTCTGCTGTAACAATACAACGTTCTCAACAGTGTTGATCATTTTGTATATCTTAAATAATAGATAAAAGACGCATAATTCTTAATTGTGCAGTTTCTTCAAATAAATTGATAGCTGGAATCGCATTATCGACTATTATTTTATAGCTGTCGTTGCATGATATTAAATATCAGTTTCGGTTCAAGCTGTTTTTATTATGACTACAAATGGATATAAAAGTCAACAAACACTTTACAAAAAACTTTTTTTCTTCATTCTGAGAAAAAGTATTTTTTTTGTTTAATTCAATCGAGTTTCCCTAAATGAGTTTGTAAACTAATTCGAATGTTTAATGTATATTTGAACGTAGGCAAACACGTACACACATACTATATATATATATATATATATATATATATATATATATATATAAATAAATGACAGTGTTGCCCCGCCAAGTTATGAGGTGGCCCAATGTTTACTAATACATTTTTACAGAGAACAACAACAAACGCATAAAAAAGATTTTTGCCCAGAGAAAAAGAGAGAGACAGAACCAGAGCCAGAGACAGAAACGACATATAAGGAATATCGAAGCAAGGGGAGGAGCCGGAGTCGGAGCACGAGTTAGTGTTGTGGTTGGTGTGGTGTGGTGCTTTTACCATAAAGAGCCATGGTAAGTACCAATCTGGTGGTACCAGTGGTGCTGTGGGGCCCCACAGCGCCCACCCATTGCATTTCGAGCGTCTTTCTATCGGACGATCAACGCACACTCGTCACCGGCTGCTATGATGGACAGATTTGCCTGTGGCAAGTGGAACCAGCCACATTAAAGATGTCACCGCGTTGCCTCCTTGTTGGTCACTCGGCACCGGTGCTATGCCTGGTGCGAGCCTCAATGCTACCCGAGAATAACTTCCTGGTCAGCTCATCGGAGAACGGTGAGATGTGCACTTGGGATCTGATTGATGGCAAATGCACCGAGGCCGTTAAATTGCCGCAGGTGCATACACAAATCCAGAGCTATCACACTGCAAACAGTGAGGATGTGCGTCTCTTTTGCATTGGCTACTACGCCGAAATTATGGTCATGGATCCATTCAGCCTGGAGGTGATCTATGTGCTCAGCTCCAAAGTGAAACCAGATTGGATCTCAGCAATACATGTGCTGCGTCCGATGCGTCGCAAAGATGATGTCGTTCTGGCCATCACCACCACTGGCACAGTGAAAGTCTGGACTCTGACGGGCAATGAGAACAAGCATGCGGAGCCTATTTATGAGAATGAATCGAAGGAGATACGCTGCCTAAATGCGATCACAATGAATTGCTGTGCACAGAATCAGCGCACCGTTCTTCTCGTCTGCACCAAATATTGGCAGATCTATGATGCCGGTGATTTCACTGTCCTCTGCTCCGTGATAGCACCAGCTCGGGAACGTTGGCAGGGTGGCGATTTCATCACATCGGATCGCGTTATGCTCTGGACAGATGAGGGAAAGGGCTATTTGTACAAGCTGCCCGCCAATTGTATACCAGACAACAAGGAGTTCCACTCGAAGAGCGTTGTTCGCGACGCGCCCTATCTGTACTATGTGCTGCAGCATGCCGGCGACAAGGTGCTCTCCTGTCCCCCGGCCATGAAGCTGTTGACGGGATTGCAGCCACATTTTCTATTGCGCGGTGACTCGGAGGGATACATATCCGTGTGGAGTGTGCCAGAGGTGCCTTTGGATAATATTAGCATATTGCAGGCGAAGCAGATGCCGCCGCGAATCCAGAAGCCGCATGTGTGCACCTCACTGGTGGAGGCATGGTCGATTATGGACCCACCACCTGTGGGCATACTCGATCAGCTGTCGCGGATCACAGAGTCACCGGTGAAGCTAACATCGAGCATTTATTTGCCACAGCAGAGTCGTTTGGTCATTGGACGCGAAGATGGCAGCATTGTCATTGTGCCAGCAACGCAAACGGTCATGATGCAGCTGCTCGTTGGTATTAAGCAAAACTTCAGCGATTGGCCATCGCATCAAACACTCTATGGACACCGTGGACGCGTCAATTGCCTACTCTGCCCATCGATGGTGCATCCACGCTATGAGAAATCCCATTTGTTGTCGGGAGGCATTGATTTCGCTGTCTGTCTCTGGGATCTGTACAGTGGAAGTCTGTTGCATCGCTTCTGTGTGCATGCCGGCGAGATAACACAGCTCCTTGTGCCGCCCGAGAAGTGCAGTCCACGCATACTTAAATGCATTTGCTCGGTGGCATCAGATCATTCGGTAACATTGGTCAGTTTGCAGGAGCGCAAGTGTGTTACGCTCGCCAGTCGTCATTTGTTTCCTGTGGTGACCATTAAGTGGCGTCCACTCGATGATTTTCTCATTGTTGGCTGCTCCGATGGCAGCGTTTATGTGTGGCAAATGGAAACGGGCCATTTGGATCGTGTTCTTCATGGCATGCTCGCCGAGGAGGTGCTCTCTGCCTGCGATGAACAAGCGCTGGAGGATTGCGGTGGTGGTTCCGGAAGCGGCAGCGGTGGTGGGGGTGCCGCAAATTCAGCCAGTGAAATGGGCATGGCCAATCCGGCAGTGCATTTCTTTCGTGGTCTCAAGTCGCGCAATATGAATGCAATGCGACATGCCACACAGCGTGGCATTCATCAGCTGCAGCAGCTTCAGGGTCACAATCAGGGCAACTTTGATTTCCTGATGAAGCATCGCAGTAATCCGCTTGTTATCCAGGGCCTTCGCACCAATCCCAAGGATGCCGAGAGCCACATACTATTCTTCGATATCGAGGGATTGATATTTGAGCTGCACAGCGAGGAGTATGCTCAGATGACGCCCGCCACACTGGAAGCGCTCGGTGTTCATCTGCTGAATCCCAAGGATGGAAAATCGATGCACATTGATGCGAGCAAAAAGATCGGCGACTTCTTTAGCAAGGTCAAGAACAAGGCTGTCGATGTCGAGAAGATACTCAAGGACAAGGACAAACACGGACTTGTGCAGAAGTTCAAGGAGAAAACGGAAATTGTCGAGAAGAAGGTGCAGGCCAAGGTGGAGAGCCTGCAGAAGGCTGTCGAAACGCACGAGGAGCACCAGCCGCAGGATCTAAGAAGTAAAATTGCATCCAAAATGGAGGTGACACACGTTATGGAAGTGGCCCAACTGTTGCTCTCATTGCTCCACTCCTGGGGTCTCGATCCGCATCTAGATAAGGTGTGCGAATCCCAATTGGGTTTGTTGCGTCCCATTGTGCCCATCTCATATGGTGTGCTCTCCAAGGCTGGCTATATGTCGCTACTTTTGCCAACCTGGCAGAATAACTATGCCATACCGCCTGGCCTGCTCCAGTTGCCATCCAGTTCGAAGAAGCGTCCACTGCCCGAGGAACTACAGCGTCTGGAGCACTTGACGGCCATATTCACATCGCGCCTACACTGGGAGCTGAGCACCACACTAACCTCGAATCACATACTGGCCCTGGTGGCCATGTCCAATACGTTGATGTCGATGAGCGCCGCCTCATTTTTGCCCGACAGCGAGAAGCACAAGAAGCTTCAACGTCTGGCCCAACGGTCTGAATCGACGCTCACCAACGAGGAGGAGCGCGAGGAGCTGCTCGCTCATCACACCTCACAGATCAAACAGGGCTGGAGTCTGCTCTCCACGCATCATTGCTTTCTGCTGCCCGACAAAATTGAAGCGCTCGAACCAAAGAAATTTAAACGTCCCCAGGTCGAGATGATGGTCAAGCGTTGGCAGCATCATTGCATCGAGATACGTGAGGCAGCCCAACAGATCTTGCTCGGTGAGTTGACCCGCATGGGCAAGAAGGGACGCAAACAGTTGGTAGAGAGCTGGGCACAATATCTGCCACTCTACACGCACACGGAACCGATTGTCAATGCACAGCAGGTGGCGGCCATGACTAACAATCAGGCGGGTGTCAGCATTGGCTGTGCTGGTGGTTCCAGTGGCGGCAGTAGCTCCCTCATGGGCAACGGCAGCAACTCGATGGCGTCTGGTCAGTCTGCTGGTGTTGGTGGCATCAATGCTGGCGCTGGCGGCATCTCTGATCAACAGGATGAGGATTATGAGGAGGAGGAGGAGGAGATCATACGCAAGCCGTCCAGTCTGTCGGAGCTGAAGCGCAAACAGACAACCGCTGTCATCCTGCTGGGCGTCATTGGCGCCGAATTCGGCCAGGATATATCACAGGAGTCGCCCAATCATCGCGGCAGCATTAGCCACACCACCAGCGAGCGACGCAAATCCTCATCCGTTGTCGAGGGCTTTGGCATCGCGAATAATTTAGCCCGTCTCACATCGATGGCGTTGGCCCATCTGCTGTATGCACCACCATCGCCGAAGCTGCCACAATACACACCGTTGCGTCGGGCGGCCATCGATTTGCTGGGTCGTGGCTTCACCGTCTGGGAACCCTACTTGGATGTATCAAAAGTGCTGCTCGGCCTGCTGGAGATATCGTGCGAGGGCAAAGCCGTGCCAAATCTAAATTACAAATTGCCGTTGACACCGCAAGCGGATGCGTGCCGCACCGCACGGCATGCGTTGCGACTAATCGCAACCGCTCGACCCGCAGCGTTCATTACGACGATGGCCAGGGAGGTGGCACGCTATAATACGATGCAACAAAATGCCCAGTCGATGAATGCACCGCTGACGCAATCTGTGCTGTACAAGGCCAAGAGCGAGATACTCCAGTGCGTTGAGATGCTGATCGATAAGATGCAATCTGAGATAGCTGGACTGCTCGTTGAGGTCATGGACATTGCGCTGCATTGTGTTGATAGCAATGAGTTGAAGAGTCGCGGCTTGGCCGAGCTCTGTCCGGCCATTTGTAAGTTCAATCAAATCTCGCATTGTGCGCAGACACGTCGCATCGCTGTTGGGGCGAACAGCGGCAATTTGGCCATATATGAGCTGAAGCATAATAAGTGCCAGATGATACCGGCGCATACGCATCCGATTACCTCGTTGGCCTTCTCGCCGGATGGCAAATATCTGGTGTCGTATTCGTGTGCTGAGAATCGATTGTCATTCTGGCAGACGAGCGCCGGATTGTTTGGTATAGGAACGTCACAGACGCGCTGCACCAAGGGCTATTCAACGGCGCCCATACCGGATGTGTCGCGCCTGAATCCGATGCGATTGGCCAAGCTCGTTTGGATTAATAATCGTGTTGTTACCCTCATGCTAGCCGATGGCTCCGAGACCAGATTCAATGTTTAGAGATCACTCAACAACATTTGCGACAATAACAACTGCGGCAACAACAACAAAAGCAGTTATTGAAAACATAAATAGTGAGCGAGCTAGCGAACGAGTTTCATTTTATCGTGTTATCGATTGGCGATTATTATGGTTAGTTATCGCTAGCAGCGAAATAATGTCGCAACGTTTTAAGCCACACACTGAGCAGCTGAGCTGCATACTATTTCAGGCAATCAACAACGCTAACTTCAAAAGCGAGCGACTCGATCATCTACTGAAAACAGCAACAATAAATAGACAAAAATAGCAAAATAATGGAAACTATATATATATATATATATATATATATATATGTATATATGTATATAGTTATATATAAAAGCAACTGAATTACAAACAAGCCTTATGCGAAAATAACATATATATATATATATATAACACATCTGTTATTTATTATGTATAATGTATAATATATATAGATATGTATATATATATATATATATTTGTATTTGTATTTGCATATGCATTTTAATTGTATTTGTATTTTAAAAGCGTTTAACAACTTGTGCAAAAAAAATATTTTAAAAAAACCAAAAAGAAAACAGCGCACAAGCCACTTTTCGAAATCCAAAATAATTAGATACTAAACATCCATTTAGCACAGTAAACATCGCATTCAAGTGATTTTAAAACATAGTTTTTCGCCATTTTAATTTTGAGATATTGGCTTTGGATTTTTCGGAATTGAAAAAGTCGCTGTTACATATTTATATATTGCATGTATTCTGAAGTTTAATTAGAATAGCTTCTATGGATGCATTTTTTTTTACATAATAACAAGGAACTACATAAAAAAAAACGAACTAAGCTGTAGAAAAACAATTTAAACTAAAAAAAAAATAACAAATTTAATAAAAATCCAACTGTATTTGTTTTAACAAAATGGAATTGAAAACAACACAAAACACCAATATAAACAAAGAAAGAATGCTGTTATTACTACCTATGCTATTATAATTATTACTATAATTATTATTATAATTACTATTACTATTAATATTGATATTTGTTATACCTAATGTATTGTTATTATCTTTCTATAAATATTCAAAGAAAACATGTATTGCGAAACGTTGCTACACAAAACAAAAAAAAAACAAAATTAAGAAAAAAGTTAAGAACAATTTAAACATTTATGTTTTTATACAATTATGTAACCTTCTATATATATAAATTTTTTTTTTTCGTAATTTGTTATTATTTTGCAATTTGTGAGCTCTAAAATTAAACGTTAATCTAATGTATTCAAAACGTCAACTACTTAAAAGTCAAAAGTTATATAAAATGAAAGCTTATCAAATATTACACACACACACACAGATACACTCATATACACGCACACACAGGTGTGTCTGTGTTTACCCGTATTTATATATGTATGTTGCGCGGAGCTAAACTGAACACAAAAGCCACAAACACACACATAAACATAAACACACACATACATACATATATATATATATATATATTTATTTATTTATATACATATACTGCAGAATATGATAAAAAAAAATTTAAAAAATATGTGTTCGAATATATGTATAATGTATATTGTATGTGTATGTATATTCAAGATCCTTTAAAGTATTACACACAAATAAATATTACACACTATAAAAAAGAAGAAACAATATATATATATATATATATATATTGTTATACATGCAACAAATAAAGTCAACCAAACATGATTATTTCTGTTTATTACCTATATATTTACGGGAATATCACAAATTGGGTAGATGTAGAGAGAGATATGTAGAATGTCTGCAGGTTTTTTTTTAGTTTTGTGAATCGTTAAAAGTTGTGTGTGAAACCTTATTAAATAAATTATACCAACATGGACGAAATCCCGCTTTTGATTGAGAATCTTATTTAATCTTAGCGTGAAAATAGTACACAAATTCGAATGGCGATGAGAATGTAATATTACCTGGTATTACTACCTGGTACAGGAGCAGGTGCAGATCACTGGAACCTGACTTCTCAGTTGGTTTTTGGTTTTCTTTACTTTGATACCGAAGCTATCATTATAAGGCTACAGTCACCAAATTTGATTGATATGTTGTTGTCGATGTAATTTAATGATCTGTACATGCCACGCCCATACCCTGCCGGCACTTGCATCACCGTCCCTAAACAGTTTAAATGGCTATATCTGCCGCAGTGTTATTGAGTTAGAAAAGCCATTGAATTTGGTAGACTTTAAGAATCAATAACTAAATTTGTATGACCACGCCCACAATTTAAAAGACATCGGGCGTGGCTCGTATTACTAACGATGTATTTACTATTTTATATATAATTAAAAAAAAAATTTTTTACTTGCTGCCCATTTTTTCTAGCAAATACTTGTTTGCGAAGATGCCCGAAACGGAGAAAAAAAGCACTGGGAATCGTGGCAGGCCGAGAAAGTCGGTTGCCGTAATACGCAAAATCGCCTGCGAATCCAATGACTATAACGAAATGATGGAGAGCCAAACCAAAGCTCAGCCAATTGGCGATAAGCAGAATGCCGGTGAGAAGAAGAACGACCAGGACGTTGATGAGGATGAGGCCATGGGTAAAATGGTGGAGCATGTGCTGAATGAAAATGAAAATTATAATATGAAAGATGGGGACGACGTAGAGATGAAGGAGCCGGGCAGCAAAGAGGCAAGCGAACCCGAGGAGCAAGTGGAACCACCTGCCTTCAGTCTGGCCACACTTGGACTACAACGCGTGGGCAGCGCCCCGCCACCAAAACCCAAGACCCAAAAACCCCAAATGCTATTACTAAACGCTCGTGGTATGCCCGCCCGTATACGCAAACGTAATCCGCTGTTCTACGACGAGAACATCATTAACGATGACAAGCCACTGCGCGTGAGCCTCACGTCCAAGAAGCCAATGACGCGCGGCTCCGGCGACAGTCCTGGCAAGACGCAAACGACACCCTCAAAGGTGATGAAGAAGCGCAAAGGCGTCGTCTCTCGCTATATGCGCTCAAATGATGGCAACAGTGCGTCCACCTCACAATCGACTAGCGGCGTAGATTTGGAACTGTCATCCGGCAAGGCAAAAAAACTGACACCCATGTCGACAAAGGCATCCAAGGCTCAACAACAGACGCAGCAGCAGGCTCAACTACGTGCGGCGGGACGTGGCGGCAATAAAAGAAGTGCTGCTACCGCTGCCGCTGCCGCTGGAGTTGCTGATGAGAAAGATGTGTCTAGAAAGGCCGAGACAAATGCGATGGCCAACAAACGATTGGGTCTCGCAATTGGTCAGCGTTTGCGCAATCTTCTGAAGCTGCCCAAAGCCCACAAGTGGGCCATTGCCGAGTGGTTCTACTCGTACATTGATAAGCCGCTCTTCGAATGCAAATATGAGTTTATGAATCATGTCAGTGAGCTGGCGCCGCAGCTGGTCACCCGCAACTTGAATCGCCGGGAGTGGGTAAACATTAGGCGACGCATTGGTCGGCCCAGACGCTGTTCGGCCGCCTTCTTTAGTGAGGAGCGACGTGAGCTGGAACGCAAGCGTCAGCTAATGCGCACGCTGCAGTCCCGAAAGCCTGGCGAGTTTAAGGATTCGCACCTGCTCTCGGACATGCCCGATAAGATACCAATGCCGTTGCCGTTGGGCACCAAGGTGACGGCACGATTGCGTAAGCCGCAGGACGGCATCTTTGCGGGCACCGTCGCCGCGTACGATTCAATGAATTCCGAATATCGTGTGACCTTTGAGCGTCCCGGCCTGAGCACCCAGACAGTACCGGACTATGAGATTGTGTCTGAGAATTTTAATGAGATGCTGCCACTGCACAGCTTCACCAAAGACTATCGTCCAAATTTGATAACCATCTATCAGACCAGTAATGTGGGCTATACAACAAATCTCGGCTTTACCACAAATTTGTCGAGCAGCTTTCTGGGCAAACGTAATCCATTGGCCGCCACTGCTGCTGGCAACCTGAATAGCAATCAATCAATGATAACGCCACAGAAGCATCTGGCCAATAACAATGCGGCCGCACGCAATGCGCTTAGCATGAAGCTAAACAAGAGTGATCCGTTGCTGGGACAGGATGCCATCGGTGAAAGTCCAATACGTCAGCAGCTGGTGCGTCATCATGGTTATTCAACGAAGTTACTCGAGCATCTGGTGCTGCTGCAGAACTATATTGTAATGAAGGAGTCACGAATTGTTCGATTGGGTGAAATGAATAGCTTGGCCGAGGTGACCTTGGACGAAAAGAAAGCCGTTGAACACAATCGACGCCAGGTGCGGGATAATTTTCAACGTCGCTATGCCTCCAACATAATATCAATCGAGCGCATCAATGTGGAGCTCATGTACGAGCTGACCAAAGTACAGGAGCTATCAAGCAGTCTGACTCGTAATCCCAATATACAGGCCATGATATCGCCGACACTGTTGCGCGAAGAGTGTCGCGCCAGAGCCAGCCGGACGGTCGATGTGATGAACAATGGCGTTGTCAAAAGCGAGAGCATGGTGAATCTACTAAAGAATTTAACCACATTGATGATTGTCATACAGAATCTGGACAGTGATTGGGAGTCGGACGAGGCGAATAAAGTGCTTGAGGGTTGTATCGAAGAGGTGCGCAGCAATCTTATCTCTGCCGGAAATGCCGATGTCTTTCATAAGTGCGTGCAGCTGCGCATCGAGGAAATTGCCGATTTCATCAATAAGAATATTAAGAAGCGCCAGGAGAAGTCCGCCTTGCAGCCAAAGACAACAAAGTCCGATGCGGCAGAAATTGACAGCATAAAATCATCAACAACAACAGCCAACAAATCATTGGTCAAGGATAAAAAACAACAAAAGAAAACTGACAATGCGAAAGAGAAGTCAAAATTGTTGGTTGAGTCCGATGTGGAGCCCATGGATGAGGACAGTGAACCGGACGACGATGCCAAAATTGAACAACAGAAAAAGAACATTGAGGACGATGCTGATGCAGATGTTGATGTAGATGCTGATGCTGATGCTGATGCAGATGCCGATGCTGATGCAGATGCCGATGATTCAGATGCTCTAGTTGGTAAAGTAGATGCCAATAACGAAGACACACTAATCACCATCGATTCGATGAAGGGGTCGGATGATGAAAGTCAGTCGCATGATGAAAAAGATTATGATAAGCGCGAGGGCGACATTGAAATGTTGCCTGCCGTCGAAGAATCCGACTCTCAGGAGTTCATTGTAGAGTAATGTTAAGCCCTAAATACTTACCATTTATAAACATTTATATATATATATATATTTATATATATATATATTATCAGAAATATATATAATCCTATATACATATATGGAGAGGATATTGTTTAAATATATATTTTTTTTTTTTTAATTATTATTGAGTTTTTTTCAGTCTCGTGAATCTATAAGAAACGAGCCATAAATCTTTAATATAATAATAATAATTTTAACAATTAAACAAAGTAATGCTCTGTACCCATTAAAAATGGGTTAACAAGGTTATCTTAAATTTGTACAACTGTTTTTAATAAGGCGGAAGACCCTTGGAAGGTCAAACTTCTTTCAAGTGATATATATTTACTAATATTTATTACTTTCAAGTAGACGGCTTTTTTGCTTTTCTGTATAATGAAATGATTTTCTGGTCCCCTGCAATTTCAGAAGAAAAAAACTATCAATTCATCAAATCATTTTTCGGTCTGATGACAAGAATTTTACATACATTATATTGATTATATTCGAGTTGGATTTTAAATGAAAAATCAATAAATATCAAAATCTGCTTGTATTAAATTAATATAGTTGAAGAAGCAAATTACATGTACAAATTGGGGATGTGACTGACTTGGGTACAGGGTATCCGCTAAGTGAGCAATTGCGACTAGAGGACTTTTGTTTAAATTAGTTCTTATGTAGTGTTCATTTTGAGTTTAAATTCTCGATTGTTTATAATAATAAAATGTTGTACAAGAAGCACAAATTGTTTTTTTGTTTGTTTTTGCATTGATGTAAGCGTTGAGTGAGGAGCCTATTTATCGTCATCATCATCATCATTCGTCGTCGTCGTCGTCGTCGTCGTCATCGTCATCGTCATCATCTTCACTGGACTGATTAAGCCAGGTAACCAATTTGGCGAGACTTTGCCGCAGTTTTGTGTGCTCCGTGATGTCCAGCTGCTCGTACCATGCGTGTATTGCATCCTCGCTGACAAAGTCCTTGTCATACAGGTAATGCACCACTTGCGAGATCTTTTCAAGTACTAACGCGTTCTCTGCACAAATGTCCTGCGAGAAGGAAACAAAAGCATGTTATGTGTATAATATATATATAAAGATATGCACAATCGATAATAAAACAGGAAATACAGTAGTTAGTACGTACCTCCAATGCCTTCAGGCAATCCAACATGGCATCTTCGCTCTTAATATAGTTGGAGACAACAGGTCCCAACTGTTTGAGCGCAGCATTGATGGCAGACATAACATTACCGTTGGTCGGTTCCACAATGCTCTCCATGCCGAAAACCGCCTTGACCACATTAAAATTGACTTCCTTAAGCGACATGTTGTACGCATAACGTGAGGAGTTAATCTCAAGGATTAGGAAATCCGGATTTGACTTTTCGCGAAAGCCGCGTGTTAACGAATCGATAACCTCCGTCAGAAATACTGCAGGGAAATGACAATAAAATACATGAAAATCTGGATACTAATAATAAGTATCTATTCTTACTGTTTGTGTCATCGAGCAGCGGTGTCGCTAGTCGGGATTCGCCGGCATCGTCTTCGTCGCTGGAATAGCTGCATTCGCTGTCATCCTTGACCAGCGGCTGTAGCTCACACATTTTCGGTATACACAGCGACATTGATGGTGGCATCAAACTCTCTTCGGCATCCGAGTCATCGGGATCGCCGGTTGTTAGATCGCTAATAATATAGGCAGATGTTCCAAGGGCCTCCAGTTCAACTGAGAATTGGAGTTCAAAATTTAAATTAGTAGATTGCTTTTGTTTAAGTTGATATTAATGTCGCTTAATTTGATTTAATAAAATATAAGCACTGGACACGTACTCACCTACTTCATGCTCCTCGGTACTCTGTGTGCTAGGTGAGCTGGTGACCAGTGTGTTAGACAGTTTTGTATTAGCCGGCAGGTAGCATTTGGCGCCTAGGACACAGCCAGCTGTAATGCTACAATTCTGATTGATGACGGCATCTGAGCCAATGACGCAGTACCGCAGCTGGCAGTTGTCGTGCACGGTCACATTGGCCATGAGGAAGACATTGTTGAGGTGACAGTTCCTGCCTATTCGACAATTGGCACCAATAACACTAGAGCTAATTGTGCTGCCGGCACCCACATGACTGCCAGCATGTACAACGACATTCTCTTGGAGCGCCACCTTGGATACGTTGGCGTCGTGACTTTTGTAGATGTTTTCCTTGTTGAAGACATACTGCTGCTGCAGTTTGTAGACGTCCATGTCGGGCACCAGCGGATAAGCCCAGCGACTAATAATGTCCCGGCTGACCAACTGATAGGAGAGCCAATTGTTCACCTTGTGGGCATATTGTGCCGGTGGCAACATTGCCACATAGATGCGGCTGTCCAGTAGCTCCTCATTAATTAGCAGGCCACGCACAAAGTCGTCGCGCGTCTGAAAGTCAAAATTATCGCTGAATAGCGATAGCATCGATGGCGAACCAATGGCTATTTGCGGATCCAACAGATTATGGTGCAGTGTGACACAGGAATTGCTGAGAAACACATTGAGCGGTATCTGATAGCGTGACTCATTGTGGTTTATGCGCAGCCGCTGATGGTAATGGAGACGTGCATTCTGCTTGTCCACGGCAATAAGCAGCTCATTGCCAGTGCGCTCGGTTGCGCTGCTGGCGCACTCCTTGAACACCAGTGTGGCAGCCGTGCCCTTATCAAACTTAGCCGTCCGCTTGTGCTGCTCAAGCACTGGCCGCAGATTGGCGTTCGTCACCGTGTCAGCCCCCAGCAGTATGAAATTGCCACGAATCAGCGCCTTGGCGTCCAAATCACGCATCGCATCGCCAAAGCAGCGACAACCCTCGCCGCCGATCACATGAACGGTCATCTTAATTGACCAGGACGCATATGTAGCTATGCCTTGCCTGTTAATCGATACATATTCAAATCAGTATAAAGTTGATAATTGGTCCTATACAATATTTTAGCTGAACTACAGATAATGAAATTGTCCGAATGGCTAACGATCAGTTTATCAATTGCAATTGTAGATTAAATTCTGCAAATCTACATTACTTACAATTTATTGAACTTTTCAAAAATAATGACCAAGTTCATAAAAAAAAAGTATTTTTTCTACCTAATTGCATCAGCAACTAACTGGCTTACAGATTAAATACATGTATATTATTATGTATGCTCACTTGATGTGGTCCCGTATGTCCTGCAGATAAAGGCTGGCATAAACGAATACCTCCTCGACGCCACTGCGATTTAGCGCAATTAATGCATAGTCCAACATACTAACATTAACCAACGGCAATAGCGCCTGTCAACAAATATTAAAGCAACTGTATTAACATAATATTCAAGGAACGTGCGTGGCCAAAACAACAATTTATTGGTCAATGTCTCAATACTTACCGTAGAGCCTTCATCGGACAGCGGTTTGAAGTTCCACACATTATTGTCGGCTATAAGGACAGCCTGGACGATTTCCTTTTGAAATTGTGACATATTTTTACTAACAAAACAATAAATGCCGCAAAAAGTAATTGTGTGAAAATGTAACGAAATTAAAGCGGCTGCTCCTCTGGCTATTTACAGCACTGTCAGCTGACAGTGTTGGCAAGCAACCGCATTTAACAGCTTTGCAACCCTGCCTTTAGTAATGCTAAATTTCAGCTGTTGACGTTGATTTTATTGATGCTTCGAGTATAATGTTTCTTATTGTTATTTCTGGTGTTTTTGGTTTGTTTTTGTTATACCTATGGCACAATTGAAATTCCCTGTCATAGGCGCTTGTTATTAAGTGAGTAATGTGTAGAATGGATATTAAATGCAAGTTTAACCAAAATCAAAAACTGAATTCATATTATCGTCATCACCAAAGCAATGAATAAGTGACTGCGATTCCGTACATGTGCATGTGTGCGTCTGTGTCTGCAAAATAAATATACCCGCCCACACCCAATAACCACGTCCAATAACTGTAAAAGCAAATACAAGATAAAAAATTGAAGAAAATATATAAAAGGGAATAGATAGGGAACATGCAAGAAACGCTTTGAAATATTATTGTCCATGAAAGCTTTGACTTCCAAAAAAAGAAAAGAAAAGCAAAAAGAAAAAGAACACAAACCAAATCGCTGCTGCCGTCATTCTCCGCGGCATCTGAGCGCCAACTAAAAATAGCCAAGAAGGCAAAAAAGGTAGAAAAAAAAAACTAATTGCCAATAGAATCCATATCGTAACTACAGTCCATGAAGTATTATTATACATTCCATCACATAGCTCATAATAACAAACAAAAATCGAATAGTGAAAACAGCTTAAACTGCTCCTGGAAACCGAAAATCGCTTAATTATGGAGAGCGGGAACAACGTGGATGAGACTTCAGCAGCTGCAACGCCGGAGAAATCAACAATTGCCATCATCCAACAGCGTTTAAAGGCGGACGAGCGAGTTCATCTGGTAAGTTGAGCATGTTTGATGCATTAATGTCATGTGATGATTAATCAATTCGTGTAGCATTTCTTTGAATCATATTTCATGTTTCATAGTTTGATATGTGCATATCGTAAATGTATATGGACCGCAAACAGTTTACAGTGTGTCATGTTCATGCCTGTCATTTTTCTGCCTTGCAGCGAGTGTTAAAAAGATATCGTTATGCGGAGCCTACTCTGCCTGTGTGTGTATGTGTTTGAGGGAAGCAGTAAAAATAAGGTTTGGCAGTAGGCCCACGCATAGCCAATTTTTTTTTTACATTTATTTGGCGCTTTTTAAACTAATATTAAAAGTTCGATACAATTATAACACTTATAATCATAATTAAAAATTTGATAACAATTACAAAATTGTATTTGACATTCCCCAGAATTGAATTAATAACAAATCATCTTGTACATCCCACAGATCTTTGAGGCGTATCAAATCCGGAACCAGGAGCACGCCGAGGGATTGCTTACGCTTGTGTCCTCAGAATCGGGCGGCACATATGCAGTTATATCTTTCTTGGTCTTGCGCACCCCGCTGACCGCAAGCAATGACCTTAAAATAAACAATGTATTTGCAATTAATGGAAGTTTCAAAATGACGACGGGTAAGATTGTGTGCACCGTAATTTTGTAACATATTATATGTTGTGCGCTTTTCAGAGACCACAGGAATCGTAGCGAATCAATTCAATTTGTCAACAAACAATGACAAGCCAAGCAAATATTACTATCATCCAATTAGAACTGATCTGGAGTCGGTCGATTTTAATGAATTCTGTGCAAAAATCAATTCGTACAAATCATTCATGTGGAATACCGATATGCCATCGGAAACAACGCTAAATTTTCGCTGGCTGAATGATTATCGTGAGATCGGCGAATTAAAGCAGGAGCTGAAGAATCGCGAGAGCCAATACATTATCTACAAGGATT